>JARFJB010002396.1:10187500-10290000 GCA_036346205.1 Vesta saturnalis
GTGGCGGTGTGCTGTGTGCGTGTCGTGCTGTGCGTGTGCGTGTGCGTGTGCGTGTCGTGCTGTGTGCGTGTTGCTTGTTGCGTGTGCGTGTGCGTGTGTGCGTGTGCGTGCGTGTGCTGCGTGTGCGCGTGTGCGTGTGTGCGTGTGCGTGTGCGTGTGCATGTGCGTCTGCGTGTGCGTGTGCGTGTGCGTGTGCGTGTGCGTGCGTGCGTGTGCGCGTGCGTGCGCGCGTGGGCGTGCGTGTGGTGTGCGTGCGTGCGTTGGTCGTCGTGCAAACTGCCTTTTTTTGTTAAAAAGTGTTTTTAAATTTTATAGTAATGTGCATTTACAGTTTAAAATGTTGGCGATTTACTACGTTTATAGTCCATCTTAAAACACTATTAAGGTAAATACTGAACAATAGTGAAAATCGTTAAGAAACTTATTTTATTTTTTTTTGTTGGAATAAAATTAAGGTGTTGAAGAACATCTAAAATACGAAATAAAACATTTCAGTTTCGTTTTTGGAATTTGTGTAGCTTTGTTATGTAAAGTCTTGGAACACACACTTCAAGGTCCCCTATTTTCAAGGTCCCACTATACCAGGGGTTCCACAGTTCCAAAATCATATACTTTGACACATTTACTCAATTGAAACTTCTCAATCACACCAAAATTTCTGAGTCTGTTATACATAATATCCCAAGAAGTTCTCCTGGCATTCAAGGAGCAAACTCTACGTGTCATGTTAGGAAAAAGGTTCATGCGAACATATATCCGAATCGCTGTGTTTATTGCACAAGTGTGCTTTGTTTCATTTATGTACAGGGCTGTCTACGTTTATGACTAGTGAATATACGGATATGGTGTTTGTTTTTGGTTATTGCGGCGGAAATACAACATAATCTGCATGTGTGTCAACGACAGTATCCTATCTGTTGTACTCCGTCCCTGAAATATTTTAGCGTAATTTCCCTCTGTTTCAGGGAAACTAGATCACTTTCTAGCGTTCGCATTCAGTACGAACGAGGATTTCATCAGAACTATCGAGCGCAGTCTTCGCGAGGGATATCCACAGGAGGCATTTCTAAAACGACAGTATGGAGAACATTGCACAGAAACCTGCTGCACCCTTATCATGCATAGCGTATTCAATACCTGGAGCTAAAAGATTTACCCAGACGATTGGAGTTTTGTCGCTGGTTAAATAACAATAGACAAATACATCGTCGCATTTTATTTACTGATGAGGCACAATTTACTCGGGACGGCATCATCAACACCCATAATGTCCAAGAGTGGTTGTACATAAACCCTCATGCAACTGAAGGAGCTAATTTTCAACTCCGATTTGGCGTAAATATATGGTGTGGAATGTTCTACAATCAGCTTGTAGTGCCATTTACTTTTGAAGGTCGCCTTAGTGCTGAAAGTGATTTACCATTAGTGGGCGAAGATTTACGGAATTATTGAAGGGGGCCCTCTCCATTGTTCCCAAATATTATTGCGTTATAATGGACGATTACGCTAAGCGTTGGACCGGTTGAGGTGGTTCAGGTCGCTCTACCTAAACCATCTTGACTATAACACGTGGAGTTTACCAAGAGAAATTGGAAGCACGAGAGATCTTAATAGAATGAATGTTTAACGCTGCTGCACAAATCAAAGAGAGTCGCGCTAAAATAGGTAATTCAATGTGAGCTACTTACAGTCGTGCGGAAAAATGTATTGAAGTAGGAGATAGAATTTTTGAAAATCTCGTATAGTCTTGATGATTTCAATTAATAATTATCAGTTTGCAATCGTTTATTTTGTTACTTTAATGCTAAAACATTAAAACTAATACAATAGTTATTTAGCTTCAAATTTTGTTCAATAAATACAGTTTGTGCGATACATACAGCGATTCGAACGCGTGTTTCGATGAACTTTTTTTTGAAATGACCCTTTGCGTATCCTGCTTGAGTGATGGGAGGACCTGCTTTAAGGACAAGTACAAAAAGTCCTTTCGTTACGCCTGCGAGGACGTGGTGCAAGTACTTGAGGGTACGGGTAGTGTAGTGCCCATCGCATCTATAGTAGATTATCAGATGGTAGCCATTGGTTTATTTTAACTCCAGAACAACTAAAAATTGATAGTGTGGTTATGGGTCAAGCATTCAAGGAATAGAATGCAATTACGAATGATTACCCGTTAAAGTAAATACACTTTTGGCGTATGCTACACACATCGATGATGTGAAAAGACCAGATGTAAGAATCCCAGAGATGCACAGTAGTCATTTTCTCCGACCAATTTATCCGAAATACAAGAAGCAACATGGCATCTTCCTTTACACCTCATTAATCGTTAACTTTTCTTTCGTTAATTTAGTAAGAATGATATTTTTTATTAGTTTATGATTATCATGATTTTGTATTATGTATTACAATTTTTGAATTTCGTTTGCATTTTTCGTCACAGAGTCTGACTAATTCTGCATTTGAATATGGCGCTACATTCTGGATAAAAATTTTATTCGCTGTCGTCTATTTTTCGGTCGGACATTGTGCACAATGCTACACCTGGTCTTTTTGCATCATGGACACATCCATATGCACCGTTGTAACCTTCAAAATTTCAGCTGTCAACATCCCATTTCGCGAAGATTACGTTAATGCATTACGCTTAGTTTACACTGGTGAATGGTAATTTGTAGAGTTCTGATTGGAACTTTGAAATTTGTTATATGTAAATATTCTCTTATTCTGATACATTACTGATTACACATATAAATACCCCAATCTAAATTTACCATGTTTGCACTTATCCCTTTGTGATAATTGTATATCTTTAGCACGAACTTTTCCGGAGTTTATACAAGGAAGACTACTCGTCGATTCTATTTAGATGACCAATTATACCAAGCATTGGAAATATGCGGTTTATAGAATTCCACGGGAAACCTTGGGCGATCATTTATCAGGTCGAGGAGGTTTAACCCTTAATCAGCGATCCCGGTTAAATAGACCGCTATCAGTTTTTGTAACCACTATACTTCCTATAATTTTAGGAAAATGTCGTCTAGCGCCTGTCTACCTTCTAATCGGAATGTCTTTGATCGGATGTTACACAAAAGGTAATCCCCTCCCTTTTACCAAAAGAATAAGAAGGCGAAACAGTACTACTGGCAGTCCTGTGCTCGTGAGTAACGCGTTTCAAGTATGTGGGTCTGTATAACCGGTACTCACGAAGAGCGTATTTTACTTACTTACTTAACCTTCACGCCATTCCCTTGCGGGGTAGGCAAAACAATCCCTGCCTCTTATTTATTTTTCATTCACAATCTTTCTCCATGCTTTCCTATCTCCGCATACCTCCCTAGCTTCCTCAAGATTCATACATAGTCTCTGACATGCCCTTTTGTTTTTAAAACTCCTTATCTTTCTTTCCTTTATCATAGATTCTACTACATTCAGCCAAGTTTTACGCGGCCTACCAGGCCCTGCCTTTCCCCTAACCTCACCCACATATATTTGTTTCGTTAAGCTTGCGTCGTTCATTCTCTCACTGTGACCAAACCAACATCATGTACAACTTTTATATCTATCCATCATAGTCTTTTCCTCACCACACTCCCTCATTATGCATTCATTTTTTATCTTGTCCCGTCTCGTTTTACCGCATGCGCTTCTCAGAAATCTCATACCCACGGCATTTATTTTTCTTTCGTGCTTTTTTTGATATACCCATGTCACACTTCCATAAAGTACTGACGGGATGAATACGCCATTATAGATTGCTCGTTTCGCAGCTAGACTCATGCTTTCGTTTCTCATTATCGTCCACATACTTCCAATCACTTTCCTTCCAGCATTGACCCTTCGTCCAACCTCGCTCTCAATTGTACCATCTGCAGTAAACATTCTACCAAGATATACCAGCTCGTCCACTTGCTCCACAATTTCATCTTGCAGAGTAAATACTCTACTCTCCTTTCCACCTTCCCGATTGAACACCACAATCTTAGTTTTGTTCACGTTTACCTTTAGGTCCATGCTCTCAGACTGTATCAAACTTCCTCAGAGCGGTTTGCAGTTCATCCGCACTGTCACTTAATAAGACTGTGTCATCTGCATACACCAGGAGTCGTATATTTACGTCACCAACCATTACACCATTTGTATCGTTACATGCTTGTCTAAGACATTTATTCATGTATATAGTGAACAACCACGGTGACATCACACAGCCTTGTCGCACTCCTTGCTCAATATTAAAGTATTCACTCACACCTCCTCTCACCCTAACACATGCCCGACTACCGTTGTATACTGCCCTTATTCCATTTATTAGACCTTTATTTACGCCATATTCATTTAATATTTCCCCCAGCTTCTCTCTATTCACTCTGTCATATGCTTTCTCCAGATCTACAAACGCACAGTGCAACTTCCTTTTTACCTTTAAACACTTTTCGATCACCTTCTGGAGAGCAACCATCTGATCGACACATCCTCTCCCTGGCATGAAGCCACCTTGCACATCCCACATCTTAGATTGTGTAGTTTCTCGTACTCTATCAATCAGTATACTTCCAAAAACTTTACCAGGTACGCTGAGCAAGCTTATTCCTCTGTAGTTCTTACAATCACTCTTGTTCGCCTTACTCTTATACAATGGTACAATGATCGCGCTCTTCCAATCACTCGGCACTTTTCCACACATAAGGCATACATTGAATAGTTAACGCAATCTTCATATAAGCTTTGCACCACCTTACTTGAGCATTTCACCAGTGATTTCATCTACACCTGCTCCCTAGCCGTTTTTCAACCTTCCTACCGTTTTCTCTACCTCATTTATTCCAATATCCTTCTCAGTTTCATTCATCATTTCTTCTATATCCTCCTTATTTAACTCTTAAGTCTTACTTTCCTCACTACTGTACAGCTTTCCGAAATATTCTTGCCAGCATTACCTCACTTCACAATCGTCCCATACTATTTCGTTTCTATCATTCATCACTCCTGCAGCGTTCTGTTTTGGGTCACGTTTTGCATTTTCTCTCCTTCTACAGCCATCACTTACTCTTTTCTTATTCTCACTGCCTCCTTCGCTTCTTTGTTTCTTAATCTGTACACCTCATACAATCGTTTCTTCTCAATCTCATTTTTTGCAGCAATCATTGCCATGTGCGCATCTTTTTTCTTACTTACTGCCTTTTTTACCGACTCATTCCACCAAGCACATTTTTTCTGTCTACCTACAATCACTCTTCCACATATTCGCACGGCACAATTGACAACAGAGTTTTTCAAGCTTATCCATGCACTTTCAACGTCAGTGTCTTTTATTTGTTCGTTCCACACTGTTTCATTCATGTTCAACTCTTTATTCACAGCATCTACGTATTTGATTCTCGCACCATTATCCACTAGTCTGTCAACCCTAATTCTGGACGTTTGCACTACGTTTGCTTTCCTTCTCCACACCCACTTTTGCCCTAAACACTCTCTCGATACAACCAAAAAGTGGTACGATCCACGCTCCGCTCCGCGCATTACTCTTGTGTCTTTCACCAGGTTTCTAAGCCGTTCATCATACACTATCAAGTCCATCATACTTTTAGATTCACCTCTTTGCCATGTATACATATGCACATTTTTATGTTTAAACCACGCATTGGATACAAACAGGCTTCTCTCCACACAGATGTTCAGCCGATGTTCACCGTTCTCATTGATTCTTTGGTCTCCGAACTTTCCTAGAACGCGTTCACTATGTTCTCTCTGTACACCCACCCATCCGTTCATATCCCCCAATATAATCAATCTTTTGTTTGGCTTACATACGTTCAACACGTTCTCTACTTCATTCCAGAAGATCTCACGCTCCAGGTCTCTTTCTCCATTCACCGGTGCATAGCACGCAATAAGAAAAATTCTTCGAAACTCCACTTTCATTCTAACCCATACTACCCGGGGAGATACCAATTCGTACTGTTTAACCCATCTTTTCGCTCTTTCACTTATGATCACCCCAACTCCTTTTGCGCCATGCACTTCCGTCTCAACTCCTGACCATAGTGCCAGGCTGCCATCATCCATCTCCACGGCATCCTTTCCTTTGCGCTTTGTCTCCGATACACACAGAATATCAAGGTGTCTTTCGTACATTACATTCGCAATTTCAAATTCTTTACCATGCATACCTCTAACATTCCACGTACCGACTCGCCATTCATTCCTTGCACAGTCGTCAGCAACGGGGCCTGTCTGTTTCGACCTTGACCGCCCCTTGTAGCCAGGTCGATCCGAAGCAATTGTATTGTTTTCTTGAGTAATATCATAGCGAGCAGATCGGTTACTGGCCAAATCGTGCCCCGGACGATGTAGCATTCCCTACTAACGGTATCGTCCTACTACCGGACAGTTATGTCTACTGTCATGAAATAATAGATAGATGTAAATAATAGATCGTATACTTACTGTATGAATCTCAAAATGTACATATACATGTACATTTTTTTTTGTTTCTTTCTTACCTGCCCTTCGATCACACCACGTGTTTCAACCATACTGCTCTATGCGCGATTCCTGGTTCCGCACCCCTCACTGGACTTGCTGGTATTTATTAGCGACCAAATGATTCAATTATTATTTATTTATTTATTTTTTATTTATTTTTTTTTGTAGCTTTTCGAGTTATATTATTTCAATCTTATTTAATATTTATTTATCAAATCAGTTTTATTGTCGCTAGCCGTGTTACTTAAAAAAATATTTTATTAGTTCTCTATGAATTTATCGTTATTGCAACAATGTATACCTGTTCGGGTCCACTCCTTAGACAAAAGGTTTACGTTTGCTTTATACTTTTTTTAAGTTAAAGTTTTAACAATCACATGGGTTTAATAGAGCCGTATTTTTCGTACATACTGTAGCGATCCTAAATGTTATTTCGCGCCTATTTCAACTAAAGAGCCTTTTACTGGTTAGATTATCATTATCTTCGTTTATTATTAATTCAAACCGCGGGTATAAAAACCATGTTCAAACGCTTACCCTTATTTGATTGATTTAGAAGTTGTCATTTAACATTTATTAACATGTATATAACTGAAAGCACCGAAATAAAGCTACTTATTTAACTTAAAAGTACAATAATCTTTTATGTTTAAATTTTTATTACAAAAAAATTTACAATTTACCTGCTTTCTTGTTTTATTGTTTTGCAAGTAAATTGAAGGTATTTGAATTCAATCGAAAAAAAGTAAACTTTTAGAGTAACTTTCTTATTATTTAGAGTAAATTTCTTATTTATTAACCGAATATTGCAAAGGAAGTGAAGTATGTTAATTATTTAACTTGAAACTATGCAACTCTATTTCGTTTACTCGATTCATATAATATGCTATTTACTATTTAAATTTTATTATTAAAATTTTCAATTTACAATTGCTGGTGACGCGCACTACTGCTTTCCCTTTGCCTTTACCTGTTTTCTTGTTTTATTATTTTACTATTTTCTAATATTGCTTTATTTGTTGGTTTTGTGTTTATATATTTGTAAGCTAAGGTGTTTTTTAGTTATTCGCAAACCCTATGTGTTTCCAAGAAAAATTTATATTTTTGTATTTTTCGGTCTGCTCATGAAAATGTATTGTCTGTATTCTCAACCGATGTAACAGGTAAGTAACACTGATATCTTAAGTTCCACGTTATTACTATCAACAATGTATTATTCTAAAGAAATAGATCCAGATAGTGGTTTACCATATTTATAGCGACGGTATACGCTGGCAGATTTGAAAAGTTAGTCACTTGTCTCCCGTTTGGCTATCCAAATACACCAGAGGAGCGGAAAGAAATAGATGGTGCTTATGCCGCAATTTCGTTTATTTTTAAAAAATTGATGAAATGCTAATATCATTTGGAGGAAAATGCGCCTTTAAAATGTATACGCTCAAGCCTTACTGATACTAAAGCTTCCTACTTTTGTAACGGATACATTTACATTGGCCAAAATAGTGATGGGCGTACGTTATCCGAAGCTGCAAATAGTTTCTAAAAAGCGACTTAAGCTGTTATACAACTAAACAAACCTTTACAAGAATCAAAAAGAAACGTCACTGTCGATAATTACTTTTCATTACTACAATTAATCCAAGAACTGAACAAATGCGGTTTGACCTATGTGGGCACTCTTAAAAAAATAAAAGGGATATACCCCAAGATTTCCTGCCTAATAAGAAACGTCCCGTAGGGTCTACCGCATATGATTTTTCTGAAGAGCAAGTAACACTGATATCTTAAGTTCCACGTTATTACTATCAACAATGCATTATACTAAAGCAACAGATCCAGATAGTGGTTTACCAGAGATTATCGTATTTTATAATTCCACCAAGGGGGGTGTAGATTGCCTAGATATGAAGTGTGCTCATTTTACTTCCGTAAGAAGAACTTGTCGTGAAGAACTGAAGTCTCTCATAGCGTTATTAATTGGAAAATATTATTCTAACTTCGACCTCAAGGTTAAGATGACAAATCGCCTGGAGAAAAGAGCAACCTGTCAGATGTACCATTATCACCTAAAAAGGTAAACATTTTACCAATGTCTCCTTTGCCAAAAACCGATTTGCCTAGAATGTTGGTATTTTGTGTACTTTGGAGTCTAATTAAAATGTTTTAAAATATTGTAATTTATTGAGTATTTGGGTATTTAGTCCAAAAGATACTCGCGTGTGGCGCGATTTCCGCTAACTTCGCTGGTTAAGGGTTAAAAATCATCGTCTTCTAGTGGTGGTTATCGCCGAGCTACTGCACTTTCTCATGAAAAAGAGCTTATCATTTATAAAACAAAGCGCGTGGAAAAAATAGATACCAGAAAAGGGTATACATCCACGCCCAAATGATGTATCCGATCTGAAGTGTTCTTAAACTGGTTAAATACCAATGGTGGTGCTCGACCAGTGTTACTAATATATGATGGACACTCAACCCATGTGAATATGGATGTCACAAAATGTGCAACAAATAATAACATAAGCATTCTAAAACTACCGCCACACAAGTCGCATATGTTACACCCGTTAGATGTAAGTTGTTTCAACGGACTTAAATGTGAATGGGAGAGCCTTTTAGTGGAGTGGTAGAAGAAACTCTTTGGAAAACGCCCGTCCAAAGAATATTTTGCAACACTCCTAGGTAAGACATGGACCGTATTAATCCCAACTAATATAGTTAGTGGATTTCTAAAATCTGGAAATTTTGATATAACGAATGAGCTATAGATTAGTCAATTCCTTACGAAGGCGTCGTTACATTAAAATGAAAAGGAACGAAAACAATATTCCACCATTACCATGTAACGTGCTAAAATCGATTTCGGATCTTTTCATATCTTTTCTTTATTAGCGCCATCTAGGAAGTGTTCAGGGTTCTGATTATTCAAAAATAATTTATTTGCAGATATTTGTTACTTTGATGAATTATTAATTTACATTTTATTGTAAATTGTGTATTTAACATTTTAACAATACTTTTTGGTATCAATCGGTATGATAACAAAATTTGAATTCGCCATTTTGGGTGAATGTTTTAAATTGAAGTCATCTTCGGATATACGAGAGAAATTTTCATAGTTTATGTATTTCTACATGTGTTGAGGTAAAATGCCATTGGGCGAATTATATATATATATATATATATATATTATATATATATATATATATTATATATTTATATATATATAATTTTTTAACCAAGAGGAATCTTCACATATCACTAGCTAAAAACTAAGATGAAAAAAAAACAAAACGTAAAACTTCTTGGTGCTCGACTTACATCACAGACGTAAAACCTACTGTCAGAGCATTACTTTGCACTTATTCGTGGTATATTTTTTTAGCTTCTTCTTTCTTCCAGTCTTTCTTGCTTGCTTCTCGTTACACGTTTCAACTAGATGTTCGAGGTAACATCGTTCTAACCTGTACTCGCCTACACACATCGTAACTAAGGATAAATCTTGCGGATAGCCAGAGGTAGAGGTTATTTACTCATTGGACCAGGTCAGCTTATTGTAATTATACTATGCTATACCAATGCAAAAGTGGGTACGACTGACATTTATAATAAACACTGCATTTTTTTGCTATACAACTTACTGGTACAACCTAAAAGTGTGTTTTAATACCTCCACAGTCAGCAGTAAAATGTTACCTTTGTACAATTTTGTTGGTTTACACTTGTTTTGAACTGAGATAAATATTATAGTGTATATTACACTAGAATATCCCTCAAGATTCAAGAATTACTAACATTTCTGTGGTTTTTATGTATTAAAAATAATCGTAACGTTAATTGTTTTCTTGTGGGTTGGTTAAAATAGCCTAATTCCTGCTTACTTTTCTATAATTTCTAGAACCACACCCAAAAATGTATATTAATGTTGCCATCCATTTTATTATTGTAACGAATTACGAGTTCTATGTGTTATTTGCGGAGAAGCTGTTAATCTAGTTATGATCATATATCGGTTGTCTTTGTATTCTTGTCATTTTACTGCATTATTTAACAATTAATAGCGGGAAAACGTAATTCCTTTAAATTATTCTTTTAGATTTAAGTATGAGTAGTATTTTACATAACTATATTACTATCGATTATTTATAAGGGGTTTGTGTAAATTAAATTTGTCGTTTGTAACGGCAGGCCAGTTAATCAAAAACAGTTTAAGCCAAAGTATAACCAGGTAGGTTGAATTTTTACTTTTCAGGTTAACCCTTGAAAGTACATTCAAACAAACCAGGGAAGCCAATTTTAAAGGTCTTTAACCTTTCAAATTTTTGTTTGCTACAAAAGAATTTTCAATATATAGATATAAAATTAATTTGCCTGCGTAATTGGTTCGGTGTAAAATATTAATTATTAATTGCGCTAAATTTTTGGTGGTTTAGAAGGAATTGTTGAAAGGCATATGTAATTAACTTTTCTTGTCTTAATTGTTAATTATTTCTTTTGGTCTGTGATAAGCATATATGGTTACTAGGATAATTACCGTTTGTTTCTTATTACTTCTTTTCTTCCCGTTTCAAGATTATACGGGGCTCTCACTCATAAAATGATAATTTTCTCTTATTAAGGCTTGTGGCGCTCAAAAACTTTGCTTATTATATTAGTTAAGTGCACTATTACAACTTCTTCCTTTCGCTTCTCTAACCTAAATCAATTTAATAATTATCTTCGCTCCAAAACACCCACATCATCCAAGTGCTCAACGGTCATTTGGCCGTTTGACTGAGTTACTAGCCGAGTTCACTGATTCATTTATATTTATGTTACGTGATAGGTTAGACACGTGACAAGCAACAATGGTGGTACTGTAAGTGTTGCACCAAGTACTTCACCCCATCAACAACTTTTGTACCAAGTACTTCCTCTGCTTCACATCAGCAAGAGATTGAGAATGTGGAATGCCTATACAGCAGTTACGCAAGAATGAAGTTCCAGAAAACTTAAAATAAGGAAAAATTTTTGCTGAGCTGATTCTAGACAGTATTAGGCAGTAATCTTCTTCAACTGTTGTAGAATCTAAAAGAAAAAAAGTTGCGGGAACTGCAGAAATATTAACTGCAATTTCTAAGATTGAGAAATTTGAAGAAAACGTTACATCAAACAAAAAAAAAACAAATTCTGCTGCTGCATCTAAAATACAGAAGCAAAAAAAAGTAGATGTATCAACTAAAGAACAAAATCCAGACCCTGTAACTGGTAAATGAAAAAAGGGTAACAAGGTAGAAAGAAAAAGTGTTATTTCTAGTAACTCCGATTAACCAGGTTCATCATGCAAATTTAATGACGAATCTACCGACATAGATTGGTCAGAAGCAAAGCTTTGTAGGTGAAATTTGTAACATTGGAAATTATTATTACTTTAATTAAATACATATATAAAAGGTTGATCTGGAGTAGGATTTGAACCTACGACATGTACTTTCCCAGAGTACTGCTCTAACCAACAGAGCTATCCAGATTCAAGCCCCAAGAGGTGTAAATTTTGTTTTTATGTATGTAGAACTGATGTAAATTCTAAATATAATGAGAGCACAGTCAAATCACTTATGTTAATGGAATGTGAGCCTGCAGTATCGTTCATAACAAAACATACAATATAATTGTATCATTGTAGATGCTTTTGTCAAATTTCTTACAAAAACTTCGATTATATACTATGTAGTCAAGATAATAAAGAAAACTGACTCAGATGAATATGTGATATAATTTATTTGTTGCAAGAATAAAGAAAAGGGGATATTTAAACGGACCCTAAATCCTGCTACCAGCATTGTGCTTGAACACGTTTCCAGAAAATTAAAAGCCCTGCAGTAAACATAAAAGGATTGAGCCTGTTTAATCTGGATTTTAGCAGTTACAACGTGAAATGTATTGCTTTTTTTATAAATATTACATGTTGCAATTAGAGTAGCTACAAAACGTCGTGGCACTAGAAATGCGCGGGACGATTTTCTATAATTTGAAAAACTTAAACGATGTTATAATCGAGACTTCGGTAGCAAAAATTCCATCCTAAAAATACACGGCAAATGAATAAGTTGAGTAATTATCGAATTTTTTTAACGATTGATATGGTAACTGAATACATTTTTATTGGATAATCATTTATAACAATTTCAATTTAGGTTTGTATTAAAATAATTCTTTTAGTTAGTAAACATAACTTAACCTGTTCAACGTCAGCTGTTTTTATCAAGGATTTGCAAAAATGAAGTTCAACGTTTTATAAACTTTTAATTACACCCAACAGATAGACAGAAAATTAGAATAACTTCTGATAAGATTTTTGGTTAATCTTAGCAATCATCGAATAGGTAAATTCTTGAAACTCATTGTTGATTGCAGGTCCAAAGATTTATATTTTTTAGAACCAACAACGAGTGTGCAGGTGAAACAAGCAATTGATTGTAGGAAAAGGGCGCTGAATTTGTTCAAGAAGCAACCAACTATTACAAATTTGATTGCTTTTAAGAAGGCACGGGCAGAGGCGAGACGAGTTGTGTTGGAAAGTAAGCGTAACAGCTGGAACCAGTATACATCATCCATAACATCTGAGGAAAGCATTAAGAATACCTGGAAAAAAGTTAAAGCTATAGCTGGTAGCTATCAAGCAAATTCACTTACATGTATTAAGGAAGAAGATGGACACATAGTTAAACACGCTACTGAAATAGCAGAATCCCTAGCCGCACAATTTGAGAGTGTTAGTAGATCTGAAAATTATAATAGTGAATTCCTACGAACAAAGGTAAATAGAGAAATTGACCTAAATTTTAGTACAGACGTTGACTTGGATTACAACTTGCCTTTCTCCATGCGCGAATTGGATGAAGCTTTAAGTCATACAAGATCCACAGCTGCTGGCCTTGACGCCATTTCGAATGACATGTTGAAGCACCTAACACCTGAAATGAAAGAAGCACTATTAGTAATCTTCAACGACTTGTGGGATAATAATATCTACCCCGAGAAATGGAAAGAGGCAATTGTAGTACCGGTGTTAAAACCAGGTAAAGATCCTTTACTCCCGAGTAGCTATCGTCCAATTAGTCTTACCAGTTGTATGGGTAAGCTGCTCGAGAGGATGGTTAACAACCGGCTTCAATGGTACCTGGAAAAGCGTAATGTGGTAGTGTCGTATCAGGTTGGTTTTAGGAAAAACAGGTGCACCACTGATCACCTTGTACTTCTTGAGGATTGCATCCAAGCTGCTTTCCGGGACCGGAGGCACTCTGTGGCGGTCTTCTTTGATATAAAAGGTGCATATGATATGACTTGGAGGTACGGAATATTGCAAAAGCTCTCTAGATGTGGGCTTAGAGGAAAGCTCCCGCTCTTTATAACGTCATTCTTAAACAATCGTGGTTTCCTAGTACGAGTTGGCAACAGCTACTCAACATCCCGCCTATTAGAAAATGGAGTACCGCAAGGCTCAACGCTGAGCTGCACCTTATTTACACTTGCCGTAAATGAGATAGCGCTAAACACGGATGAAATGATAATTAAATGTATGTACGTAGATGATCTCGTTATAATGTATTCCGGAACAACGGTCGGCGAAACTGTACGTAAGCTGCAACGGGCAATCGATGTAATTGTGCAAAATGGAGAATCCATAGGGTATCAGTTCTCTGAACAGAAAACCCACTGTGTCCATTTCTGTCGCCTCAGAACTCCACACTATGATCCTTTGCTGCACCTTAAAAATCATGGTATAAGATGCGTTGACTCTGTCAAATTTTTGGGAATTATATTTGACCGGAAACCTACTTGGCGAGAGCACATCCTATCCCTGCAAAGAGAATGCCGAAAACGTCTAAACTTAATAAAGGTCTTGGCCCATACTACATGGGGAGCAGATACCATAAGCCTAATGCGTATCTATCGGTCACTTATACTGTCTCGAATCGACTATGGTTGTATAGTATATTCATCTGCACGTAAAAGTCTGCTGCGAACTATAGATCGGATCCATAATGCAGGTGTCCGGTATTGTATTGGGGCATTTCCAACCAGTCCAATCCAAAGCCTACACTGTGAGACTGGCTTGGAACCCCTAGATATTCGCAGAAAAAATCTTGCTTCTACCTACATGATTGGAGTTAGGGCCCACCCTGGGCACCCAAATAACGCATTTCTTTTTCGTAATGAAAACCAGTACCAGGATAGACCTACGATTACCAGGCCCTCTGGAATAAGATTTCGTGAGTACTCGGAGAGGAATGCCATCCAGATGCCAGAAATCATACCGGAAGGTCCAAATGAGATCCCGCCATGGATAACTCCACAAATCAAAATAGTTCAGCTAAATGCATTAGGCAAAGAAGAGACCCCACCTGAGCTATATCGCCAAGCTTTCGCTGAAATCCAAAGCGAATTCCCCCCTGGACAAGTCATTTATACAGATGGGTCCAAAACTGAAAATGGTGTAGGTTGTGCCATTGTAGTAGGTGAAAATTGCTATTCATGGACACTTGTTAACAGTGCATCTGTATATTATGCTGAGCAGTACGCTTTGTGGCAAGCGCTTCTGTACTGCGCAATAAATACAGGGGAAAAGTCCTACCTTATTGCCTCCGATTCGTTGAGTGTTCTAGAAAGCCTACGAAAAATATATGCACCAAACCCTATTACGCTGTGGATCCAATCACTATACAAATATCTGGCAGATGAAGGATATGCGCTTACCATGATTTGGGTCCCAAGCCACATTGGAATTATAGGCAATGAACGAGCTGATAAAGCTGCACGGACAGCTGCAAACTGTGATCAACAGGATATACTACAGCAACAAAAAACTGACGTTATTAATACTGTCAAACACAAGGTGATGGATGAATGGCAAAGACAATGGTACGAAACAAACAGTTTACTGAAAGAAATAAAGCCATCTGTGATGGCGCCCTATACTCAATTTAAACTTACCAGGCAACAGATGGTAAAGTTGCACCGCTTACGCATTGGGCATACAGTTGTCACGCACCAACACTTACTGTTGGGAGAACCTGCACCCCAGTGTGACCAATGTCACATTTCTTTGTCTGTGCAGCATATTGTGTGTGAGTGTCCAAAGTATGCAGCGCTGAGAAGGGCACATAATCTGAAAAAAAATATTGCAGACAACTTGAGTGCAAGAAATGAAATACTCATCACCTTTCAGTATCTGAAACATATTAATATATACACTAACATATAATAACAACAATACGTTCTGGCACCTTTCCTTCTATTGCAGTAATCATCATCATATTACATGTGCTATAATAATATATACATACCTGAAATCTACCTTACCTGTGGTATAGGAACGTATACTTATTTATAAATGAGCTAATGACCTCAGAAGTCGACGCTCCACTAAAGAAAAAAAAAAAAAAGAATAAATCAAGTAGCCTCTTTACATTAAAATATGTGTCAGAAAGTGTTATTACAAATACAAGTATTTGATCAGTTCACACTATTAGTTTATTATGCCGACTAGAAAATGTGAAAAATTATTTTTTCGATAATTCTTAGATTAAGTAATAGTCTGTAGGTGTAAATGTGTATTATCAAAACTTGAATGAAGCTTCTCAATGGGATTATATTATAACTTGAAACACTTCTAATAGGAGGACAGAACACAAACGTTGAAATAATTACTACGTTTCACATCAATGTGCAACTTAATGAGACCCTCCTCGTTTGATCGGAAAATATTTTTGTACAAGTATTTCAAATTCTAATACCAACATGTAAAATAAATCACAAATTGATAAAACATTTAAAAATGTAATTTTATTAACATTCAAAAATAAATAACTACAGAAGTTTAATTGGTATCACTACTGGTGCAATCAATGTCTTCATCACTTTCACCTGTATTTACAGTAAAAATCAGCTCTTCGAGTTCATCAATAAAACCTTCTTTTTCTAAATATTCTTGTTCAATCTTTTCTGTATGTTATCACACAGCTTCACATTCTTCACGACCAATTGATTTAAATTGATTCTCTGCTAATTTCACACATCTTCAAATTTAAACGTAATATTATTACTCCCTACATAATTTTTAACTTGAGCCCATATCTTTTCAATTGGATTTAGCTCTGGATGGTAGGGTGGCAACCTTACAACAGAATGTCCGTGTTCAGCCATCAACTTATCGATTAAATAATTTTTATGAACTGGTCGATGAAGTTTAATTTTCTCGTAGAGTTCGGGTTTGATCTCATTTTGTTCAAATGCAATCCCACTTCTGCATTTCACCTTTTTTCCAGGCACATGTTGGATTAGGCTCGGTAGAAATGTTATGGTAAGATGCGTTATCAACTACTAACACAGAATTTGGCTCGAGGTTGAGAATAAGTTTTTTGGTCAACCACTTAATATAATTCTTAGAATTCATGTCGTCATGATAATCTCCTGACTTTAATCCCTATTTAATCATCAACAATGCATTTGGCACAAATCCTTTAACACCACCGCAATGTAACGTTATTAGGCGTTGTCTTTTTGAAACAGGCGCTTTCACTCTCTTGTCGCTGATGTCATACCATCCATGCGTACTCGTATGTGAACTGTGCAAGTATGATTCGTCACTATAAATGATGTGTCTGTCCTGTTCTCTGTGCTTTTTTATTTTTCTTAAAAATATGGTTCTTTTCGAGACAAATGTAAAACACAAACTATAATCAAGGGGGTTCTAAGACAAGGCGTGACATATGCAACAAAATGAAATGAACAAATTATACTAAAGGAAGAGGATGGAGCATATAAATACATAGGTCTTCATACAAGTAAAACAATAAATCATATTGAGCAACGTCTAAAACAGGAATATAATATTAGCCCTACAGTGGTCGCGTGACGTTAAACATTTAGTCGTTTGGGAATAGTTGTCATCCAGTACTGTAATTCAGTTTACTTTAATGTCTTCTGCTTTTAGCTCTCTAGTACCATTGAAATCAACTAATGATATTTTGATTTATAAAAACAACAAACTTACAAATTTCGCAATTTTCGGAAATCTCCCTTGGGTTGACAACTATGGCATGTTAAATTAGGGTTGACTTTCCAACGAAAATAGACGAGGTTGGCAATTTTGTAGCTTGACGGTTCAAGGTGATGTTAATAACGTATTTTCTAGCTCGTGTGCCTGAAAATTTTCTCATTTTTACCGATCGTACGATTTGAAAGAATTGTAGCTTTATGATTGGTTATGTTGCGCGAAGTTTAGTCTGGTAGAATCGCGAGAGGACATCATGGATTAGTTGGCAAGCGTTGAATTGAGTCAGACATTTGCAAATACCCGTCAGAGCGGTGGCGGCGTTAATCTTCCTTATGTTCGTGTGTATCTGAATAACGGGTTCAGAGTGAAACCTAGAGGGGTTGCTATCTAGTTTCGTTAAACGCATTTTATGGTTGCAGAACACACTCTATTGTAATTTTGTTTTCCCGGTGCACTAGAGTCCACGTAGAGGAAAATACTCGTGAACGGCTTTGTTAAACACTTAATTAATTAAATGGGTTGGTTTAATGAATGAGATTATTGAGGAGTATCAGCTGAGTACCCGTGTTGGGTATTATTTTTGGATGTAACAGTAACACTCTGAAACACTCCGTAGAACCTTGCTGACGGTAATTGAATTCATCCATTAGCTAATGCAGTACAATTGTGGGTGTTGTGAGGGATTTAATTGGTGGAGAGCGGTCAATAGGGTTAGTAATTTAGCACGTTATAGTATTTTGTAAAAGTTACATTTTGATGTATGGTAGACGTATTAACGAAAATAAATTACTCATATATTAACGTATATTTTGAGATATTAGACTTATTTTGTTTAATGTTGAACGCCGTTGACGTCATATTAGATTGGTTTGTAATTAATTTGTAATTAATTCTAGATATTTAGATTTAAATAAAAGCGCATGTGTCGCCTATCATGAGATATAGAAGGTATCTACATAGGAAAGTAATTTTTCAGGGCGGTGCGAACCGCAGTTACGAACGTAAGTCCCTATCCAGCGTAAGTGCTTTGTGATTTTTATTACAATCGCTTAACTTCACAAGAAAAAACTTAGCGTTTCGCTCATTGTTTCGGCATCGTGATCTTCACCGTTTCGGAGTTAGCTCTGTCACTGCTTGCATACAGATAACCCGAAGAAGCGGTCATCAGTAGAGGAGCCACAGTTTAGCCGCGAGCAGGAGTCGCCGGAATATTTCAGCATCGGAGAAGAATTTCAGAAGCATCCAGGACACCGCCAACACAGGACCGACGTGGTTACCGTTCAATTAAAAATAATTTTTAATTAATTTTAATTTATTATTTGTTTTATTTTAACACTTGTTTTTCTCCTTTTCTATTTGGGTCTCCGATTTCCAAGTCTTTATTCCTCGGGATGTGAGACTGCACCTCGGCGGAGACCCGGCCTTTCTCTAAACAATTTTTAATGTTATTTATCCTATTTCACTTTTAAACCTACTAACAACCGCGATGGTTAAACACGGTCGCCACAGTGCTACCCTAACGGTTGTGTCCCCAACCCCCGAGCCGTCCGTCCACCCACACCACCACACATCTCATATACCACACATACCACACAATCCTAAGGCACACACCCGTTTCACCTCCATCTTACTCACGTGCACGCTCCCATTCAAAGGCCTCATCCATTTCCAGTTCATCCACTCACTCCTACATTTCCACACGTTCCACTGCCTCCACAAAATCACACAAACCCGCACACACATACACAATCCCGCACACACACACGCTCTCTTACCTACACCTGCTCAACCACCTGTACCCGCCGTGAGTACTACACCTGTCAAACCCAATCCTAATCCTTTACCCACCCGCTCACAATCCTCGAGATGTTGCGTCTGCAATATCCCACAATCCATGAGAAGCCAGAAATCCCTATTTAATTCCCTCAAACCCCTTAACCTTCCCTGGTTGAATTTGACATTCAACCACAACCATACCTGTCTCTTAGAGACCTCCTCTCCCTTGCCGGATGGTACGCAGCTTAGGCTGCGACACCACTTCGGTAATCCCTCAGTAACCCTTTCCCAACTGTCCGGTCCCCGCCCATCCAACTCCAATCCTAGACCTCCCTCCTTTTCCTGCGTGATTCGTCACGTAGATAAGGATATCCTAGTCGAAGAGATCCTGGGTGCGATTGACCTTCCGCATGTAAGGAAGGCCGTTCGCATCACCTATAAGGTGACGAACACCCCTACATTCCTCATCCGTGTCATTACCTCTTCCCAAGCCACCATTGAATACCTCCTCGCACGTGGTGTCGTCATGTTCGGGCGATACTACCGTTGCGAACCTTCCCTCATTCTGCGACCCCTCCCAAAGTACTGCTCCACCTGCACGCAGGTGGGACATACTTCTGAGCAGTGTCCTTCCCGTACCATCCGCTGTCGTAACTGTGGCGAAGGTCACAGATCCTCGTCATGCAAATCCACCGCCAACCCATAGTGTAAAAACTGCGGGGAAGCGCACCCCACCTATTCCTTCCAGTTCCGGAAGCGACGGGAACCTCACAGTTCCCCGTCGATGATGGTATTCCTCGATCCTATCCTGTCTTTCGAAGAGTCCGACTCGGAAGACACAGCCCACCTCAAACCTTCTCCCGATACCCAATCCTTATCCATTAAGGACTTCTTGCAAGTTCTTACCCACGCCCTTATCCGTATGTTTCCTGACCGGCGAGATAGGGTTCGAACCGTAGATTCGCTATCCCAAACCTTCTTCCAACGGAGGATTAACATCTGCGTATCCGGTATGCGGATGAAGGTCGCCGTAATCCGCCAACCCACTCCTTAACTCCTTTCCAATGACTATCATAGCAGGGACCATTAATTCCAGGGGCCTTCGTCGGAAACGCCCCTTACTTAAGCACTTTGTACACACACACAATATACACATCCTTTCCATCACGGAAACAAAGCTCACACCCCGATGATCACTCAATTTTAACACGTATCACTCATTCCTAAACAATGGCCACCACGGAACCGCCCTCTTAATTAAAAAGTGCTTCCCATCCACTCCTTTTCAACTTCCTGCGCACCTACAGCATCTCGAATGCGTTGCAGTGACTGTGCACTGTCCCACTCCTATAATATCTCTATCATATTATAACCCGCCAGGCTACAATTCCCTATGCAATACTCTTCTAATTTATGCCTCTAGCCTCCCCAACGCAGTAATCCTAGGTGGTTTCAATGCTCGCCACACCCAATTTCGTGACACCGCAACGAATGGCAACGGTAACAGACTATCATGTGCTCAGTTGCAGTTGCCGCTCCTGCGAATCGCCAACACACAGCCAACCTACTTCGAGCACATAGGTGCCTCAATAACAGACCACATCAATGTCCGAACCCATAGCCTACTATTTCAATCGTTAGTGTTTTTTAGGCACCACGATCACATCATATCACATTCCCCTACTGGTCAAAACTTCATTTTGTCCAGCCCCCCTTCACCCCCTTAATGCAGTCATTAAAGATTTTTCAAAAACAGACTGGAATGTGTTCTCCGAACCACAACCTTCCCACACCTAAACTCCATACGACCCAAGATCTCGAAAGAGCCATTAAAGACCTAACTTCCCTTATTGCGGAAGGGGTCGATAACTCTGTCCCATTAAAAAACATCGACATTTCTCGAAAACCGCTCCCTCGGCACATTGTGAACTGGATCAAAGAGAAAAGACTTTTGTTTTATCCAAAAACTATCACAAAATATGAAAATGAAAGATGATCAAGATAATCTTGCATGTACGTCCCCTGAAATACGTGAAATTGCGAACAATACTGTCGCGCATTTGCTCACATTAAAGTTTTCACTGGACTCATACTGTTTTTGACACATTTGGTAAAAGTGACATGCATGACATATTCCGGATCAAGCTTTTCCAACCTAAAAATTTTTATAAAATGTTCGGTGAATCGCATCGTAGTTGACGACGTCTCGTTTCTTACTATGCCTACTAAAGGATCAAAATGAAAGCAATTTATAAAAATAAATTTGTACAACTGACAACTCGTATAGCTCATACATACCACTAATCGTAAAAAAAGATGGGCGTTTAAAACGTAACGTCAGAGGTTAATAGACAGATACATGCTAACTGGAACAAAAAGCCGCCCGCTTCTACAAAAATATGCATAGTACAGATTAAACATTTTCAATCTACTTAACTAATGTTTAGACTTATTTGGCTTTGAATTAGGAAGCTTTATAAAGAAGAGTTACGTCAAATTAAACTGCCTTTAAGCATATGTTTACACATTTTCCAATAAAGTTGATCGTTATTCAGATTGAATACCACTTAAATTCTACCGTAGTATTTTTTCTGCCAAATCACGCGTCGTATCAAAAAATTGCACAGGAAGCAACCAATCGATGTTTAAGGTCTGTATGCTGGTATTATTTGTCTTTAAAATATGCAGCTGTTTCAGAAATATGTGATAAAAACAAAAAACCGATCTAAATAGCCACCCTCTGCGCAGCTGGATTTCTACAAGATCTCCGCTCGAGGAAAAATAAAAACACAGTATCAAATATTAAGTACATAGGTGTTGTCCTGCTGCTCTCGTGGACACAAACGTACATCCAAAAACACACGCACACGCACACGCACACGCACACGCACACGCACACGCACACGCACACGCACACGCACACACACACGCACACGCACACGCACACACACATGCACACGCACGCACGCGCCCAAACACACACGTACACACACACATGCACACACAGGCACACGCACACGCATACACCAGCGTAAGTGGTTTTGTTGTTTTTGCTTTGGAATGACTTAATAAAATCATTACTCTAGTGTCTTTTGTAATTAAGATAACCTTAAATATCTCGTAGGTATAGCTTGTCTGATCTTTCAATTTATACTCATCGTAGGGGATATGTAACGCATCATTACTGTAGTATACAAGATAAATCTGAAAGGATGCGTTATAAAGTAGGTTCGTAATTAGTCACCTCTGTGAGCAAGTTTTATTTCTAACACTATATCTGTCGAATGCTATTGAAATTTGAGACTTTGTTGAATGGGTACTGTCCTAAAGATACTTTGGAAACAACTGGACATAAGTTGTATTATTACTGTGCCTCCTTTTTACGCATCGTTGCAGAATCGACGGTGATGCTGTTTGACAAACAATGAAATGTATTCTCTTTGCTATTTTACCTGTTGGTTATGTGACGTTTTCTGAGACTTTCACAACTGCTCCAAGAAACCTGGTGTCCCTTTAGAAAGACGGGAGTTATCAAATAGATTGTGTATTCTGGTTAGACATTTTGCTGATGAAAGGTTTCTTACAATTTCGTATAGAATGACCCTGCTCACTGTATTATAATGTCAATATTTTGTACTGTCTACTAAATTATTCACAAGTTCGTTTTTTTGGGTTAACTAGAATATCGAGAATATCTTTAACTACTTCATTAGAATATGGCACGGAAGTTAATTCCCTAGTTAGCTCCTGTTTTAAAAGATAAACAGTAACACTTTTAATGAAAGACTTAAGGTCCAAAGATATTGATTAGGAGCACAGAAACTGTTATTATGTTCGTTTATATGTAATTGATAAAATTGGTTACCAAGGTAAACTAAGAATAACCACTGTGTTGCGCGAACCGTGTTTAAAAGGGTGATTACTATAGTCAACAACTTTGGCGTAATGCATGATATGAACTTGTTTTGTAAATGCTTTTATGCTTTTAGCTCATCACAATCCAGAACATATAACCCAGCAACTAGCAAAGTAATCAGCACTTGGATTGCGTAATAAGAACATTTATCTTTCCACTAGTGCATATTTGTTACAGCAACCCACTTTTAGGAATAGGACGGTTTTATGAACGTTATAAAATAAACAGGAGAAGAAATACAAATGTTCTAATTACCCCGCTGGTTGTTTGGTTACACATAATTTCAATGCAATTTGAAAAATTTTCTTCACAGGATGTTCAACCATTGATATGGAAGAGATTATTGGAGCTATCATAAGCAGTACAAAAACGTTTATGCGAATACGAGGAAAGTTTTCTGAACATTTTATATTCGAGCTAAGCTCGTCGAAAAGGATATACTTATAATTCTTTGTTCAATAAATGGTGTCTTAAATCATACATCCAACAATTAATTCGTTACGTTTAATTAATTAAAGGGGAAAAAGTTGTTTCTGACGCCCAATTAGGATAACATGCTTTCTCGATTTCTTGCGAAAACTGAAACTGTCGATGGCAAATTTGAGTTTCTGCTTACCCCGCCAGATGGCGTTCATGTTAGTCATAAATATTCATTTCTGAGGTGGAATTTACATAATTACGAGTGTACAAATTTCAAAGTAGAAATAAGCAAAAAACCATGCAAAGGAATTATTTATCGCATGAAAACAGAAAATTGTAATTTAAGAGGGGGCTATTAATTTCGAGCATGTTACTATAAACAGTGGCGGAACACATGATTTTAACTAAAGCGAAAATGTTGTGTATACTTCACAACACACAACACACTTCACAAACAATTATTGCCCTTATGCTAGCTTTTGTCACTGTATTGACATTTTGTTGTAATGCCCCATTAGTGCGTTGAAGAGGGTTTCTGTTATGTGTATTATTTTTACTATGAGAATGTTTTATTATAGCCAAGGGTTCCTTGTTTAGATTATAACGACTAAAAGAAACGATTCATTTTTATTAGCGTTAATGATCCAGTCGTATTTATCTATTGTTGTACAGTATTCTTGAATGATTAGTACGGTAAATATTTACCTTTAACTATTTCTAAAACTATTAATGCTTAGTATTGCAGTAATTTCAAAGATTAATAAAGTAAACATTGTTATAACAGAATCACAGTAATTGAGAATAACCATTTTAATAGTTAGTCGAGGTAATTATTAAGAAAACTGTAAATTACTTTTAGATATTTGACTACTTTAAGCTGAAATCTTGTTTCCTTATTTCTTAATGAAAAGTTAGAAGAAGACCTATTTCCCATATCAGTACGTAGGTTTTTCTTATTTTACTATAATGAAAACTGCAAGCGTAGGGTATCTTGGGACTCTAGTGGGGCAACCAAGGGAATTATTCTGAAGCAGATGTTACAGTTTGTATGTAAAATTAAGGCAGTATACCAAAAGCAATAAATATAATTGAATTTGGTGTTAAAGTTAGAAGAGGATCCCAGCCGTTGCAAACCTCGTTAAAATCGGTACATAATCACAATTGTCTAACAATATGGGACCTGCCATCCTCACCGAGGTTTGTCACCGCAATAGGCACGTAAGGGTGCGATATTGAACCCCAATCGCATGAAAGAATCATCATGTATGCCTTTAGACAGTAAACAGTTGTGGATAAGACATAGTAACAATAGTAATGCAGCGTTATTTTTAAATATTAAGATTGTTACTGACTCTTTCAGAATTGCAAAATTTTTCAAAAACAGTGAGGTGTAAACCTTAATAAAACCCAATATTCATTTGATCGTCAGGTTGAAAATAAAATCGTTTAATAGAATATTCTATTTAAACAATACAATGTTTATACGTTTTGTTTTGATAGCACACTTTACAATATGAAAACATCCTAAAATCCACCTTACACTGTCACCAAGCCCACAAAGATAGTGTTGAAATATAACGTGTTATAAAACACGCAGACCCAATTGTAACTAGGAGTATTTAAACCAATACTCCAACGTCCGTCAAAATCTCGAGGTCGAGTTTTTTCATGATCGCAATACCTTCCCTTCACTATACTTCCTGTAGTATACTGAAATATAAAAAAACTATTATCCTTCAGAAAACTGTTTCCCTCTGGACAAGCGTCAGTTTTGCGCAAGCTACATACGCTTTTCGCTGATGTACAGTCGGCGCCGTAGAAATCGGGACAAGTACTGTAATAAATTCTCATGCATTTTTTTTGTATCGCGTAAACCAGACTTAACCAGGCATTTATAGTTCCTATGGTTTTGGGTGTGATTGTTAGAATTTTACGCTTATTGTCAAAATTATTATGGCAGCTCATATTAACGAAGTTACTAGAGCAAGAATACTTCAACGACTGGAAGACGGATGGTCTACACAACTTACGGGTCAGTTTAACGTTGGAAAAAGCACAGTAGACAGAATAGGGCAGAAGTGGAGAAGAGAACATGCATTGTCAAAAACACCTGGAACGGGACGCAAAAGTGTATCTAATGTGGAGCAATATCAACCGCTGGCAAATTTCATAAGGGAAAACCCATTCGAATTTGCAGGTACTGCAGTAGAAGAGACAAATTTTCCTGGAAGCGTTTGAACTGCTCAGAAGCGTTTAAAGGCAAGTGGGCTAAAAAATTGTTCAGCGGCAAATAGACCATTCTTAACTGAACAAAATAAGCAAGAGAGACTGGCGTTTGCAAACGAATACATTAACAGAGATGCTGGATTTTGGAACAACGTTATTTTCTCAGACGAAAAATTATTTCAATCATGCCACAGTGGTCGTGTGAGAGTTTATCGGCTAGTTAATGCACGATATGACGAACGATACATCCATGAAGTAAGAAGAAGTGGTTATTTCGGTGTCAACATGTGGGCCTGGATAAATTCTCAAGGTCCTGGAATCTGTTGGGATATTGGAGAAAGGTTAACTGGACCCGTTTATGTTAACATTTTAGAGAACATATTGTTACCGACGGTTCAACAAATTTTTCAAGAGTTCACGTTCCAGCATGATAACTCTCCGATCCACACTTCAAATGTGATTCGGAATTGGATTGCAAACAACAACGTTACAGTTTTACGATGGCCTTCTAGGAGCCCAGATTTAAACCCCATTGAAAATGTGTGGGGCTTGATAGTTAAGAATATGTGTAGACGCAACTTTCATCCCAGAAGTTATGATGAACTGCGTGACTGTATTATAGAGCACTGGGAAAACTTAGATCAAAATGTTCTTTTAGCTTTTATTAATTTCATGCCAAGACGTTTAGAGGCAATAATTGTTAATAATGGTGCAATGAGAAAGTATTGGTTATTTTTGTTGTATTATATATAATTGTTTATTAAATAAATTGCTGGGCAATTTTATGCTATTGAATATTAATATCAAAACCAGTATAATTTTAGAATTTTACAACAATAAATCATAAATTACAACACAACATATTACGTGTCCCGATTTCTACGGCGCCGACTATACATTTATGCAGAGGGTTGTGTTTTACCTTACAAACTTAACAAACGCAGGTCATTTGACTAAGATAGGGATAGCACAGTATTTAGCCGTAATAAACGAGTGTTTCGATTTTATATGATTTATGCTTTGCTTGTCGCGTATGCTTATATCAATTTTTTTTGTTCTAGCACACCCGTTACGACTCTGTCTCCTTCAGGATGTGCTATTGTTACTAAGTATATATATATATATATATATATATATATATATATATATATATATATATATATATATATATCTTTCTTTCCGCAACGTTATCACATGACTCTCGAGCGAGAATTTATGTTTTGGGACTGTTGCGTAGGCATTTACGTCAAAGAGAGTTAGTTGTGCAATATTGGGTTTTTATTTATTTCATTTGTGAAGCCTTGTGTTGAGCGACCATTATTTCTTCGTTTTAAGTGGTTATTGTTTCGTACACTTCATTAATCTGTACTTTTCAGGTCAGACTTCCTTTCTTTATTTTAACTGTGACCATGCCTTTGTCATTGGTTTGAAGGCTATACATACACATATGCAGGTATAGACGATTATGCAAGGCGATTTGCCATGATGCGTATGTGTGTGTGTGTGTGTGTGTGTGTGTGTGTGTGTGTGTGTGTGTGTGTGTGTGTGTGTGTGTGTGTGTGCGTGTGTGTGCGTGAGTGGGTGAGTGCGTGCGTTCGTGCGTGCGTGTGTGCATGCGGGCGTACGTGCGTGCGTGATTGCGTGCGTGCGTGCGGTTGGGTGCGTGCGTCCTCGCGCGCATGTGTGTGTGAATGGCTGTGCGTATGTTCGCGCTTGCTCATGCACGTGTGTGGGCATGTATGCGTATGCGTGTGTGCGTGTTTCTTTGTGTGTGGTTGCGTGGACGCGCTTGTGTGTGCGTGCGTGTGTGTGTGTGTGTGTGTGTGTGTGTGTGTGTGTGTGTGTGTGTGTGTGTGTGTGTGTGTGTGTGTGCGTTCGTGCGTGCATGTTTGTGAGTAGGTGAATGTTAGCATTCACGATAACTCCTGAACGATAAAAAATACTACTTGAAATTTTGTACTAGAGCTGTTCTTAATAAAATCCAACATTTTTAATAATTTCATTGATTTTCTAAATATCAATACATTAAAACCATAAGTCTAGGTCTCAACAATCGATCTAAAAGGTGATTAACTCAATTCTATTGTATCATTTGTCTACATTTCGCATCTTACGGTCAGTAACTGTAGAAAAAAACTTTGTAGGTCACCATTTTTTTTACTGCCCTACTATTAAGAAGGCTTTTAAGAATCGATAGATACTTTTTTTTACGTTGCAAAAAGAAATATCCATTAAAAGAAAACAGCACTCAATGTCAATGTTATTTTACTTGCATTTCAATACTCTTCAGATAACAGATATATTACCATTTAAATTTGTGTAATTGGAACAATTAAACTAAAACTTAATACTACCTGTTGTTTTGGAAATTGCACAATTTACAACATTGTATTTACCAAATACGGTTACAACGTTTGAAAATTCATTTATATTGATTTACATCGAATATAAAAATGCCTGTATTGAAGTTACATGTAGTTCAGTAGATGAAGATTTGTTATTTTATCCCTAAATATACAACGCATATGCACATATACACAATACATAAATCTATTACAATATTGAAAAAAAAATTACACACGTGTTTGACAAGCGTTTTTCTCTGTTCCTTTTTTGTTTTCTACGTTTCTAAAAATTTTTTATGGATCTGTCAATTTCAATTTTTATGAATATTTGCTTGTGTTTATTTATACGTTTCTATAATCTTATTTTTCTTCGTTTCACATGTATATTGGGACATTTAATTTTACGTTTTTTATTGAGCAGAATTTTTTTATAGCAAAATCTGTTTGTTCAGATTTTAGCATAAAATTCGCTGCTCTCTAAGAATTTTGTTGGGTTAGATTACTTACACTATTCGAACTACCATGAAATTCCTGCTTAGACAAACAAAAATGTGAAAGATAATAAAGATTTACTCAACACACTATGCTTCTGATTAGGATATCCGTATGAGTACATACATAACAAAACAACTTGAAAATTATTCATATAAACAAGCAACAAAAGCGCAACACATTTAACACGTTACATTTATTATATTATAGTTTTAAGTGTTTTTATTTCAGTTAATATGATTTTTAGTTCCTTATGTATTCATAGCTTGCTTTGACCGACTAATGTTACTCTTCTTCAGTGTTATCAACGATAAAAATTGAACAAACCTAAATCTCTCCGAAATTATTAGAGATAGGTATAGAACATATTTAATAGAAATGAAAGCCGATTAATAGACGGAGACAAGGCATTAAAAAAATATAGGGTGTGCCATTTAAAAAATGAAGATATAGCATTTTAAAATTTATGTTATTGAATTAATTTTTGTGATCCCCGTGTATATTGAAATCCAATTTGACAATATATTAAAGTAAGTTCATGTATGAATAAATTCTATACCAATGATTATTTTTTTATCTTTAAAAATAACTGAGATACTTGAATTACTACAGAAAAATGTCAGTTTTTAGTTAACTTTGCAAATATGTTAAAAACTGTAAGATTTAGCTTGTAAGTAATTCTTATAAAGAAGATGTAAAATTATAGGGAGAATCGAAAAATAAAATAATATATAGGGTGTTCTATTTAAAAATCAAAAGTTCTATATTACACCCTGTAGAAACCAAACTATTTTTAGATTATGCAGCTTATAAAAATAGACAACTTTCGTATTTAAACTTATCTCCTAAGTTTAATAGCTAAGGAGCTATCGACCGAATATGCCCTTTGAGTACACCCTGTATATATATATATATATATATATATATATATATATATATATAAAGTTAAGTCGGCACTATTGCTACCTTCGTTATTATTGGTGATACGAAGTCGGTTAAATGGGCAAAGAAGTAGCATTTTTTCTGCTCGTTACGATGGTGCAATCAAAATAAAAATTGAACTTCGTGTTCGCGAGTTATGTCAAAAATTTCCATTTTTTTAAATGGCACACCCAGTATGCAATATCCATAATCGATAGAAAATTAAATTCTGAACAAAAAAGTTCCTATGACATTTTACCCTAATGTTAAAAATGACAAAGTTATTGATCATTTATTGAATTCGTCAAGGTGGCTGGTATTACGTGAACAATATTTGTCATTTTCACAAATGTCATCAGAATTGATTTGTCAAAGTGAAGTTTGCTAATAAAGAGTTGAGAGTTTGTATTTTTTTGAGTAGAAAAATGCCTTTCACCCATTCAGAAAAGTGTGATATGTTAAAATGTTACATCGTTTGTCAAAAAAACAGTTATCGAGCGCGTGAGCGTTACAGTGATTTGTTTCCTACGCGTCATTTGCCGGATAGAAGATACTTTTTGGTTTTGTATCGTAAATTTAGATCTGATTCGAGCGTGTTTAAGAAATCCAGATCTAATAAACAATGTATAATTAATGAAGAAACTGAAATTAATGTGTTAGCTTATTTTGAAGCACATCCCAACAACTCAATTAATGATTTAGTGCAAGAAAATGGACTATGTTTGGGTTCCATCTACAATATTCTAAAAAAGTATAAGTTTGTGCCGTATAAGTTCCGACCTACACAGACACTAGTACGAGGAGATTAAGAAAGACGCGTTCAGTTTTGTCACTGGTTTATTAATCAAATGAGAACCAATAATGATTTTTGGAGCTCAATTCTATGGAGTGACGAATCAACTTTTTCTAATAGGGGCATGTTCAACAGGAAAAACAGCCATTTTTGGAGTCGAGAAAATCCGATGCTCCACCGATCTTGTAACCCGCAGAGACGCTTCAGTGTTAATGTTTGGTGCGGTTTAATTGGCTCGATAATTGTTGGTCCAGTATTTTATCAGGGTGCGTTAACTGGTGAGCGGTACGCCGAAATGTTGACTGCCACACTCCAAGACTTATTGGATGATGTAAATTTAATGGATAGGCAGAACACTCATTTCCAACAAGACGGAGCTCCTCCCTATAACGTTCGTCAGATATTAAACATTAAACAATTTTTTTGATATTTATCAACTAATGGGCCTATCCGCATGCCTCCTCGATCACCTGACATTACTCCAATGGATTTTTTCTTTTGGGGATATGTGAAGAGTGTGGTGTACAACAGAGGGTATGATAACCTTGAGGATCTCCAGCAAAGCGTCGTTCACGCCATCAATAATATTGATGGTAGATTCATTTCTAAGGCTACTAAAAGTGTCTACAAGCGGGCCCAGAAATGCTTGGAGCAAGAGGGTGATGTTTTCGAACATCTAATTTGAGTTTTGTTTTGTTTTGTTGTTCCTTATTATTATTATCACTTAGAATAAAGAATTCTGTTTCAATTGTCTGATATTCTTTTCATTTTCTGCGCTATGGTAATACAGAAATATAGTTGACACAGCCACCTTGATGAATTTGGTAAATGATCAATAACTTTGTCATTTTTGACATTAGGGTGAAATGTCATAGGAACTTATTCATTCAGAATTTAATTTTCTATCGATTAAGGATATTGCATATTGGGTGTGCTATTTAAAAAAATGGAAATATTTGACATATCTCGCGAACACGATGTTCAATTTTCATTTTGATTTCACCATCGTAACGAGCGGAAAAAATGCTACTTCTTTGCCCATTTAACCGACTTCGTAGCACCAATAATAACGAAGATAGCAATAGTGCCGACTTAACTTTGAAAACTCTGTATATATGGTGCACTAACCCTTATTTTTAAAAGCATACCATTCGTTTCTGTTTTCGGTTTTACCGCATGTTAATTAAATTTAATTTTTTGTTTGATACATTGGTATACCTTTTCCCATATGGCAAGAGGATATTTCTTCGATTGCAACGCTGTACCATATGTGCACTTGGTTTATAAAACGTTATGCAAACATTCCAACGTAAAAATTTATTCTTTATTGCTAATGAAATAAATAAAATAAATGAAATACATGAAATTAGATAAATAAAGTAAATGAAATGAGTAAATAAAACACATTTTTGAAAGCTATAACAAATGTTCGAATTGTCTGCCTTCATTGTGCTGAAATATCATTACGTGCTATAATACTATAGCGCACTCCTGCAGCTGCCGATACCTGTTCTGGCCGAATGCTTCGACACGTGTCTTTAACCTTTATTGAAAGTTGTTCAACTTTAAAAAATACTGTGTAGGAAAGTATACCCTTTAGGGTACCATATAGGAAGTAACGTGATAAAGTAATGTCTGGGAACCTAAAAACATGCCACTTAAATGTTATATTATAAGTTGTCGATAGCTGATGGTGCGCCACCTAGTTGGAATATTAGTCAGTGGCGTATGTTAAAGGTTCCATTTACCAAAAACTTATGATACCTTTTGATCTTAAGTTTTTATTTTAAAAACAAATTTGTACTGAGGGTGATGTGATTACGTTCTAAAAATGTCCACGTTTACCGCTAATCTTTATAACAACCCAAATAACACCACCTACGCAATGTACTAACTCCAATAATAAAATCGGGTATTATGAATGTAGTGAGAGTAATGATGTTATATGCCTCTTTTAAAAGAACTCCATAATGACTCTTAATGATGTAGCATGCCATAAACAAAATGAAATTGGAGATCATTTCTGTTTGGGCAGACAACAAAATAATGATTGTTTCTATATGTGCCAAACGTTTTCATCTATTCCAACAACTTATACGTGACAATGCAAATTTACTTATTGTCTTTCAACTAGATCATACCAATTTTAAGCATGTGTATGACGATCACGTTAATGGGGATAAGGAATTTGAGTTTCCGCTGCTGGCGTAACAGATTCGGATTCCTAGTGATTAATCAAGTAAGTGACGTTAAGGCAAGTCGCTTACGAAAGGGATTTAACTGTTACATTGAATTATAAATACTGCAATATTAGTGTAAGGATACAGTAGTAATGGAAGACAGCTTAGTATAGGAGTATAATATATTGTGTGCTCATGAAAGTGTTTAATAGAAGCATGCTAGTTTAACAAAAGATATTGCACGTGCAATGGAAGCACACTTTAAACCTATAACGCAACCATTAAAACAATTGGTTACTAGAAAAGATGCTTTTCTCATCACAGCAGAACCCTGTAAACCAGAATTCTAAGAATCTGTGCCAATTGCACATGAAAATGAAATATTTCTACGTCATACGCCTAAAACCTCCGGTATACAAAACGCACAACGTGCCCCGACACAAGAGCTGCGGGAGAAACTGTAATTGCGTATACCACACATAACGACGAGGTTGAGAATCCTAGTGTACAACAATTGAAATCAGAACTGTTAGCTTCTGGATCTCAACCGGTTTTTGAAGAGAACCTCAATCAGTATGAAGAATTAGTGCAATATTACGTCGAGGGTACATTTAGAGATTCCAAAGGCGAGTATGACCTAATATACAGCGTATACGTTATTAGAACAAGAGACATTCTTTATTGGTGATGCTGAAATAGGCTCTGTTGGACAGAATTTTCTCATCACTTTCCCTTATGGATCATCCAACTGTGATGACACTATGGACTACACGAACTACAATTTAAGAAAGATGACCTATGGCAATACAATGACATACCGTCGTACAAATGTTCTTTCACAAGATCTCCAACAATCTCTATCTCTAGGAGCTGGAATGCAACTATTGCGATATAATAACAAAGCGTTTTGTACCTTGGAATAATCCAAATAAATTAGTCGATTGGTTAAAAGAATTATTAATGGATTTGACAAATATTTGCAAGCTTGTCAGTTGATATATCCATGGTAACAAGCCTACTTAATTTTAATAACCAACAAAATTTCGTTTTCATATTCCATTTATAATGAAACACGACATAAAATTATTTATCTATCACGTGAGTTATGTATGTTAATAACCACGGGCAACTTAAAATCCTCGGGACTAACGTCCCTCAAAGATTAACAATCTCGGTAATTAACAACCTCATAACCCCCTTGATATATAAATATCTATTATGTCCAGCATGTCCGGATATCAAGTTACTCATGTTATCAACTGCAACTGCAAAAATGCATATTTTACATTTACTGCTCAATTTTTTTATTACTTGAATATCATTTTTAATATAAAAACGTTCACGGAACATTAACCATGTCTTCCGGATTCCAATATGTCCATAATTTAAATGTACTTGTTTAATAATTTCTTGGTTTCACTTATTGTGTTCGGGTAATTATGACCCGGAAGTCTATGGTTGTAGTTTTATTGTCGTTAAATTGATATAACAATAAATAATAAGAAATAAGATAAAGTATTTATTATTATTAATTACATTTTATTACGTTATTTTATTACATATTATTATATATGTTATGTAAAGAAGATCTGAAAAACGTAGTAGTTAGGTATATACGTTTATTTGTTACATTCTTTACAGTGGTAATATACATGAGCTTTATGTAGTTATTTTGAGCAATTACAACATACCATATTAGTTTTATTATCATTTGAAGAGGGACAAAAATGACATATTTTGCGTTTGGTAGTGGTTGACTGTTCTCTTACTTCGGCATTACTGGTTGAAGAGCTTAACCATTTCAGTTCCAGGGATACTTCGAGGGAGACGTTTTCTTTCTTGCAGTAATGGAGTGATCAAGGAATTACCCAGTTCTTTTAGAAATAGTCGCCGTTCTGTAAGCTTTCCAGCATTCCAGGTTAAAACTTCGCACCACAGAACATAAGCGATGTAAGCTGAGAGGTCTATGATATTGTATAGTCATTAGTCATCTTAGTCCCTGTTGCAGACGACTGCGGCTGGTAGTTCAGGCTTATTTTGGCCAATAGCGCCAAGTATGGTTTTTTTTTCAATACACTATGTGCACAAGCAGTTACAAAATCGCATATAGTCCAAATCTTGACTCCGAATTTAGCAGGTTTATTCGCGATGTACTGTCTAAAAGGACAACGGCCTCTAAAAGGTACCAGTTGCCCATCTACTGTTACATTCTCGTGAACATTATAGAGCTTGGGTAGAATTGCAACCCATTCATTCCACAAGTCCCGTATGGGAGCTAATTTATCAGTCTGGCGTCGTTGTGGTCGAGTTTTTTTTATCGTCAAAGCGAATTTGTGCAATTGCATGAAATCGTTGTTCTGAATTTTTGACGACCCAAATTTCCATCCCACAGACTGGTTATTGCCTCTCAATGAGATTTATACACTCCAGCTAGAAGCAGTAGGCCAAATATACTTCTAGTTCTACTAATATTAGTTCTTGAAACTTGTCGCCACAAAGTCTATTGCCTTCTGAATTTGACATATTCAAAATTACGTTTACAATTTTGAGTGTGAAATATAAATATAAATTTTATATCAATTATTCGCGCCTTGTTGGCCCAGGAATCAACGGAATAGTATTTGCTGCTGATAACCTTCCCGATTGATGTGTGTTTTCATTCCATGCTACATTTCCATCTATTGAAGTTACGTGATGATCCGTATCAGGTTCATCTGAAAGCGTAGCTTCGAGTTCATTATCCGATTCGCTATTATATATCTCGCTTTGCGATAAATGGTTTTCTTATTCAAAAGCATTAGAATCACTATCAAAAACACACAAAGGTTTCTCAAGTTGACTATCCGTAAGCACTCTCTCACTACACATGTTCAATAATAAATTTCAATTGTTAGGTATTGCTTGTTATAGTATAGCACCAGGTTTGGTTTTTACTGCGAAACTAACACACAGATGCCCACTGACTACATTTATACGCGGAGACACAGACAAGTCTCAACAGGAATAAACTTGTTTACCGGTACGGAAATAACGCATGCAATATGCGCAATAACATGGCAATATTATGTAAGTTAATCTGCATCTCGTTCTTGTAATTTGGACCACATAAATCACCGAGTCATATAGACCCAAACACAGTGAGTGTAACAAATGCATCTAAAAAAATAATTATAATTTTCAACCTAGGTAGACTGTTATTAGAATAATTGAATAGAAGTCATGCAATGGCAACGAAATATTTAAATAAGTTAACGAATTATGCACATTAGAAGAACGCGATTGGGTCATATTGACCCTAACATAATAGTAGGGTTAAATATTCTAGCAGCAGCAGGAGCAGAACGATTGTTTTCATAATAAAGAGAAATAATTTCTACTTTTCTTGTAAAGTATAAATCACACTTTTAGGATCAAGTGAAACTATTTACTTAAACACATTAATCGCTGCCAGAGTTTGACAACATTTTCGAAAGCACGCTGACCAAAGTCAATTATTAGTTATTACAAGCAATTAAGGTTTCATTAAGGATTTATTAGTAAAAAGCTTTGGATGCTCAGAGAAGGATTAAAAAAAAAGTGTGGCGTATTCCCTATGAAAGCCGCTTTCCAATGATAGTATTTCGATTTAAGATTTTTAGGTAAAAATTCCCCCCACCCCCACCAGTGGCTAATGGCAAAAGATAATGACGCTTACATGAAAATGTGTCTCCCTTAAAACAAAAATCGACCTGTCCCAGATTTTTTTCTATAAAATGTTAATTATGTGACAGATAATCGAATATGAAACTTTTCGCTGACTCATCCTGTACATATATACAGGGTGAGTTTTTAAGGGCGCGGTGGTCCATTCGTCCTATACCATTACAGACATATAAAAAGGTTTTAAAACTTGTAGAGAAACATAAGCACTATATTCTAAAAATACTTTCCAATACACGGCGTAGTCAAATAATCAGTTGTGACCCAAAGTTCTGTTTTTTAAATGATGCACCCGGTACTTCATTACATTGTTTAAAAGACCTTAAAGAATAGATCCTTTTTCAGAAAAACGTACCGGGTGATTGACTTAAATTTTTAAATGCAACACCCGATATGATTTGCTTTTCTGAGAAGCCAATAGCGGGTATATTCTTTTGGATAATAAGGTTAACTTTAACCGTTACGGAGTTATTTCCACTTTATTCTAAGAGATAGCCGTAAAGGGATAGACTTAATAGTAGGGTGTCAAAATGTTATTATTCAAGCTGTACATTTTTGTATACTAATGATGATAGTCAAAATCCAATGGTTTTCGAGAAAGAAAAAAGAACGCTGTTAAGATCATTAAGGAGATTATCGGCTACATAATTATCTGTTTCTAATCTAGAGAGATAATCGACTTTGATGTTGTGTTGCATAAAGTGAAGTTTACAAGACAAAAAAGAATTAACATGGTTTATAGTATTGTAGCGGGTGATGGTAACGCCTTTTTGCCTGTAGAATTTATGCTCAGTGATATCCCAACCAAGGTAATACCGACTATCATGTATTCGTTACATTGAAACTTTCATTTGAAAAAAGCGGGACAGTTATGTATGAAAAGCGGGAGCCACAGGAAGTCATAATAAATGAAGAAAATGCATTTTGGAGGCGGCACCTCCAAAATATTAAGAAACAATAAATTTTATCCCTACCATATCAACTACTACAGGGACTTGAAGGCAACGATTTTGGAGGTAGAAGAGTGTTTTGTGGGAGCTTAGGAAAGTCCAGGATCAGCAACATTTTTTAGATTACGTATTGCTTTCCGACGAGGCCACATTTCATAACAGTGGAAATGTCAACAGGCATAATATGCATTATTACGCCAAAGAAAATACCCATTTAGAAGGGCTTTTGAAAACCAACACAGACGGTCCTTAAACGTTTGGGGAGGAATCGTTGGAAAACATGTAATTGGTCCTTAACTTTTTCATAACCGAGTAAATAGAGATACTTACCTCAATTTATTAATAAACGTACTGCCACAATTGTTGGTAAATGTACATTTAGCCACTAGACGAAGGTTATGGTTGCAACAAGATGGGGCAGCACCCTATTACAACGTACGAGTAAGAAGGTATTTAGACAATAAATTTGTAGTTAGGTGGATTAACAGAGGTGGACCAACTGCCTGGTCAGCTAGGTCTCCAGATATGACGAAATTCGATTTTTTTTATGTGGGGTTACATAAAGGAAAAAGTAGACCAAACTGGGCTTACAACACGTGATCATATGAAAATCAGAATAAGAAGGGCATTTAAAGAAATTAATGAACAAATTTGAGTGAACCTTAGTCGCTCTTTATTGACACGTGCAAGATTATGTATGCAAGAAGAGGGTGGACATGTTGAGTATCTCATTAACTAGAATAATTATCAATTGAAAAACTATTCATTTTCGTTTAGGTACTCCTAATTTCTTTTTTCAATCAATTTACGATTAATATTATTATTGTTGTTCTTTTACGTAAATTCAATTGTACATAGTATTTACGTTGTTTCTTTACTTTTCAGTCTTTAGCATATATGAAAAGCGTAATTCAATTCTTTCTAGATTATACACCAAATCATTGGAGTTTTACTATCATTATTGGTATACAAAAATGTACAGCTTAAATAGTGCCTTTTTGACACCCTAGTTCGTAGCCCGGGTTTTTAGGGCCAATTCTTAGAATAAAATGGAAATAGCTCCCTAACGGTTAAAGTTAGGACATAAAACCTTAATATAAAAAAAATGTATCCGTTATTGACTTTTCAAAAATTTAAAAATTGTGGGTAAAACAACAATAACAACAACCCGGTATGTTTTTCTCAATTAATACAACATATTCACGCCCCTCCCTTGCGGGTTAGGCAAAACAATCCCTCCTTGTATTTATATTTCATTCACAATCTTTCTTCATGCTTTCCTGTCTCTGCATACCTCCCTAGGTTTCGCAAGATTCATACATTGTCTATGACATGTACTTTTATTTTTAAAACTCCTTATCTTTCGTTCTTTTACCATACATTCAGCAAAGTTTTACGCGGCCTACCAGTCCCGGCCTTACCTCTAACCTCACCCACATGTATTCTCTCAATGTGACCAAGCCAACGTAATGTACTAGTTTTATATCTATCCATCACCTTCTTTTCCTCGTCACACTCCATCATTATACACTCACTCTTTATCTTATCCGTTCCCGTTTCACCACATGAGCTTCTCAGTAATCTCATACCCATGGCATTTCGTTTTCTTCCACGCTTCTTTGACATACCCATGTCTCACTTGCATACAGTACTGTAGAGACAAACACGCCATTATAGGTTGTTCGTTTCTCAGTTAAGTCCATGCCATCGTTTATCATTATCGTCTACACACTTCCAGTCACTTTCCTTCCTGCATTCACCCTTGGTCCAATCTCGTCAGCCATTATACTATCTGCAGTAAACATTCTACCCAGGTATACGAACCCGTCAACTTGTTCCACAGTTTCATCTTGCAGAGTCAATACTCTACTCTCCTTTAAACCTTCCCTATTATACACCACAATCTTAGTTTTTTTCACATTTACCTTTAGATCCATGCTCTCACAGATTGTATTAAACTTCCTTAGAGCAGTTTCTAGATGATCCGCACTGTCACTTAATAAGACTGTGTCATCTGCATACACCAGAACTCGTACATTTACGTCAATAACCATTACAGCATTTGTATCGGTACAAACTTGCCAAATACATTTATCCTTATATAAATTAAACTACCACGGTGACATCTCACAGTCTTGTCGCACTCCTTACTCAATATTAAAGTATTCAGTCACATTTGCTCTAACCCTGATACATTCCCGGTTACTGTTGCATACTGCCGTTTATTAGACCTTTATTTACAATATATCCATTAATATTTCCCGCAGATTCTCCCTATTCGCTCTGTCGTACGCTTTCTCCAGGTCTACAATAGCACAGTACAGCTTCCTTTTTACACTTAAACACTGTTCGATCACCTGCTGGAGAGCAAACATCAGATCAAACCATCCTACCCCTGGCATAAAGACACCCTGCACATCCCAAATCGTAGTTTGTGTAGTTTCTCGTACTCAGCATTCCTCCAAATGCTTTACCAGGTACACTAAGTAAACTTACTCCCCCTTACTTCTTGCAAACATTCTTGTTCCCCTTACACTTCTACAGTGGTCCAATGATCGCGCTCTTACAATCACTCGGCACTTTTCCACACTTGAGGCATACACTGAATAATTCACACTATCTCCGTATCAGATTTGCACCTCCGTACTTCAGCATTTCACCAGTGATTTCATCTACACCTGCTCCTTTACCGTTAAACCTTCCTACCGTTTTATCTACCTCATTTATACCAATATCCTTTTCAGTTTCATTCACCATTTCTTCTACATTCTCCTTATTTAACCCTTTAGTCTTACTTTACTCATTACTGTCTTGCCAGCATTTCCTCACTTCACAATCGTCCCATACTATTTCGTTCCTCGTATTTGTCACTCTTGCAGCGTTCTATTTTGGGCCACGTTTTGTATTTTTGACCCCTTTTCCAGAAGAGTTTTTTGTTTCCCTCAAAATCATTCTGCAGTTTCTCTCCTTCCACAGCTCTCACTTACTGCTGACTTATTCTCAGGGCCTCCTTAGCTTCCTTGTTACTTATTCTGCACACCTCATGCAATTGATTTATCTCAGTCTTTTTTTGCAGCAATCGTTGCCATGTACGCATCTTTTTTCTTACATACTGCCTTCTTTACCGATTCATTCCACCAAGTAGATTTTTTCTGCCTACCTACATTAGCTCTTCCACACAATTATCCGCACGTGACAATTAAAAACACAGTCTTTCAAGCATATCCATGCACTTTCAAAGTCAGTGCCTTTTATTTGTTCATTCTACACTGTTTTATTCTCATTGAACTCTTTACTCACAGCATCTGCGTATTTTCATTCTCGCACCATTACCGACTAGTTTGTCAACCCTAATATTGGATGCACTGCATTTGCTTTTCTTCTCAGTAGCAACTTTTGCCCTATCCATATTCTCGATGCAACCAAAAAGTGGTCTGTCCACACTGCGATCCGCACATTACTTTTGTGTCTCTCGCCAGGTTTCACCATACACTATCAAGTCAATCATACTTATACATTCACCTCTTTTCCATGTATACATATGCACATTATGTTTAAACCACGTATTAGATATAAACCGGCTTCTCATTAACTCTTTGATCTCTGAACATTCCTATAAGGTGTTCTCTGTACACCCACCCATCCGTTCATATTTACCAATATCATCTCTGTTTCGTTTGGCTTACATACATTTAATACGTTCTCTACATCATTCCAGAGGTTCCCACACTCTTGGTCTCTTTCTCCATCAACCGTTGCTTAGCATGCAATAAGAAAATCTTCGAAACTCCACTTTCGTTATAATCCACATTACCCGAGAACATACCAACTCACCCTTCCACTTACGATCACCCCAATTTCTTCTGCGCCATGGAATTTAGCCTCAACACCTGACCATGGTGCTATGTTGCCATCCTCCATCTCCACAGCATTCGCATTACACTCGCAGTTTCAAACTCTTTACCATGCATAGCTCTAATATTAATCGTACCGACTCGTCATTCATTCTTGCACAGTCGTCAGCAACGGGGACTGTCTGTTTCGAGCTTTACCACCCTTGTCACCAGGTTCTTCCCAGGTAATTGTACCGTTCTCTTGAGAAATACCATAGCGGATAGACCGGTTACTAGCCAAATCGTGCCCCGGACGATGTGGCACTCTACCAAAGGCATCGTCTTACTACCGCACAGTTACTTGTCTACTGCCCCGACTCGCAAGGAAGTAAGAAGTAGAAATGTACACAAGTCAAGAAAGGTTGTATGAGTATATAAATATATATAAATATACAGGCTGTTTCTTTTATCATGCGTTAACATTACTATCTTCTAAACCGTAATAGATACGAAGACAATTAAATGGACAAAAAGGTATGGTTAAAGTTAAAAAAATATGGAAGAGGAAAGATTTATTTGAAACAAAATTATCTATAAAAGCGTTCCATTTATTCTTTGATACCACGGTTCGTGTCTTTAGGGCCTCCATCATATTGTTTTTTTTCAAATACGGACCTGCCTTTTTTATAGCAAATATTAATCAGGCCTGAAAATCCAAGTTCAGCGATATATCACTTTCAAGGGTTTTATGACGATTTATCTCTAATAACTAACATTGTCAGCGACAAAAATGTTTCATTACGGCACAGTGGTAATTATTTGGTAAATTTGTTTTGATTTCTTCATAATTACAATAACGATAGTCTTACTTCGCTTAAAAGGATTAGCATATTTGGTTAACATAATTATTTATGAATTATTTCTGTAGTTTTAAAGATGAAAGGGAGCAATGTAACCCAATAATGAACATATCAATGTAGAGAAAACGAAAAGCAATTTATTTTTTAAAGAAAATGATTACATTAAATGCTCAAATTCACCTTCGCTCTGTTGAATGGATTTACGTTGCCTGCGCATGCAATTTAGATAACAGTGGCCGATGTAATCCTATTACATGCATCTGTTATTTTTTGTTTTAAATGGTTGATATCCGTAGTCTTTGTCGAAAAGACTCTGTCGTTTATGTATCCCCAGACAAAATTATCTAAAATAGTAAGGTTCGGGGATCGAGCTGACTAGGAAATCGGTCCATAGTTTCCAATCCATTTTCTTAGGAATGTTGCATCTAGATGTTCTCTCACTACTGCTGCGTTATGGGGCGTCGCACCGTCTTCCTGAAAATATTCTATTTCACGTCGGTTGCTTAGTGACAATGCATCCAGATAGCAGTGAAATTTATTAGTTAAAAAATCTAGATACATTTCACCATTTAAATGTTCATCGTAAAAAAAGGGACCTAGCATTTATGTTCCAATAACTCCCACACAAACATTTATTCCGGACCTTTCTTGGAAATTCATTTCCCTATGTAAATGTTCATTTACATTGTCCCACCTGTAATGTATCTTTCTGTTAGACCAACCGTTGTGGTGAATCGTGATTCATCACTTCATATTATTTTTTCCAAACATTTGGAACTTCACGATTTTTACGTATTAACCACCTCAAAAATCTTCCTCTTCGACCATAATCTTTTTCATTATGCTGATGAACCTTCCGTATTCGGTAGCATTTGTATTTGTTTTCGAAATTTTTCTTACTGATTTTGCAGTAACGCCCAATTCGTGCTTGTTTTTCTTTTTTTTTATTAAATGATCCAAAGTCTCTTCTTTTTTCCAATCTTCTAAACGTTTGAATGTGTGGAATAGGACGATCTTGATGTAGCTCAACGTACATATTTCTTGACAAAATAGGATTCCGGTTTGATTCGCACAAGTAAAAAGAATAAAATCTTCATGTCGTTTGAATAAATTTTTATAAGTAACTAACTGCAAATTTCTGACATTCTTTAACATAAACAAGTCATTTATTATTCCTGTCATAAAAAGCATAGCACACTATTTTTCAATATTAAAAATATAATATTCTATTTATTTTATTTGCATTGTTACAAAGTCGCAAATAAACCATTTCTTGGCCAAATCTAATATTTTCTTTGCGTTTTGGATTTGATAATTATTATAAATAATTTTTAATGAAAATTTATTCACTGGTAATAAACCTTGAGTTACGTCGAGATCACTGTAAAATACTGGTAATTCTACTTCTCAAATAAAAATACAAATATTTTGGATGGTATGGTGTTTTTTATTAAATTTTTAAATAATTTATGTACAAAGTAAAACTATAATAGCATTAGTTATAACCAACTTGATTAGAATTTACCAAAAAATTACGACAGGACCGTAATTAAAAATTTTTGTCGCTAACGATATGTTATTAAATTATAGACAAAACGTCGTAAAACCTTTAAAAGTGGTCTATCGCTGAACATGGAATTTCAGGTTTGATTCATATTTTAAAAAAGGTAGGTCCGTATTTAAAAATACAACTTGGTGGCCACAAAGACACGAAACGTATCAAAGAATAAATGATACGTTGTTATAGAAAATTTTGTTTCTAATAAACGTTTCCTCTTCCATTTTTCATATTATTTGAATAGAAAATTCTACGCTTAAAAATTAAAAGTAGCATTTTTAGGATTCCCTGCATAACTCGAGAAAGAAGAGATTTTCGGTAGCCTATTTTTAAGAAATGGAATGTTCTCCAGAATGGTTACCTTTAGGTCCATTTAACCGTCTTCGTATCTATTACGGTTTAGAAGATAGTAATGTTAACGCATGATTTTATATATATTGAGATGATTTTAAATTACACTCGTGTAGCTATGTAAGTCACATAGTGAATAATTTCTTTAGTTTGTACAAATGGTACATCTCGTATATTATATATATATATATATATATATATATATATATATATAATTTTAGATAAGAATGATTGATTAACATTGAGATGTTTGTAAATTTAAATATTTCATAATAAAATGTTAATATAAATATATTCGACACCATATTACATTTAAGTATAGGGTATGTAGTTATCATTATGATTTAATTCAAGTTCATATTTAGTTAGTAAGTTTTATTAAACATAATGTTCCCTGATGACATGAGATACATGCTGTAATTTACAAAAATAATGTTAAAAACTAGATTTAGGCTGGTATCAATGTCACAATTTAAATGTACGCAGCCAAGAATCATGAAAACATTCGTGTTAGTGCGATAAACGTATATAAGTGCTAAAGTTACGAAAAAACAGAACTATTACATTGGTGTTTAACTATAAAACATAAACAAACCAGCAGTTCTGGAACTATTGTGTTTAATCAACATTTACAGACCTTAAACTAGTGATTTGCAACAATTCGACACTAGTCTTAGAAGAACTTATAAACTTATAAAAGTGTTAAAATAAATTAAATTAAGACATAAACATTAAGTTTAAACGCTTTCACAAACATTTAAAGTCTTTAAAAGTGTGTAATATCAATTTGAGGTTATGTTATTTCCTCACATAAAATTTATGTAAAAGTTATTTTAGATTGAGACGATTTGTTTAAAATAAATTATAAGAGGTAAAAATAATAAAGTAGCCTCAATTTCAAGTCACAATTCACTATATTTATGACCATTTTGTCAAATTTAGTTTTTAAGAGTGTTTGAAAAATTAAAATAATTTTCCTTTCAAATTGGCCGTAGGCATGTAAAAGATAAATATTTATGTGTAGTAGCATCCCATATTCATGTGGAAATCAATTCCAGGCCTGTAAAGTACATAAAATTAGCTTAAAGTCAATAATTCAATGTGAAAATCAACTTGGTTATTAATTGGAGGATTTGGTTCGTGTTTGGATTTATATTACAGGAAAATTTATGTAGATTATGAATATGTTATTAGTTTTATGATAGGTTTAAGGGGAAAAAAAGTTATGAGGTTTTGAAATTATATCGTAATGTAAAAATTGCTTTAGCCAATCAAAATTTAGGAAACATTGTAGGTAACTATTGATAACAAGCGAAGATTTTGGTTACTATCCCATTTCATATAAATAGAAGTGCTGAAGGATTACAATCTCTCTTAATTTTTCTCTGTTTCAACAGCTTGCTAAAGTAAGATGTTGCCAATTCTTTTTGTGAAATTATTTTAAACAAAATAACGTCACTTCGTTAAAAACAAAGTGCGATTTTAGTATCGGAAGTGTTAAAAAAATAGGTGATAGTCATTTGTCGGGAAATAATTTAATTAAGGTTAGAGTACTTTTTTAAAAATCAAAATAGAATGTTATCGATAGTGAGATAAAATATTTCCGCAGTTTTGACATTATTGTTTTTTTTAAGTTTGTTTTGTTTACGATTGTTATGGATATTTAATTGTGTTCTTTTCGTGTTATCATCATTATACACTTTATTTACTGGAAGCGTGTTTAATTTAATATAACCTTCAAACTATCCATGCTTTTCAAAATTTATTTTTAAATAGATATAAGAAGTGTGATGATCCTAAAAATAAAGATTCATCAGAAATAAAACAACATTAGTGAAATTTACGTAAACGTATAAACAGTTAATATTGTAGCAAATTTGGATGTTCGAGAAGCAGAGTTGGGAGTTTGAAGGAGCTGTTTTCTACGATCAACTTCATCATCAGTGACCAGATAAGGAGGACATTTTATGTGAGTGTTATGATTTTGTACTTTATTGCTGACATTGATATTTTCATTGTTGTGTTTATAATTTCCATGCTTTGTAACAAATATGATGTGCGACAACGTGTATGCATGTCCAAAGGGAACATTATTTGGTCAAAAATTTAAATGGTTAATATTGAATGAATTCAAACGTATTTATACTTACATGTATGGCGTATTTCATTTTGATTGTAATCAAAAGTCACATGTGTACACATTCACAGCGCATGCCCAAATATACATGTTGAAGAAATTTTGTTATGTACAGGGTGTGACACGTATATTGAAACAAATTGAAAATTATAATTTAATTTCTTTGAACAAGTTAGATACAATAAAATATAATTGGGCTATAACTCAATGTGCATTAATCAAATTAACTATGATTGTGATATTCAAAATCTTAGTATAATTCAAATAAATAATACTTTACTTTGTCATATAAATATAAAGTCTCTTCGAAATTTTGAACCCTATCCCCTTTGATGAGTCTCTACATGCGACTGTTTTTAAAAGTTAGTTTGGGCAATATAAATAATTATAAATAATAATAATTATAAAAATATAATATTAATACATTTTACGATATATATGTTTTTAAATATTAGTTTAAGCAAATATAAATAGTCTATTCATGCGATTTAATATCATGGTAAAAGTATATATATATATATATATATATATATATATATATATATATATATATATATATATATATATATATATATACAAGGTGATTCATTGGTAAAGGGGAATACGTTAAATGTGGATAGGAGTCACCTAGCTAACTTAAAAAACCAATATTATGAATCTTACGCCCTTTGTATCTGAGATACAGGGCGTTTTATGAATTCTTACCATTTCTTTTCTTACTCATAACTTACGAACCGTCCTGCAGATTTTATTTATATTTGGTGTACATGTTCCTCATATCTCGTGTGATATACCGATGTAACAGTAATATTGATAAGCCAGGTCCGACTTTATGAAAAATTCACAAATTCTTCCATCCTCCAAATAACACCCTATATAGTTGATTTTTTAATTTAGTCGCCATATTTTAAATGCGTGAAAAACTGAATTTAATAGTGGGGCAGACTTTACTACGAAAATTTTAATTACATATTTAGTTTTTTTAGGATTTTGCAGTGAAGAAATGAAATTTACTGCGTTTTTTATTCATAACTGCGAAACCACCATGTATAAAAATTGTTTATTTAACATACGGGTTCTTGGTTTTTAGTGGGATATATAGATGCATTAAGAAATGATAATGCAGGTCCGGCTTTACGAAAGATATACGTATTTGCCAATCCTTCATACAAAACCCTGTAGATAATATTTTTTAAAATTCGTATCAAAATTTACAAAGTGCATAAAAAAGTGGAATTTATTACTTAAAATTAAATTTAGTTTTTGCGATATGTTATAGAGATTGAATAAATTGCGTTTTTTCCTATAACTTAGGAACCACTTTCTAAAGTCTATACAGTTATCTGTGAATAGCTACATAACGTTTGTATTTGCATATACATATTATTGAACACAAAAAAATGTAATTGTAGTTCCGTATTTTGTAAATTATACTATATTTAGTTTAACTGTTTGCAGAAAGCGTGTTATACCTAGCTTTACATACCCAGGTATTCGTATCTAGTAGGTTTTGACAATGACAGAGCACGATTGTTGACGGTGACTGGTTGAGTGTCAAAAAGTTTGAATCTTGCAAATTGTGATCTATTTATCTTTAATAATTCATAAAATTCCTTATCAGTTTACCAATCAAGAATATACCGATATGATCTACGTTTATGGTTTTTGTAATGGAAGTGGATATGCCGCAAAAATCGAATACGAGAGGCACTTTCCAGGGCGAAGATTTTAAGACCTTCAGTCATTTATCTTGACTATTATGAAGGTTTACATAAGAGTAGTAACGAAAATTGTGCCTGTTAATAAATCCATTGCGGTGAGATGCACACTCGTCCGTAAACAAGATACTATCGAAAAAATTTCCATTTTCATTCGGCTTTCGACCTATCCAATTGCAAAAATTAATTCTATTTTTGAAGTCCTGTTCTTGGAGCTCTTGTTGTTGAATGTGGTAAGGATGAACGTTGTTATTTCTAATTACTTTTCTAATAGATGTTCTACTTATCAAAATTTTTTTCGAGTTATTGTGTACTTACATGCAGATTTTCTTTCCTTCTGTGGATAACAAACACTCCCAGTCTCAATAAATCTTTCCAAAAGATTTGTAAAAGATTCTTCCCTTGGATGATGATCTTGGTCAGGATATTTTGCTTTATGCATACGACTCGCAAGCAACGGATTTTTAGAGCATCCTCCAAAAATAAAAACCATATCAACCATTTCATTTTTAGAAAAATTGCTCATTGCACCCAATTATTCAATTAAATATTAATTACTTAACAAAAATAACAATCAGAAATAACAGCGCGAGCCTTTATTCAGCAATAATAAATAATTAATGTCAAAGTAAAGTTAAGGTGACAGAATTTGTATATCTTTCACAGCCTGCTAGTTACTCATAGAAAATGAAAAATACGGCAAAGTAATCAGAAACTGTGAAATTAAACGAAATCTACCGAAGATAGGTACCGACAAATTTATATCGTTAGAAAGGTAAAGAAATTCCGCATTTGATGCAAAAATGAAGAAATTGCAGTTCCATTTAAAAAAATCAAGTTACCATTGATTAAAATAATTTTTATTTTTATTTTAGCTCGTAATTTTGTTTTTTGTGTTTATATGTTTTTCTGCTTAATAAATAATGGTTTATAATGTGAATTTTTGGTTTATTTTCCATGGGTTACTGGATAGTAAAAATCGAAAAATACAGAAAATTAACCAGAAATTGTGAAATTAAAAGAAGTCTACCGACAAATTTATACCGTTAGAAAGGTAAAAAAATTCCACATTTGATGCAAAAATGTATGAATGGCCGTTCCATTTCAAAATATCAAGTCACCATTGATTGAAATTTTCTAAATTGACAAAGTAATTTTTCCAAACTCAAGAAGAATTCGGAAATGACGGTCTACGTTTATACATTTCATGTCTAGTGGCATGGCAGAGTCAGGGCTTTCTAGGTTTGGAGATCACAGCGATATTAATTTTTTTCCACACATCTACTTTTTATACGAATGACGAATTGCGGCTAAACGATTCGTTCTAGGTACCATAGTGATACATAAAATCGCACTATAATTGACGAGCGAATCGAAATATGCAATAATATACCGGAGGTTCTATTAAAAAAATGTAACTTTGATTTAGATTGCCCTGTATAAAGTTTGCGATTCAAGTGAAAATATCTTAGGTTTGTAGGCTTAAGGATACCCCACCACATCCCATCAACAAGCTTTAGAAGTAATCCTTAATAAACTCACAATCTTCCACCCATATATATATATATATATATATATATATATATATATATATATATATATATATATATATATATATATATATATATATATATATATATATATATATATATATATATATATATATATATATATATATATATTTATATATAGGGTCGCTGTTAAAGATGGAACCAAAACTCTAGTTCAACACACAAAACTCAATAGTTCCTAATCGAAACTAAATGTATTTGCGCATATTTTTGCACAGAAATTTTCTTTAATTAAAAATTTTAAGCATAGCCGCTCTCTTGATTTTTTTTTTTGGATATCACCATAGCACATCTGATATACCATTTGAAAGTGTTTAACACCCTAATTACAAATGAGGTCTAAACACAACAGAAAGGACATTGCAAACGTTTTCTGATAGGAAGCGTAGGAGACCGTGAATGTGACACAAGACGTCAATATACCAACTTTGTTCTCATATTATGTTTATTTTAATTATAATTTTATTTGTTTATAGCTTATTCGTTAAAAAGTTACGTATATGTTATATTTAATTTAATTTGTCTATAAATTATTTTTTGATAAATGTAAAAGTAACGTATCTTTTACATTAAATTGTTTTAATAAAATGGTTTAAGTTTAGATAAGCATACATGATTTTCGACACAAAGTTGTTATATTGACGCCTTGTGTCACACACACGGCCTCCTACGCTTCCTATTTGGGAAACGTTTGTAATGTCCTTCCCTCTTCAGGAAAAAATGAGCCGCCGATCAGAATTATCTGAAACAGAAGAACCTATGTTAGTCAGATAGTTCTTGTGAAACACGGCATATTATATTATTCGAAAGACGAGATTATATGTATTATTATAGATCCCAAACTATCAAAATCAGGAGGGTGGCTACAGTGTGTCTGCAATCGCTAAGTAGCAATAAAGTTTAAAATTTAAAATGTGGCTATCACTCACCCAAAGTGTGTCCTAATAATGATGGTGATGGTGATAATCTGGTGATAATATATACACCACTGATGCTCTTGACCAATGTTTAAACATTATTTTATAAAAAATCAAAATTATGTTGTTGACCAATGTTTAAAAAATATTTTGTAAAAAATCAAAATTATGTAGTTATAATGTTTAAACTGTATATTAGAAGGAAAATCATAAACTTGACTTAAGTGAGGCATCTGTCGTATTTGCTTTAATAAAATGTAACAGCTTTTGGGAATTATTAAGGTTGAAATTTCCTCTTGAGTGTCCATTACTGTAACAGTTAGCCTATACATTACTTAGTGTTTTTTCAACACGAGTTAGGCGTAGTGAGAGTGTCTATAGAACGAGACTTTCTTCTCTAATTTTACAAGCAACTATTATCTACACTATGATTAAAGTGTAACTTTAGGAGCATGTCAGTGTGTAAAATGTCCCGCGTGTGAAAATTTTAAGTACGTACGTCAGATAACTTTTTTCCTCTCGTTTTTTTTAGAATTTCGAAGTTAAAAATTAATAGATTTAAAATGTTTCGTTTCCAAGTGTTAATGTATTGAGGATTTAAATTGTTTAAAATTTTTTTTCGGTGGTTAAGATATTTAGAATAGACTATCTAAAATTTCATGTCGATTAAATGAAACGTCATCCGAGAAATAATATAAGATGTGGGTATGAAATTATTTTTTATTACACGTTAAAATTTAGAATTCCATTACGGTATTTTCTGAGTTTGGCTACCTTTAATAAATTGAAGTCTGTTGTAAAATTACGACTCATTACGCACCTGGGTATTCCTATTTCAGTAAAGGAGAGGTTCGATTAATTTTGTGTAAATAATAGCTATTTCTCGTTATTTTAAGTATTGGTAATTATCGTTATTGAGAATTGAAAAGTTAAATCTTGTAAAATCATATTCAGTATTAATATTACTACTTTGTATGGAGCATAGTTGCAGTATTAAAAGCATTTGGCGTCAGTCAGACGGGTAGTTTTGATAAACTTATATTAATTAAACAGAGAGCTTGAATTCTACATACGCTATTTTAAGGCTGATTTTCGAAAGGGGTTTCTTTGACCAAGTTATCAGGTTTCATTGAATACGTACCGTGAGATTGTGTGCATAATGTAATGTATTTTTAAGACGTAATTTTCCGTTTCATTTGCCGATGTGTCTTCGTTTTTAGCGCGTAAAGTATTGAGGTTGTAGGATTGACCAATTGAGATTTAAAGGAGATTAAATTGAAATTCACAAGATCTGGATGATGTTGAAGTCAGTCTTGGTAGGAATGTAGGTGAAGGCTCACGTTCTTGTTTCGCGAAGTAAGGTGGAACCTTCATACGTCTGTATCGTGGTGAAAGAGCTTTCGTTAGGAAAGGTTCCCTATTAACCATTCAAGGAGTATATTGATTAGACTCACCCATCTTGGTAAATCTTCAAGGACACGTGGCAAGAAAGGTTGGTAACACTGACGAGTCTCTTCAAGGTCCCCGCTCCAAGGTCGCTCTCATTGCCAATGTTATTAACATACACACATCTCGCTTCAGGGTCAATGGTTTTTTAATTGTCAAGGTTCATGCATCGAAGTATATTTCTCAAGGTCACTGACGTACATAGATTTGAAAGAAGTCACTAGAAAAGTTACTAGATTGTGTTTCAATGTCATTGAAGCACTCGTACAGATTGTCCACATCGAAGGTTTCAAGGTGATCACATTACCTGCGTCCAAATACACGGTCTAGGTTTTCAAAGAGCCCACTGTACATACACCACCCGCTTGAAGGTCTTCTTAGGATTTCAAGGTTACGTATAGGGATGAATCTTCTCGTTTGTCAGGGTCACACGTTGAGGGTTCAAATGGGGGTATATGGGATACTCTACCACCAAGAAATCAAGGTCGATTCTAAATCAAATGTTGATGGGAAATTTCAACGTTCAGTAATATTTTCAAGGTCATGCCCCTTATCAATTCTAGGAAGCTCATTAACCGCTCTCTCAAGCCCTGAGGTGTTATTGTAATTCTCAAGGGGTTTCATACAGATGGTTGTGTTATGCTATGCATGTTTCAAGGTCATGAAGCAATTCTTGAATGTTTACTTTGCAAGGTCACGCCCCCCGGCAAAGTGCTCAGTTTCCAAACACAGATAGACGTTTTCCAAAGACAGATATTTTCACAAAACATGGGATCTGTTTCGCAACACAGGTAGCCGTTTCCCCCCATTTCAATAGCACACCTCTGAGAAAAGAACAAAGGCAATTCATTTTTCTGGCCGAGTTAGGGTCATAATTCCTAAAAATATATTGTTATCTAGCTACCCCTACCATTTCAGGCTCAATTCTGGGAAATCGATTTTTAAGAACAAAGGCGATCCATTGTTCAAGCCGACGCTTACAATTTTCAAGGTCACACCTTTGAGAAAAATAACAGAGGCGTTGCATTGTTCTGCCCGAGTTAGGGTCATCATTCCTAAAAATAGATTGTTATCTAGATCAATTTCTAGCTACCCCCACCATTTCAGGCTAAATTCTGAGAAATCAATTTTCAAGAACAAAGGCGATCTATTGTTTAAGCAATTCAACCGATGCTTCAAGGTTAAGTCGCATTGTGTTGAGGTCAGTCGGTTAGTAAGTTGTTAACCATGGAATTAGTAGAGTTAAACCAAAGCACCTATTACAAACTCTATAAAAATGCATGTGACCTAGAGATATCGAAAAAATAGAAAGTTATTAATATGACAGGAATTAATACGAAGTATGGTGAACGTATAGTGTTAAAACGTAGGAGTATAAATGTGTATTACCTCAGCGCTCCTACGAGTGTTTCAAAGAAGAAGAAAATCGAATTGAGGAATTTAAAACGATGCCAAATACAGAGGATGTATTCATCAGTAGTCTGGGTGCAGTCGGAAAAACAACAAAAATATTTGTTGCCTCCAACCATATGAAAACATGCTCATTTCGAAAATAGTGTTTAGTTCTTAGTGCGATTGTGGACAAGTAAAGTCATGCAAGCAGCAATAAAATCATTCCTGGAACCATCTGGAAGTTCACTGCCGGATACTTCATACCGCCGTAGTAACAATATGAATAATAATTTAACATTTTGTTGTTAATGCTGTCAAAATAGTGATGGTAGTAGTAGTAGTAAAAATGAAGGGAAACAAGATGAAGGTTATTCCAGCTGGCCATCATTTCAACATAGGGATGAGGTGTATAAAAAGGCAGCTAATGAATACTAAATCGATTATGCTTTCTATAAACTATCGAATGATACGCATATGGAAATTGGATACAGTACACACCTTAACCTTGCACCAGTAGTGCGTATGGGATGCTGCAACTGCGATAATGTGGTATTAGACGTGAAGGAATGGTATTCATATGTAGAAACATAATTTTTCCGATCCCAAGAAATTGAAAGCCAAATTGATTGGTCACATGTAAACGAGGAAGATATAATCTATGAGCAAGATTACGAATCTCTATCTAGCAATCTCGGTATTTATTACAATTGGGAATTGATTAAAGGGTATTAAAACTGTTATGATAGAAAACTACAACTGCGGTTCGTGCAAATTCAATGCCCATAATGTAGAAGAATTATTCAATTTGAAGGGTGTAACAAGCTATAGATTGGAATTTCTTGAATCTTACAATCTGGTGTGTTTCGATGAAAAGTTGTTACGACAAGTGGTTGACTACTGTCGTTCTCGTGAGAAGGAATTCGGTGATGATGATGACATTTATAAAGACATTCAAGATTTTATAAATGTCAAGTATAATACTATTTCACATAGCACTATATGCTTAATGGAAATATTGTATTGTCGTCCTGCTTATCTAGTGTATAGCATTTACTGAAAATAAAGTTTTTGTGTTCTCGATTTTACGTATAAATACACTGCCTTATCCCTCAAGGTGAACAATGGTAGGTAAGAAGTGGAATAGTGCAGGTGGTTTAGTGAATACTCTAATCAATAAACATCCGGTGGAATTACATTTACTCGGTTAGCAGTATTGTGGTCCCGGCACAAAATTCGAGAAACGACCAGCACGTGATGACCCCGGTATTAATAAATTGGGTGCTCAGTGCAAACTGCATGATATCAGTTATAGAGACTACAGAGATTTAGAAAGTGGACATAAAGCAGATAAAATTTTAGAAGAAAAAGCTTGGGAACGCTTTAAATCAGCAGACGCAACATTAGGTGAACGAGCTGCACCTTTACCAGTCGGTACCACCATGAAACCAAATAGAAAATTTGAAATGGGGTGTAACGTCGGTCCAAGAAGAAGAAGAATGGTGGAAATTTATTTCATGTACCAAAAACAATAGTTAAAAAAATTAAAGCTAACGGAGATTTCACAGACACAATAAAGTCAGCACTGTCAACGGCAAAACGTGTAGTAAAAAGGTTGGAAGAAAAAAAAACATTAAAGTTTATAATTCCCTTACCTAAACAAGGGGCTGTTTCTTCTTACGTTATTAACAGGATTATCTGCAATCGGTGCTTTAGCTGGCGGCGCATCGGGAATTGCTAAAGCAGTCAATGATGCAAAAAATGAGAAAAATTGCAAGAATCGGCGCACTTTTTATAAAACCATACAAATCTGGTGGCGGTGGTGCATTATACTTAAAACCGTTTCCAAAAAACTGAATAGATTACCCGAAAGACCATTAACAAATATTTATTTAAAGAAATACACCAAAAATGCTCCCTACCTTAGGGGTATTTTTATGAGAGATAGTCCTCCTAAATTACCATGGAAAAATGAATCTGGAATTATCAACTTAGATAGTCAAAGCGGACCGGGTACACATTGGGTTTGCTACAAAACGCGTGGTAAAAGGGTATGCTACTACGATAGATTCGGTAATCTTCGACTACCAATCGAAGTGATTAACTACTTTCTGGGATGTAAAATTTATTATAATTACAATCAAGATCAGGAATTTGATACCATTATTTTCGGGCACCTATGCCTACAATTTCAATAGAAATAATCGATACAACCTTAAATTTTCTCAGTTATGTCAATAACATCCAGTTTAGAAGGTGTTGGTAACCTAGCTAGCTACAACTTCTATTCACCCATAGAGTTAGATTTGAAGAAGAAATACGTTGTAGGATTGGTGGGATTTTACAGCATTAGAAACGTTTATACGGGCAACGATAGATTTGATTTTAGAGCAAATTCATTTGAGATCGACTTTACTAAAGAGAATAGCATTGGTTTTGAGCCTAAAATATTAGAAGAAAATATTTTACATACATCTGCGTTAGACATCCAAATAATTAAACACACTAATCTACATGTAGAGTGTAACATTATAAAAGGATTTTATCGAAACGGGAAACCTGCAAAAGTAATATATGAAATTGACGTTTCCGTCCCACCGGGTTATCATTTAGATAACATTCCAACCAATACTCAATATTTAGAAGTGAACACGAACATAATAAGTAATATAACAATCAAAATGACAAACCAGAGTGAGAATTAATATACTTTGGTAAAAGTGAACCATTTACGGTACGCTTAGAACTAAAAGAACATGGGTCTGCGAATTAATCATAGGACAAATCTTCCCTATCAACCCCATTGCGGTTAACATCTGCAGAGAAGTACCTTTTAACATCAACTGGATTAAAAGTTCTCGGTGACCGAATCATTAAATGTTTCAAAACGTACATTTAATGATGCATGAACATTCCGAGGAGCAAATATGTGGTAAATAATTAATTTAGACGAAGAATATTATCTCTAAGAAATGTTAAATAAATTTGTAATATGTGTAAGTAAGAGACCTTGATAGTTTATGAATACAGTTTAATTGTTTAATGTCGATCTCTTTTGCACAATGAAATGTTTCGCTTACACACATCGCGACCTGAAAGTTATTGTATCGCTTTCTCAGAGTCCTCTGAATGCATATGTATTCATTAAACGTGCATGGATATATAATCCGGAAAAAGTCGGTGTTTTATTAAACAATGAGTTTTATTTGTTTGTTAACAATGCATTCGGGTTCTTAAAAGTTTGTAGGAATGTAAGGAATTAAGCTTCCCAAAACTACATTGCATAATTAGTAAAATAATAGTTAATAGACTTTGATGAAAATTTGTTGTGAAGAATAAGATTTGCTCTAAATTATTCTGTAACATGGGTACAATGAATTTTGCTTTATATAAAATGAAAGTATTTATTGTGATAGCTTTGCCTTCTTAAAATTTTGTTATGAATTTAAAAAACTGTAATGCAATATATATGTAATAATCAAGCTTTTCAAAACTACTCGGCATAATTAGTAACAATTAATTTAAAGGGTGAACCATTCAAGGTACGCGTAAAACATACGTTTGAGAATAAATTGATATAAAATACATCATCCCTACAGTAAATATTTTATTAGTCATTAAACATCTTTCAAAACGTACATTTTGATAATGCTATAATTAAATCAGATATTCACACCTATCTTCCGTATGGCTCGTCTAAGTATGGACCTTCCGAAGAAATACACATCTTAATTCAAAGCCAGGATCTAATTACAGGTACTTACGATAGTTTCCTGTACATAGAAGGTAAGCTGAGAAAAGAGGATGAAAGAAAATTATGCAACTTAACCAATAATTTCTCCAACTTTCTTTTCGAAGAGATTCGTTATGAGTTAGGTGGTCAAAGAGTGGACGTTTGCCGAAATCCTGGCATAACATCTAAACTTAAAGGATATATTTTTTATACAACAAGCAAGAGCAAAGCACTAAGCCGTTTGGAGTGGTCATCAAAGAATGAGGAACCATTACAAGTAGAATTAGGTGGTGAAGAATCCTTTACAATATGCATATGTGGAATAATGGAGAATTATCGTCAAGTAATTGTGAGTGTGCAGCAAGAGATGATTTTAATTCGATCTAGAAGCGATACAAACTGCTATGGAAGGTACCATAATTAACACTTGGTAATGCCGCGAAACTGGACTTGTTTGAATGAATCAATAAGAATTCTATTATTACTGTTTCATTTCGTAAATGGGAGTTATATGAATTACCTGATTTAAAACAGGCAACCTCTGACATATGGCCAATAAAACGTCAACGCAACTGGAAAAACCACGTTGGATAATTGTTGCATTCCAACAAGGTAAAAAGTACACTGCAAGACCTGGAAATTTTGATCACATTAAAAGAAACCTTAAAGTACATCTGGATTCCGAGTATTATTCCTATGAAGCAATGCTTCAGTTCTAACCAATACATACCTGTCTATCGCAATTTTTTGAAATTACGATGTGACTACTATGGTGACTATGATACAGATGTGTTATTCAACTACACCGAATTCAAATCATGTCCCGTATTTGTAATGGACTGCTGTAAACAAAATGAGTCCTTAAAAAACTCCACGGTAGGGTCTAACGACTTTCGATAATTGAATCGTTGTCTATGGTCTTATTCTCCACGATGCTATTGTGCAGAACAGCCAACTCACCGGAGAAGTATATAAATAAAAGTGTTGTAACTATTCGTTTAGTTTCATTTCATCCATCAAAGATGAAAGTAGTTGCGCAGAAACAAAAACGTCCAATTGAAAATCATGACTTTGATGAAAAGTCTGATTCTTCAGAACATGCTGATTTACTTCCTAATAGTATACGTTGCATTATATGTGGCCCCCTCCAATTGCGGCAAAACAAACGTAATGAGTAGTTGGCTTACTTAGAAAAATGGTTTGAAATGTGAACATGTATACGTACACTCCAAGTCATTGAATCAAAACAAGTACAAACTTTTACAGAAAATCCTACTTCCGATGAAGGTTATAGATTACTTTACGTTCAGTGATAATCAAGATGTGATTGAGCCGAATTGAGCAAAAGTAAACTCTAACTTTATCTTTGATGATATCGCTTGTGAAAAGCAAAATAACATAAGGACATATTTTTCTATGGGTAGACATAACGATATTGACTGTTTTTATTTGAGTCAAATTTACAGTAAAATTTCAAAGCAATTAATTCCTGACAATGTGAATCTAATTATATTATTTTAGCAAGATGAATTAAACCTAAAAAATGCGTATGAGGATCATATAGGCCCCACTATAAGCATGACATTGCTTCGGGATATGTGTTCAAAGTGTTGGATAGATCTGTTTGGTTTCATAGTCATAAATAAGGATGCTGAAATCAATAATGGTCGCTATAGTAATAGGTTGAATGAATATATAATACCTTAATTGCTCAGTTTAGGTATAAACAGCTCGGGGTAAACCGGGACTGCACCCTATATAATACCTTAACCTGCTTTCAGTGGTTTAGTAGTTACTCATCCGCTTAGGTATTAACAACTATCTATTCAAACTCCGATTCTGATACAATGGATAATAAGGAGATGATATTAAAGCGAAAAATTACGCAAGCTTGTAAAATAATACAACAGAAATATAACAGTCTTAAAACTCCCGCATTGATAATGAAGGAATATTTGAAAGTACTTACAAACCTCTAATAGAACCTCTAACTGAAATGGTGAATAAAATGCATCCTGATAAAAAAAACACCCAAAAAGGAGTCTATTGACGTTAAACCCAAAAACGCACCTTTGTTCATATTTCGAAGAAAGCATGCTACTACTTCCACTATCTCGTTAGCTCCAGGCTTTATTTCATCCTCATTAGCAAGGAAGAGTGGTACAAGCCCCCTAGCCCAGCCTCTGTTTTTCAAATAAATCCCCCTCCAACTCCTCGTACACCATCTTTCCTAAAAACATCTGTCGTAGGAGAGATGAATACCGAGGAAGAAGAAGAACCACTTAGTATCGCAGATGATTCCCGTAATGAGCCCATCTCAGAAGAATTTCGCAAGTAGTACCACGGATTACCTCCTATTTACGTTGAACGTATTCTGAAGGATCTTGAAGGTGCTATTGATCCACTAAGATACCAAAACAGACAAATGGGCATTTGGCAATACCCCCGTCACAATTAAAGGAAACGATATGATTATTAAAGGTGTGATGTATAAAGGGACTCCAGGTTTATATGATCTGCTCATTATGAATGAGCTCGATCAAAATCTAGTAAATCCAAAGTACAGAAAAAATTATAAACGTATTTTAGAAGCTACGAATGTTGCAAGGCGAGATTATGACGTAAATGGACAGATTCGAGGAAGCCGCAGCAAAAAGTATACACAAATAATCAAACCCTTACTGTCAACATCATCACCCACAACTTAGGGAGGTGGATCCAGGTTTTTTAAGGAATTAACAAACAGACCGATTGAATATAAGTATTGGAATGATGTACACGAACTAATTCATGATCTAGAAGTATTGCGGGCAGAAAAATTGGCTGGAAACACAGGTGTCGTAAATGATATAATATCAATTGTAGAGGAATTGTATGAAGACGGATACATTGAAAGACCAAACACTAGTTTTCTGAACAATATAAATCAGAATTCACTGATGTCGACATATCATAACTAAAATGCCCCTTGACAAATTTGGACGGTCACATGCCCAGTATCTATTCTAGAAATGAACTCCTCAGTTTCAACTTATTGATGATAGCTAACTCGATATCGAGAATAAGTGACTCAGGAATATTGCCAACCCCACAGATCCTCAAGATGTCATCACCAAGCAATACTATTCATCGACAAGGTTGAATTTGGATGGAAACCGTTTGACACAGTTGGGGGACCCGGAAGAAGGTGGTGATGCTATAAGTAAAGGATACCTTGATTTTTATCTGCAAGCAGCTCAAAAAGCTACTAAAGGAAACTTTAACGCTTATCTAGTGTTGGAAGAAAAACTCCATCAACTTAAGGAAATTGTAGATTAATTAGTACCATGCCCAAGTTACAACTCGTCAACGATTTGCACAAACCCGCAAGAAAATATTTTAAACGAAGGCGCACAATAATTAAGTAATATGATGGACTTTGGCAAGCAGATTTGGTAGAATTTAACACATATGCCAAACAAAATAAGGGCTACAATTATATTTTAGTGGTTATTGACTGTTTTTCGAAATACTTGTGGACCAAAGGATTGAAAACGAAATCGAGTATGGAAGTTGCCAAGGCCATGCAGGCAATCTTCAATGAGCATTTTTACTGAACTAGTGCAGCGTTATGGAGTCAACCATTACTCAACCTATAGCACAAAGAAGGCAGTAATTGCGAAAGGTGTTATCAGTAGTCCTTCAGCCTACAGGGTAAATATAAATGGATTGATGCAATTGACACCGTAACGATGGATTGTAACAATCGTAAGCATAGAACTACAGGAATGAAGCCCAACGATGTCGGTAATCATACAAAGCTATAGGCTCACGCTCACATAAAAACAGTTGATAGGAATCGCTATTGTGTGGGTGACATAGTACGAATCAGTAAATTTAAAAGTATTTTCACCAAAGGATACACCCACAATTGGTCAATTGAACTATTTAAGATTGTGAAACTTTATTAATTAATTAATAACCCAACCAGCTACATGTTGGAAGATATGAAAGGATCATCTGTACTGGGAGGCTTTTATGAACACGAATTACAGAGAACAAGGTTTCCCGATGTGTGCCTGGTGGAGAAAGTCCTTTGCTGCAAGAATAATAAGTTATCCGTAAAGTGGTGGGGATTGGATGAAAAATGATGGATGAATAAAGACGATTTAGTTTTATAATACAGCTGTAGGAATAGTTTGTAACGTTTAGATGAAATAAAAACACACAGAAAGGTAACTGTGTTTTATTTTTAAATATTTCATCATCTTATATAGTAAACCTAAAGTATTTCTATAATCGTTTAAATTACTGAATGGCCATATTCCCGAATCTGGTCCACATTTCCATCCCAAGCAGGAATTTTTTTCACCTTTCTCGATGTTTTCCAATATCAAGCGGTAAATTTTGTGGTGCTCCTCATTTTCCCACGGTTGACTCTTATATGTAACGTTTTGTTCTAATAATATTTCAATCAAAAGAGCGAAGCACTTGTAATTAGCATGATAAGCTGTTGTCTCAATACATTCACTTATAATAGAGAAAGTGTCTTTATAAACAATATTTTCTGCGCTAACAAAGTACACAATGAATCACCCCTTCACAACTAGTATATGTACATTTTAAGGGGTATGACACCAAGTAAATTCATATTATCTAAGATCCTATCTACTTCATTGAAAGTTAATGAACCTTTATGCACACTTTGAGTTTATAGCACACCAGTTAGGACACTCATCAGGAATAACAATGTGTTGCAATATATTCAGGATAAAGTATAGCTTTCAGGAGAGGTACTGCAGTTATTCCTGAAATTTGTCTTCAAGACTGCTCAATTTTTCTTGAAAGTTATGCCCCCAACGTCTAGTATCAGCGAAATCGAAATTTACTAAGCGTTTGTCGTCATAAGGATTAAGTGTGACTTTATTTGGTTTGATGGTAAACACATCATGTTTCTTTGACCTTATGAGATGTTGATAGCGCCTTATTACGCCACCATCAAACAAAACCTGTTTATAATCATTAATCGTGATCTGACTGACGCTTGCTTAGGTAGAACCCTTTGATTTTTTTACAACCTTTTCGTCAATCGCGTAAGCATACATTTTCGCGCAAAGTCCTACAAATTCCACCATAATTTCGCCATGATTTTCACCCCTTCATTAAACTGGGGACTTTTTTATTTACATTAATGGGAGTCCAAAGATGTTGTCGAGACTATAATCACATGTACCGAATCTATCAATGTCTTTTTTAATAGATATCGGGAACTGAAAAGGCGTATATGAGTCTATACATATCCGTGTACAAGAAATTAGAATTATTGTGGAACTTGGGTAGCATGTAACCGTAATGAAAATTATATAAAGAAGTTTTTGAAACGTCTAAAACACTGAATCCCGCATATATAGGTTTATTGAAATATACTTCTAGCTTACTCATTTGAATGATAAGCACATCATTGTCAAATATTGTACAACTATGCAAATTTGGTTTTGCTACGTAAGCATGAGCACAATAGCGACACTCCCGTTTCGTTACTAAACGTATATCCTTATGCTTACATACATTTTCCATCAGCTTCCCGAAAACACTATTAATCATTAATTTATAGAAATTTTTATCGAATTCATTTTGAGATTGCTCACGCATGGCGGTATTTAAATCGATACATTTTTTTAACCACGGGGACTGTTTAAAATGTAATACACTGTGTACTTTTACCAACTTGAATCCTGATTTTAAATATACTTTCACATTTCTGTAATGAAGTACGTAATTACGTTTTGGATACAATGTAAGCCGTAATTTTTTTATTTTGGAATCAGGCGTGGGTAGGACCACATGTTCGGGGGCCAGCGGTAGATGACTGTGACTCTCATGTAATTCTATGGAATAGTCTAAATCACACTCCACTATATAACCAATTTCCGAATCATCGGGCTGGTTTACTAAATCTAATGTTTCAAAATTAGCTTCATCAACAAAAGCAACATCAACAAATTTTCCCCCATGTACTTGTTAGCTTAAGAATACCGATTTGAGCATTGAACTACACCACCTCTCATCCCTAGTTCAATAAACATTAGCATATCAATGTCTGTAAATAGTCCTAGCTTTACTTGTGTAATTTTAAGCATAGAATCAAATGCTAAACCGGGAGCTGTATAATAGTGCAGAGGGTCAAGCTCGTAAGTACTTATACAAGTTTGCCGAAAGTTCTCGAAAGTATCTGCTAAAAGTAGAACGTCTGTTTTTAGATACAAATCTGAGTATCCCCTAACGATTTAATACTAAATTCGTTTTAAACCGCATGCGAAAAATTCTCATCACTGATTCCCTCGTTATTAAGATGACTGAAAAATGCTTCCCTGGGAGGAAGCGTGGTCTCGATTAATTTATCCCAAGTATCAATGTACTCATAAGAAAACATGCCTTTGCGAACTAGTAGAGAAAATTCCTTATTATTGTTGCAATTAGCGCGGGTAATCATTTTTTTACTATGCTCCAAATAGTCTGACAACTTTTCAATACCACTACTCATAAATCTGAGAGAGTCAATAAATCTAAACTTAATTTTAATGCCTTCTATTACCTTTGTGATATTTGTTTTTGTTTATGGGCAGCAGTGAAATTGAACTGGGAATACTAGCCAATTTTCTAATGATAAAATGAGAATCATAACCTGATAATTTATGAAACACAACTGATAGAAATTTTTTTCATCATCCAGCTGAGTGGGGAAGTGGATTGAATCAAAATTCAAATCATCTGTAAAACGAAGATAGCTAGCAGTTCGACTTGAATCCCGTGATACGGGATATAATGCCGAAAAAACGGCCCACAGGAAGCAATACTCACCGTTACATTTAGCACTCATGCATGCTTTACTGCTATGAAGGGGGAACTTTAACATAGATTGAACGACCACCTCTAAATGGGATATAGCTATTAACATTCACTTTTAAGTGCAAAACTTTGTGTAATGCCCACCTGGAATCCCTTTCAGAAAACTCCTCTGATGTTATCCGTAACTTATCATACACGTTTTCATTGTACCACACATGTAAATTGGTTGAAATACCAATAACGCAATTTTTTGTTGCAAAAGTCTTCAACTCAATACTATGATTTTGAGGTTGCATGAAAATTCAGGCTAAGACCACATTCAACTCTAGCATGGATTGCCTTAACATTAATTTCACCTTAGGTGGAAAGCTACCATATGTGTTTCGTAAAAATATCAAAGGGTCCTTAATGTTTGATATATTGATTATAATTCCTGTAAGTAACCTACTATTAAAACATGAGCCTAGGGGGCACTAACGTAATTTATGTACACCTTTTTCTGTTGACAATTCCACTACCCACTTTCTTTGAAGAGTTTTTTAACCGCCTCAATCTTACGAGATAACATTTTAGCAATGCTAAATAGCTCTCAAGCTTAAACAGCTTTTCGTTGGTCGCATAATAAATTTATTTTTAATTATATCTTGCAATAGTTTAATATTGGTGTTAACTATACGGATGTGTCTCGCAAATTCCTTTTTTGTTTTCAATAAAAAAATAACACGCCTTGTTAAATTAACTATCTCACTACCACTTGGCATACTCATAGTTACTTTCAACAATATAAAGCACACACTTGATAATTAAAATTTTTACAAACATCTAATTGCTCTTCACAACACTTTAGGTTTACAATAAAACTTCTAGTCACGATTGTAAAATAAAATATGACGCACACACTGGTGATTATGTAATAATACTTGCTCTTCACTACACTTTAGGCAATTTGATGTCACGATTGCAATGTATCGACTAACGTGGGACTGTTCTTTATCTAATTATATAGAGATTAGATCGGGTAAGGTTGGATAAGTTCGGATCACTTTTAACCTTGAAATTTGCGTATTAGGTTTATGGAACTGTATAAAAAAAAGATTTTAATTTGTGTTTTTGCATATAAGCTTAAGAGACGTAGGTTTGTAATGAGGAAAGCTGAATGTAGGGCCAGTAATCATTATAATGAAGCGATGAAAATGCCTATTAGAAAAGATGATGATGTGTCGTGAATCACATTAAACGAAAATCAGTTGAAGGAAATTGAATGTGAGAAACAAATAATAAATAAAATAGATATGATCCGGTATTACAAAATGTTAAGTGACATCAAAGTACATCAAACTTCCCGTAATATGTATATTGACTTAAATGGACTTTTTATTTGTATATAGATGAATATTGTGGTTAATAAATCATGTTTTATAAAAAAAAATTTATTTGTTAGGTAACCTTGAAGCGTCGGCTGAATTACTTGAACAATGGATCACCTTTGTTATTAAAAATTGATTTCTTAGAATTGAGTATGAAATGGTGGGGGTAGCTGAAAATTGACCAGATTCCTTGTTTTGGGAACGTCTATATGTATTTGGGAAACTGAGCCACTTGAGGTCAATGAACTTTACTGGGGGGCGTGATCTTGCAAAGTAAACTTCTAAGAATTGCTTCATGACCTTGAAACATGCATAGCATAACACAACCATCTGTATGATAACCCTTGAGAATTGTAATAAGACATCAGGACTTGAGAGAGCAGTCAATGAACTTTTTAGAATTGATGGAGGTATGACCTTGAAAAGATTACTGAACGTTGAAATTTCCCATCAACATTTGATTTAGAATCGACCCTTATTCCTTGGTAGTAGAGCATCCTCCTATATACCCCCAACTGAACCCTCAACGTGTGACCTTGACAAAGGAGCAGGTTGATACCTATACGTTACCTTGAAATCCTAAGAGATTGAAGCGTGTGTTGTGTGTACAGTGGGCCATTTTAAAACCTTGACCGTGTACTTGGATGCAGGTAATACGATGACCTTGAACCTTTCGATGTTGACAATCTGTACGAGAGCTTCAATGACCTTGAAAAACAATCTAGTAACTTTTCTAGTGACTTTTTTCGAATCCAGTTACTTCAATGACCTTGAGGAATATAACTCGATGCATGAAACGTGTAACCTTGAAGCGGAGAGCGTGTACGTGCATGGATGACCTCAAAGATAATCAATGTGAGCGATCTTGACCCTGAACCTTGGCAATGAGAGCGACCTTAGAGCGGGGACCTTGAAGAGACTCTACCTTTCCTGCCACGTGACCTTGAAGCGGTGACCTTAAAGCAAGCAATGTTACCAACCTTGAAATCTAGTGAGTTTTCTGGCGACTTTTTCGAAATCTAGTGACAAAAGTGCGTCAGGATCTGTAATATATCTACTGATATCGTTGTCAATAGTGGCATTTTGGTGTTTATGAAGGCGGATTGAGTGTTTTCTGCGAGCGCCAGTATTATTTCTTTTGGATGAATATCGCATTTCTTCCGGATTATTTGTGAAAAGTTCCGGTTATAATATGTTAGCTTCGAATGCACAGCTGATCCGTAATACGGAACAAATTTGCTGTATATAGTGACGATTTAATATGTTTTATGCAAATAAAAGTAAAGAAGCTGTAATTAAAGTTAGTTTTGTGTACATATTAACGTTAATCAGATGAAGAAGTGATCGTAGCATACGGTTTTTGGATTTTGGTACTTAAAAGAGTCATTGGTTTACGTAGATTAAATATCAAAAGGTCTATTGTAGAAAAGAAAAGAAACTTCGATTGATTATACTGGTACGGTTTGAAGGTAACTACATATATTTTTTGAATTGACACTTGTTGATGACGGTAGTGTTGGTGCTTATTTAGACGGATAAATATGCCTTTTTTTAAATTTATTTAACTAACGTCTAGATTTCAAAGTTGTGTGTTGTAACGTGCCAATTATGCCTATCGTTACCTTAACCTATGGTTTGAATTTGTGTTATTACTGGTAAATATATTTCAATTACGTTGGTATCTTTAGGCATTCCTTTTTTGCATCAATAATTAAATTTTGTACGTAATTACGTGTACATAGTGTTATGGTCTATAAAGGCTATTTTAGCCACATTAGTTTTGTTCTTGGCGCAAGCGCGAACTGAACTTAATTCATTACCGTTCCATCTGCGTTTCAACGCATGTGGTATCTTAAGTTTTTTCCCTGCACAAGATATGCAATTATTTTTAGTTACATATTGTAAGTGCTATATTTAATAGGGAAATCCCCTGGCAGAGGGAATGGCCTGAAATTGGGAAGGTATGTTAATGAATTTCGTGTCATAATAGAGGAATATAGGAAAGCGTGGTCGATGATGAAGTCCTGTGCTTTGCATTAAAAGGATATGTACATGCATTTTCTTACACTCAATAAATGTAATTTATTAGCTTTACTTTGAAACGATCTGCAGTTTGAGGACTTCATTTCCATTGTCTTCGTTTACGTATCTATAAATGAAACCATACAAGAAGGTAATTTTAAATTGTCTTCATTAGCGTACAAATAAACGAAAGGTAGACCAGACTACAACAGCATGCGTTATTGATATAAAACAAACGTATCTCGTCTTTTGCGACATTCTTCTTTATTTATAATTGCAGAGGCTGCAGTATTTGCTTTTGTAGTTATGATCACCTGATTGGGGTAAAACAGCTGTGGCAACAGTAGTTTCGGCAGTATCTTATTGTAGTTTTTTACCTATAGAAGACACATTGTCTTAGTTCTTTGGGATTTTGTCTGAAGCTAGATGTTTTATGATCCACGGTTCCGTCAGCTGTTCGCTCAACTTCACCATGAAGTTGAAACGGTTCGTTGGCTGCTCTCTCCGATTTGTCCATCTGCTCATTTTATTGTAATTGTTGTGTAGATATATCACAAATGAGTTGATATTGGCAATGTTCACCATAATGTAAAATACCCACACTGGTCAGCGCTTAGTTTTTCTGTTAGCGTTAGCGGTAATTCAACTGCAATGATGTCATACTCAACTACCATAGTAACAGAGCTATTCTTGTCATTAACAAGACGCATTTGTCAAACACTGACAGCCACGTTAAAAATTTAAGTTAAGTTTATTGTAAAACTGAAACGATTGTATTGTTCGTTTGCATATACATATATATATATATATATATATATATATATATATATATATATATATATATATATATATATATATATATATATATATATATATATATATATATATATATATATATATATATATATATATATATTCAAGGTTGTTAATCGTGGCTGATTAAGTTAAAAAACAATAAGAAAAATTTAGTAGGTAACAGCCAAGATTGTGGGGCTAGTATAAAATAAAGAAAAGATCCTTTGCTCAAAGGGAAGCTTTCGGTAAATTTATTACCTTTGGAAACCAATCTACACAATTTAAATTCAAATATCTTCTTTCAATGCTACTTAAAAGTTGTGAACTGTATCCACGATCATAAGTCACTATCTTATTTTAATTTGTATGTATAATTATCGCATAAGTTCAAATATATATATATATATATATATATATATATATATATATATATATATATATATATATATATATCATATTTATTCTCGAGATATATCGCCGAATCCCACGCGTGCATCAAGATGAATCAAATAATCCTGGAAAAAGCGTTGCTTCCTTAAGGAAACCGCATTCGTTGTTTGGTTTCGCTTTGTATGATACAGCTGTTAAATTCTCCCGAAATATAAATAACCATCCAGGATGGCGGTTCTGGAATTTCAAGTTTACAAAATCTGGTGGAGTCTGCGACTTATGTTCTTTTAATGTTCCAATATATGTCAGTTTGTGACTTTTAAATAATTTTTCAGCAAGTGCAACACTGCTAACTTCGTTATCCTCCGTCACATCTCAACCACTTCCTGAAACAGCCTAGATCAACTGCTCAACAAATTATGACGCTACTGGCTGATTAGGTGGAGCGAACCCCTTACCTAAGTAAAGTATAGCATTCATTATATACCTTACTACACTGTCGCACATCAAGAAAATCTTTATGCCGTATTTATAAGGGAGATTTTAAAAACACAACGTCCGCGAAACCCAACTAACTGTTAATCCATTGTCACATATGCACTCGGTTTATAGCTTTTGTTTTTGCAATTATGCATAAGTATTTCACAAATTTCACTTATTGCTGCAAATTTATTTACATTTATGCGCTCTTCTAGTGTTTCTCTGCTGCCAAACCTCAAGCAAGAACTAATAAATTGAAACCAGTGACGTGAAAATGTTGCCCAATGCGTTTCCTCGCAAATTGTTGTATCAAACAGTATTTTGACTGACATATGATTATTTTTGGCTGCTGCAGATAAAACTATAATTTTGGGCTTCCAATTCCTCCTTCTCTAAGTTTCTAAAAAAAGTCACTTTTATTGCTTTTCTTTTTTTACTTGTGTTACCTTGTCTTTCACTTCTTTTTTTCAACCTCCTCCAGTTTTTTTTTTCTGCACGTTTTCTTTTCTGATTAATCTCATCATTGGTGTACTTTAAAATTATATCCAACAAATTTTCATCAAAAAGCTTTGAAGCAATCAAGAGGCTCGTAAGCGTGAGAGGCTTTATTCGTAGTTTTCACACGTTTATGAACAATATTTTTTGTTGGAGTTTTTGGTAAGCAACTTTTAGGTCCGGTTTTCTACCTCGTTTCTTTACCCTTTCCTATTACTTCCTCGCTGTCAAATGAAATTGTTGAAACCATCTGATCACTACATGTAGTTTTTTGCCTTTTGTTACTGATTTTATTGCTCGTCGATTTTCTGTTCCTACCTTTGGATGTAGAAGGTTGAGTCTTAATTCCTCTCCCCAATTTCTTAAATAATCTCATCTAACCTTATTGCATGGTCATCCACAGTAGCAGCATCAAAATCTGATTCTCGTTCAGGGTCTGAATTTGGATCACTCTCTCCTTCATCACCTGATTGCAGTTCATTCCAGGTGTCTGGGTCGGTGTCGAGCCTTTCAAACTCCTTTAACATTTGTTCTTCGGTATACAAAATTTATTCAAACATTTTAATTTTTCCCACCTAAAAATGGAAAAATAATTATGTACAACCAACTATTACAATATACAAATCATGTTTTATATATGTGAAGATAAGACCTTCCTGTTTTAATGAGAAATCGCAAAATATACGTATCCAAATTTGATCAGATGCCCCACCTCTGCATCCCGGAGGCGTATATAAAATTGACGTGGTAGCATACCTATAACTCTCACAGACGTAGTGACTGTTGTAACTTATACACAAAAGAAGTGGAAGAAGATACAAGTGAAAAGAGGGCAGACAGTACACTACTCAGTAGAAGAATTCCTAAGACGTGGGGAGTCTGGACTATTTATAAGAGTGGGAACACAACAGAATGGAGGGTTATACGTCTGGGAGACGTATAGGCAGTCTGTCAGACATACAAATACCGCTGTTTAGTGTTAGTCAGATTACCAGTGGTATTAATGTACAACTTTCCCAATTTTTGTTGTATTTTAATCATTTAATCTACAAAATTGAATGGCGCCCAAAAAATCAAATATTTTACTGATTATACCTGAAAATAAATAAGTTCTCAACCTACAGTAAGTTTTGTAAGCAATGTACCTTGCTGAGCTAGACCGAGGTGCAAACTTGCCGTTTTAATGTACCAATCCCTACATTTTTTTTATTTGTTAGTGTTCAACGAAATTAGTCTTGTGCGCTGCTTTGTTTTTGGGGTAATTTAAAGATTTAGGATGTATAAAGTAAGTAAATTTGGGTTATCTGAGTTTGAAAGACTCAATCTAAATCAGTTTCATTAGGAATTTCACGATATAAAAATTATGTTCAGTGTGTTTCGGACAAAATAGTAATTGTTTATTTTAATTCTTATTACATTTCGATATATGAATATTGGTTGTAAATTGAGTGTTCTTTTTTCTTTAAGTGTACTTTTTTTTTGTAATCTATTTACTTACAACGTTAATATTCTTACGTTCATTCAAAATTTAGTTATTTTCGGTTACATTCAAATCATAGGGCGATCAATCTGTTTTGCCAAAATTGGTGATTTACTCTACTTTACAGTGGCAACCTTCTATTTGTTTTGCTAGTTAATAAAAGCCTTAACTTAATAATATTAGAGGTAATTAATCAATTTGATCTAGTTGACATAATTGCATTTGTAGGTAAGTTTTAATAGACATGCCGTAACGTAATTATAAAGTAAATAGGTAGTTGACCAAACATCTAGCTAATTTTCATGCCAGTGATTGTTTTGCGAGTATTCGCAAATTATTTTTGAAGTTTTATAGAAATCAACTTAAAGAATTGTAGTCACCGTAGTACCTGGATTTGTTATAAATGTAAGCCAATTTGTTTTATTTGGTACGGCGTGGCTGTGTATTTTCGAATTAGGTATTACGACCCCGACACTGACGTTTATTAAATTTTAGGACTTTATTGATATCTGATGGTGTTTGTTTATTGTGTTGACACGTGATTTTATTTTAGATTGAATAATTAAGTACCGTATTGATCAGTTATTATTGGTTGTTTGAGTCAATAATTTGACATTGAAGTTTTATCGAAATATTTTTAGTTTTTATCCCAATTTCGTGGCTTTTATATGGAGCTTAAGATTTTATTGAAGTTTAGGTGAACTTTACGTGGAATTTTTAGGTTGAGGTGAGTGCTTTATTTCAGTCAATATGATGGTTTCCTGTTAGGCCATTATTAAGACCAAGTTCATGACGTTTTCCCGCTATAAATTTATCTAACAGGAAGTGCCCTTGCACCCTTTTTTCGATTTTGACGTTATGGAGTTGTGACGAGTGCCCAGTTGCAGTATTAAGTAAGAACCACGCCCACACCACTGAAATATGCCGTTACCCGCACATTACCTTTATGGGTTGAAGCTCTAATGAGTGTTTGGCCCGTAATAAAAACTACAAGCAAAAAATAAATGTATAAATTGTACCGGGGTACAACTAGGAAAGGTGGCCGGCCAGAAATCAGAAACTATTTGAGACTGAGTAGTGAAACAAAATAGTCTTATAATAAATGTGGACAAGAGAAACTGCTGGAAATTATTTTTAATTTCCTACCATTGCCGCCAGAGGGCGATTCACTGGTTTCAAATTAAGGTTCCCATTTTGTGGGGAATTTTGCTTAGTAACGTATTTAAAAATATATATCCGTTGTAAACTAGTGACCAATATCTAAAACCTTGTTTTATAAATTATTACGATTGCGTGAAAATAACGGGAGGGGGGAACCAAATAATATGTTACTGAAACAATCGTGTAATTTTGAAAGGGGTTTCTTGAGTTTGCCAAGATTGGTTTCGATGTTAAGGGAATACTTTATATTACCAAACAAATGTAAAACCGTAAAAATTTCTTATGTCCGTCCACGTGTGGGAATCCAAAAGTAGTATATGCAGGAATGAAGGAATAAAAGATATAAATATAGATAATATTAGATATTCCTTATCATATCCCTAAATTTTTCTTTGAGGTATCAAAACTTGTTGAAGGACAATATAATATGGATGCAATCTGAAAAGGTAGGAATATTGTGCATGGGAATGCAGGAGTAGTATACATAGGAATGAAGGAATAAAAAATATAAATGTAAATAATATTAAACATTTCTTATCATGCCTGCAAATCAAATTTAGAAATTGTAATATTTCCAAGAATTCTACTTGTGCTTTTTTAAAATGTTTTGAAGGCTTCCATGCGATATCCCTAAATTTCGGGGTGTTATCCTAATACTTAAATGCGGATTAGTTTGAATATATGCCAAGACATTTGTGTAGTTTCCCCCGGTACAGTCTCGAGCTCATCTATTGCACCTGGGACGATGGTATCATGTAAACTTTGTGCTAATCGGACAAAAAGGCGACGCTCGTATCTTCGTCAGTTTGGGTATTGCATATTTTAAGTTCGTGCTGCAGCAGTTGCATTTTACATGTATTAAAAAATTGGAAATTGACATTTTTGCTCATAATACAACAAATTTGACATAATGGCGAAGAACTATTTTTGGCTATATCTTTGCTTTTAAGAGCTATTGACATGATGTTTTTTAAATACTCCCTTATTAATTTTCTTTTCAATAGCAGAGAAAAAAACATTTAGTATCTTTTAATTTTTTTTAGAAAAGTCGACCGCGTTGTTCCTTCAAGTTGGTAAACGGAGATAAGAAATTTTTATGGTTTTGCATTTGTTTGATAATATCAAGTATTCTTTTAAGATCGAGACCAATCTTGATAAATTCAGGCAACCCGTTTCGAAATTAAGCGATTTTTTCCAGTAATACGTTATCTGGTTTACCCTACTTTTAGTGTGGTAGCAATCGTACAAATTTATTAAACAAAATTTTATATCTTGATCACTAGTTTATAGCCGATATATTTTCTTAAATACATTACTACACCAAATTGCCCAAACAATGAGAATTTCAATTTTAAATCAGTGAAACGCCATCTGGCGGCAATGGTAGGGAATTAAAAATAATTTCCAGCATTTTCTCTTTACCACATTTATAACAATATTTTTGATTTCACTACTCAATTTCAAATAGTTTCTGAATTATGGCCGCCCGCGTTTCTTAGTTGTACACTGTGTCGCATTTGGGTTGAAATTGTAGTGTATCTCGTTTGCGAGTAAAGCTAGAAAGATGCGGTTCTCGCGACCCTGTTCTACTTTTTCGTGAAACGAAATATGCCATAACCATAATTGTCATAGTCCTATTAGTATTTGAGATACAGGGCGAAATTCAACATTTGCACATTTTAAGCACCCCACGTAACTGTTTCGTAATTTATCGAAATGGTGAAAAATGTTTTTTTAATTGGTAGAATTTAGTGGCATGCATAATTTTCCCCACGTAAAGTCACTTTCTTCGCAATAAACCAAAGTTTTGTTTGTTTAAATGGAATACCCTGTACATATTTTTTATTATATAATAGAGGTTATACTCCGCTACCAATATATATATATATATATATATATATATATATATATATATATATATATATATATGATGGTTAGAGATAAGATTATATTCTTTATAGTGGGCAAATTTCGATAGACTATAGTATATTTACACTGCGTTTTAATAAATAAAGTAGTAGACGAGTGAGAGAAATTGGTTTTGATTTAACGAAACGGGCTTGGTGGAATTTGCACAAGTTTGTTTATTCATAAAAAGCAATGGTCTATATAAGGAGCATGTGAGGAAGGTCAGAAGGAGTGATATTTGTGAATATGATTAAGTTCGTAGAACATATTTCAATAAATTTACAGTTTATTCAAAGTATTTATGCAGTTTAGAAACTTTACAGATATTTATCACATAAAGTGGGTTTATAATAATATGTAGAACATGTATCGAGTTAGTTACAATGCAGGAAAAATGTAAACTTTAAGAAAGGGTTATGATACGGACACGGTTTAGTTATCATTCACAGACAAAGTGTACAAAAAGGTGCAGGAGGAGTGGTAGTGCGTTGTAAATATTAAATAGAACATGAACAACGGTTCTACATTTCTACATTTAACATAAAAGTACGTTTTGCGTACAAAATCTGCATAAGTGTGTTAAACAATATGGATTTATGAATTGACAAAGTTTTAGATTATACAGTGAAAGTGAACAGTATTCATGTTAAAGACAGTTATAACAGCATCCGAAAATAACATTTCAAATAATTTGGACGTTGTAAACGCAAGTTATGAGTATAATTGTAAAAAATTAGGTTAAGTTTTAATTTTAAGGATTTTGCAAATTTATAGTTTTTGTAGGATAATTTAAGCATAAAATAAATTATAAGAGTAATTAATAGAAGGTTTCCCTCGTTTTCATAAAGAAATTTACAATGTACAAGGTATATGAACATAAAATTAGAAAAGTGGGCTTAACTACATAAATTTCTAATATGAAAAAGGATTTTCTGTTAAAATTAAGTTATATGATTTGAAATAATTGGGTTCTAATACAGTTTTTTGTGTATCTTACGAATATGTATTTAGTTTAGTTGTAAAATATACAGTTTCTTAGATATAATTAAATTTAGATTACAAATTGTCAAATTGCACAGTGTTGAAGCAATATAGGGCTTGTGAGATATCGTTTTATGCGGAATTCTGCCCTGATTCTAAATCTGTTTTCAAAAAGTAAATCCGAATTGTTTTAAGAAAGTTATAGCATAATTTGTATTTTGGTTAAGTTTTCAATTTTGTTTAAATCAATCAGAGGCTTGGTTACTTTGTGTGTATGGTACAGAAAAAGTTGAAATTTTGGTAGCTAACAGAAAAGTATAAAACGAATTGCTCCTGATTTCTCACTCTCTTACAACCATTGCTTTTTGAAATTTTTATGACTAACAAGTCAAAGTGTTAATAGTGTTGGTGTTAACATGTAAGCTTTGAGTTACGTTAATATCATCGTAATTTTTGAAACGCGGTCAGTGATGAGTCGAAACCTCAGTAACAATTGTTTTTAATCTACAATTAAATCTAAAAGTTAGGAGATTATAATAAATTTGTTTCGGTTCGATTACGTGTAAATATTTCGGTTGATGTGTTTTTATTTTTTTTATGTTAATAAAATTACTCAGTCATCTGGAGTAGATGTTTATTTTTTTTCGAAGCGTCGCATAGTTATTAATAAACTAAATTCCATAACGGGATCTAAAACATAAGTTAAAATTTATATGAACATAAAATAGAATTTTAAATCGAAAAATTTTATAAACATTAGACCAACATATAAATAATATACAATTTAAAACACAGTGATTAATTGAAAGTATATAAGCAATTTTACTTAACATTATAATTGTCGAAGAAAAGTCGTTCATCAACAATTTGGAATTGGATGAAGTATGGAAATCTATGCAGCACCACTATGAACAACAGACCAGTATCATCGGCCACATATGGAGAGAAGTCTACCCACGATATTAATATGGAACTAGCCAAATGAAAACATCTTTGGAAATATGCAGATACACATGTGAGTGAGATTTTATTATCATAACCCATTAAATTGTTTCGATTATTCGTGTGATTTCCTGTATTTACGTTTTTATTGATTATGTATGTCAATGTTTGTGCGACAACATGGTATAAATATCTGTAAGGTAATTGAACCGTTATTATTATCAACATTTCAATTTTAATTTTTAACAAAACATAATTAAACTCACATATTTAAGATTTTTTATTGACATTTTTGACAGGCTGCATTTTAATTCAGTTAGGACGCTACGCATGCGTTATTGTGGAGGTTTAACGAAGGTCTGTTTCATATACCATTCAATTATTATAATTTGCGATTAATTTCACAAAGAACATTTATATTTTAAAAGAAAAATTTCATGATTTCACAATTACATTTTAACAAAATCAAATTTACATCAAAGGTTAAATTATGTTTATTTCATTTGCCAACAAATAAGCGTAAAAACTATTGAACTCTATCCCCATTTGAGAGATTATGAGCTAGTCCGGTGCAACATTAATAATTACTCAACAAATTAAATAGAAGCTAAGTGAACTCTATCCCCATTAAGATTATACATTTACAAGGTCCGCGGCTAACCTGCAATCGGTCTTTAGATTAGAAACTAAAGAGGTGGGTGGGTTCGTCGGAATATTTAACCAATTGCTCTACACTGTCCACATAAAATAATCACAGTAAAACGGTTTAAAAACATATTATCCTATTATTTACAAATATAACGTATTGACACAACCTAGACTAATAACATTATGAACTACTATTATAAATATAAACTTGAGAGATAATGCGAAAACAATTTGGATTTAATACTTAGACAGCGGCGTCGGGGGCATCCACTAGGTCTGCGGCGATTTTGGATATCCTACTTCCTTCCACTCACTCGATACGACGGCTTATTGTTGTCGAAGTCGTTTCTGTAAATAAATATTAATACTCCCTAGTTACACTCAATGAGGAACGTAATATTTAAATGTTTAATAACGTTGCGTTTAATTAATTATTTATGCTGGATACGGCCCTGTCTACAAAAGAAAAGAATGTATAAACAAACTACTGGTTATTTAAAACGAGGGTTGCGCAGATCTAGGTCACTAGTGAAAATCGATATCCCGAGTTCACGGTTGTACCGGTCTAATTGCTTGCTTCCCTTTACCTTCAGTAATTTCTGGAAGACGGACTGGCGCGTATGCTTCGTGAAGCAATTTACCTTCGCGATCTCTTACGTTCGATAATATGAATTATCTTCAGAGGTTTACTCTCGCATTAAATTTAGACTGGGCGGATTATACAAGTTTGGTTGTATAATTAATACATATGCGCGTTATCTTCTGGGATGTAATTTTATGGCGATGATTTTTTTTATGCAAACGAAGGAAATCTCACGTAGATACAAACGAACGTTACCTAATGGTATACGCAGGCAAAAACGCGTATTTATTAAAGGCGGTTTTTATACTTGCGGAATAAGCTGGTGGAAAACAATTAATTGATTGCTTTCTTGAAATTCGATTACTAAGCGCGTGGTTATCGGTGTACGGTTTTCCTTCTCTACAGGTCTTTGACGGATACTCTACGTTTAATTTGTTTGTGATTACAGGCACTTCGGTCTTCGCCAGCGAGCTGGTGAATTCAGGTGTTTAGAATGTAAGTGATAGTAAATGATAAAAGCTGCAGGTCTATACAGTTTTACTTAGCTCCCGTCGTCAGGTGTATGGTAGAGTGGTGTGTGTTTTATACTCCCGACTGCTTCGTGGCCTAGCCCGTTGCGGTCTGGGGATTTTAGTGTATGCTGGTGTTCATACTCCCGACTGCTTCGTGGCGTTACCCGTGTCTGGGAGTTTTAGTGTGTGCTGGTGTTTTGAATTATTCTACAGACTTACGTGTCGTTAATCACAAAGATCGAGCATAGCTATTTATTTACAAAAGGTTCGCGGTGCGCGTTCGCAAATACAGGGAGCTAAACTCGCGGTGGCTATCACTAGGTCTGCGGCGATTTACTTTCAAACAACCGTCACGTGCAGGTGTTCTGGAACCGGAGTTAGTCTAATGGACTAACTAATACAGGAGCTGGTAAAACCAACTAAATAATTCTCGGCGGCGGGATGCGTTCACGCGGCGCGACGGAACTCTTCTACTACTGCTACTGGTCTGGTCGGCTACGGCTACTGGTCGGCTATGGCTACTACTTACTGAAGTAATAATACTTAATTATTCGAAAGGTGCGCGGCGCGGTTTTTATAGGGTACTCTCGGTAGGCGGTGGTGGCTTCCGTTTGGGGAATCTTATTTGTAATTGGCGGAGATTACTCTGACGTATAAAACATTGAATGTTTTATGAAATCTACGTTGGAGGGGAAACAAATTAATTTTTGGTTGTGCAATCACACGAAATAATAAGAAATATTAAGTTAGGTACTGAGTAATATGGAATACTAAGAAATATTAGATCAAGTCTTGTAGGTGTTTGAATACTAAGAAATCTTACATCATTTCTTTTACGAGGGCTGATTGTTAAATAATTAATTAATTAAAAAATTTTGTAGTAATGAATTGCGGTTCGTTACACATTAATTATTAATTTATCATAACCGTACAATATATATATATATATATATATATATATATATATATATATATATATATATATATATATATATATATATATATATATATATATATATATATATATATATATATATATATATATATATATATATATTGAGATGAATCTAATTACGTGCAAGTAGCTATGAAATTTGCATAGTGAAGTTTTACTTTAGTTTGTACAAAATGGTACATTGCAGTTAATAATTCTAGAATAAAATGATTAATAAACATTGAGGAGTTTGAAAAATTTCAATAATTCTTAATATAATTTTAATAATGTTAGTTTAAGTAATCCACAACACAGAACATAGAAGTATAGGGGATGTTTGTTTTCGTTTATGAGTTAATTCAAGTTTTCGTTTAGTTTTGTAAGTTTATATTAAACAATATTCCCTAACGACATGTAATACAGGTTGTGGTTGACAAAAATAATGTTAAAACTAGATTTAGGCTGGTATCAATGTCGCAATTTACTTGTACGCAGCCAAGATATGTGAAAACATTCGTATTTGTGCGTTAAACACATATTTGTGCAAAACTTATGAAAAAACAGAACAAGCACATTAGTGAGTGACTATAAAACATGAATCATGCAACAGTTCTGGGATTAATGTGTTTAATCAACAGTTTATGACCTTAAACTAGTGTATGACAATATTCCAACACTAGTCGTAGGAGAACTTATTTACCTACGAAAGTGATCATATAAATTAATTTGTGACTTGAACATTAAATTTAAACACTTACAGTAACAATTATAGTGTTTAAAAGTGTGAAATTTAACATTAAAAGCATAAAAACAAAATGAGGTTATGTTTTCCCCTCGCACATAAATTTTTGTAAAAAGTATTTTAAATTGAGATAATTTATAGAAAATAAATTAGTAGAGGCAAAAATAGGGAGGTAGCCTCAATTTCATGTTATAATTCCTTGTATTTATGTCCATTTTTGTTAATTTTAGTTTGTAAGAGTTTTGGTAGAATTTAAGTAATTTTCCTTTCAAATTGGCCGTAGGCATGTTTAAGATGTATATTTGGGTGTAGTAGCATCCCCTATTCATGTAGAGGTAATTTCCAGGCCTGTAAAATTCCTAGAATTAGTGTAAAGTCGATAAATAAGGGTAAAATTTAACATAGTTATTAAGTATAAGATTTAGATCATGTTTAGTTTCAAATTAAAGATAAAATTATGGAGATTATGGAAATGTTTTTAAATTTGAGAAATGTTAAACGGGGCGAAAGTTATAGGGCTTTAAAGAATTATCGTAATTTAAGAATTACATTAGCCAATAAGAATTCAGCAAGTATTTGTCGTAACTAGTGAAAACATTCGAAGATTTGGTTGTCAAGTAGAATCATATAAATACAGTGGTTTAGCTTCACAAACTCTCTCTCTTGATTTTCATCTTTTGCAACAACTTGCCAGAGTAAGCTGTTGCGAAATTTTTTTGAAAATAATTTTTAAAAACAAATTAATTTCACTTCGGGTAAATAACAAAGTGTGATTTAGTATCGGAAGTGGTCACGAAACAAGTGATAGTTTTTTGTTCGTGAAATAATTTAAATTAAGGTTAGTTTACCTTTTCCAACCACATATCGGAAGTTTTCGTTACGTTATAAAAATATTTCCGCAGTTCGACTTTGTTCATATTAAATTTATATTGTTTATGTTGATGTGCATATTTAATTGTGTTGTCTTCAAGTTTTTATTATTATACACCTGGTTTATCAAAAGTGTGTTTAATTACAACAACCATCAACGATCCATGCCTTTCAAAATTTATTTTGAATTTAATCAATAAAGAAGTGATGAGCCTAAAATAAAGATTCGTGAATATTTAATAATATTAGTGAAACCTACCTAAGTGATTAAGCTGGTTATTTAAAAGAAAACTCTGGATGTTCGAGAAGCAGAATTGCAGTTCGCAGGAGCTGGTGTCTTCAATCATCTTCAGCAGTAGTAACCCACGAAGGGAGGACATTTTATGTGAGTACCTTGTTGACGTTGATACTTTATTGGTATGTTTATAATTGCTATCCTTTGTAATAACCATATGTGCAACAACAGGTATAGGTACATGTCAAAAGGGAATGTTATTTGTTCTAATAATTTAAATGGTTTATATTAATTGTGTTTTTTTTTTATTATTCAAACGTCGTTATACTTGCTTGTATGTCGAATTTCACTTTTCTTTATGGTCAAAGCATATGGTTGCGTATTCACAGCGCATGCTCACGTATATTTTAAATAAATTTTGTTATGTACAGGGTATAACGCAGATATCTATGCGAATTAAAAATTATAATTCAATTTATTTAATCAATTCAGATGTTATAAAAATAAATAGGACTTTAACTCAATGTAATTTTAATCATATTTACTATGATTATTATATTCAATCAAATAATATAAATCAAATTCATGATCATTTATTTTATAATATTAAAAGTAGAGTTCCTTCTAAATTTTTGATCCCTATCCCCTGTTAGATAAGTCTCATTGTTCTACCGGGTTATATTATTTTTTTATAACAATAACAATATAACTATAACTATAATAAAATTAATTTAAATAATATTAATAATAATTATATTAAGTTAAAGTTGAGTAGGTACTTGTGTAATATAGAAGGGGAATATCAGTGCAATATATATATATATATATATATATATATATATATATATATATATATATATATATATATATATAAATATATAAGGTTATGATAAATTAATAATTAATGTGTAACGAACGGTGTTCCATTTAAACAATTGCCTTATTAACTTCAAAAATTAATGTTACGTTAATTTAACACTTTGATGATATAGTTGTCCAAGAAAGAACAAGGTTAAGAATTAGGAAGTTTTATACAAAAACACAAAATTAAACGCTAGACATAGTAACTACAACTTTACAAGCCTAATATAAATTACTAAAAGAGATATTCGAACTGATGACTATGCTTCACGCACTCTTCCAATTCGTTCTATAGCATTAAGCACAATAACGGGGTGATTTTGTGCATGTCTGAAAGCTTGTCTAACTGCATTTGTCAAACGTTCAATGTTATCACATTTAAATTGGAATATTTTATTTTGCAAGTAACCCCATGAAAAGAAATCTGGGACTGACAAGTCCGCAGGCCTAGGAGACCATCTTATCGGCCCATTAGTGCCAATCCATCTATTACCAGAATTGTTTTACAAAAACGGGCGTATAATTTGCGCATTATGAGATGGCGCTCAATCGAACTGAAGGAATGTCATCTAACAATTCAGGCACAACCATTTCTAAAATGTACAAATATCTAGAAGTGGATAAGTTTTGTTTTGACCCTAATATAAAACAGGAATCGTCCAAATCATCCTTGTTGTCTTTGGGGGAATATTCGTTCACCTTCTTGAAACCAGAATCTTATATTGTGCCTGTTTAAAACACCTGAATTGCTAAAATGTGCCTCGTCTGACCATATGACATTTCTTCCCAAGTTGGGTACCATATTTAACATGTTTAAGTACCATTTGCAAAATATTAACCTACGTCCAGCGTCGCCACGCTGTAGACGTTGAACAAGCCTAAATTGATATGGTTTATATTTATGGTGGCGAAGTATTCTTTGGATTCCTGTTTTCGAAACTGCAATAATAATTTTCATAGTTCTGCAAGCACTTATAGGTTTACCCTCTACACTGGCTAAAACGGTAACCTCATCATTTTCTCGATTTTCTTTATTATATTTTTTTGGTTTGGGTTTAGAAAATGATCCATAACTAATTAAATTTCTTTTTAATCTACAAAACGTGATTTTACTAGGTTGTCTCCGTTCTGGATATCTACATAAATGTTAAGTTACTTAATTATCAAAATTAATACACAGCAAACCACGTTTACCTGTTGAAATACAAATCCAATGTTGCGTTAACGTTCTTATTACTCTGACCAAAGCTAATCAGCATATATATTTCAAAGTTTTGAAAATTTTAATTTTCTGCCATATTTTGCACAATGAAAAAACAATACGATTGTTGCACAAAAATAATTTTAATCAGATTTGGCAGGTTAATTATGTTTAGAATCAGACTAGACCCAGCCTACATACAAATTTAGATATAAAGTATTCTTTGTATGTTTTATTGCCTTTAATATTTTATTCTGAAGCTGTAAGACGCATTTTATCCAATTAAAAACAATTTTTGCCAGTTTGAACATGTTTCTAAGACCGAATTTGCATACTTTTTGTTATTGTCTTTGGATTTCTTCGTAAAAGTCCTTAGATTTATTATAATCGCGTATATACGTATTTATAATTATAATAAAGCAGTAAGAGTCTAATAGCCCTTACTTCATACTCAAACATATATTGGACGTTCAAGAATATACGCGTTTATACAGAGTTTATAGGTTTCATGGCCAACTATACCATAAAACGTTAAATTAACGTAACACTATTAATACAAAAGAAGTGCCGCACAATATATATATATATATATATATATATATATATATATATATATATATATATATATATATATATATATATATATTGAAAGCTTTATTATATAATAAAAAACATACAGGGTGTTCCATTAAAAAACATAAACTTTGGTTTATTGCGAAGAAACTGACTTTTTGTGGGGAATACTACGCACGCCACTAAATTCTACTCAAAATTCTGTATAAAATCCCATTTTTAGTATTTCGATCAATTACAAGGCAAAGCAGTTACGAAGGGTGCTTGAAATGTGCAAATATTGTATTTCGCCCTGTATCTCAAATACTAATAGGACTATGACAATTCTGTTTGTGGCATCTTTCGTTTCACGAAAAAGTAGAACTGGGTCGCGAAAACCGCATCTTTCCATCTTTGTTCGGAAACGAGATACCCTACAATTTCAACAGAAATGGAACGCAGTGTACACCTGGTACATGACTATCAACTCACTGTATGACTTCATTTATATCACACTTTCTTGTAATATCTTGTAATTATATTTAAACGCTTGATTTCCTGCTTGGGATTGCTTTTGAAAGTAATTTGTGATACTGTATGTAATGTAATATTTCAGATTTAGCCCATTTTCGTTTTAATTCTTTACCCAGGAAAAATATAATGCTTACTTGTTTTAAATTTCATTTGAACTTTTTGAATAATATTCTGTCTAAGTCCTTTGTAGTACCGGTTAATATTCGTTTCAAAAACAAATAAAAGGTTTAAAGTAAAACATAAACTTGATACCTCAAAAATTAAGTTTGACCCTTACGTTTTATTATCCGCATTAATCTTGTATCGTGATATCAAAAAATTGTACCCAATTTCTAATTAGATGAACGCTGAATTTGTGGTTATGCATTCATTGTATATTACTACAGACAAAACCAAGACAAAGTATTGTATGCAAGTATTCGATTTATACCGCAATTAAAATAAAACAACTACGAACTTTAATGTACGTCCAAATAATTTTTTCAAATTCTCGTCGAGCTCAATCGTTTATTTAAGCGTTCATTAAGAAACTTACATCTAGCTAGAAAGTTTGAAAACCTCCTTTATAATATTTGTATGCCAGTGGTATCGTATTTCTATAGCTCGAGCTTTCAATTGCTCTCAAAGGATTCGCAATTTATTGAAATCAGGTATAGGTATGTATATGATATGATGTTAACCTATACCTTGCATTTATGGAGCTTTAAAGTGAAGATTCTAAAGCGGAATTGCGTAATTACATACATGCACTTAAAAGACAAGTAAATCTAATTATAACACATAGATTTAAAAAGAATACGAGTAAAGTGTAATCCTTATAGGTACATAAATGTACGTTTGTTTATGATCTTTGTTATAAAATAATTAAAAGCGGCCATAACGAAATACAATCAAAAACATAATTTGAGAATAATAGAAGTTTTGTATGACAAAATTTAATTAAAACATATGTATTTTATTATATTATATTTGCATGTCAAAGGAAAAACAACTTTCAAACATGACCTAATAATATTAAAATCATTTATAGCTAAGACGGAAATACGTTAAATGAATTAATCCTGTAATTAGTAGAACGTTTTTGTAATAAGAAACGGTTGTTAAACTGCAATGAAAACTCGTTAGTGAGTTGCACCCCTGAGAAGGAGGTACAGTTTAATTTTAAGAGAATTCCTATAGATGACAATACCGTGAGGAGTAATTGGGCAAATGTCTTGAATTAAAGAAGGTTTAAGATACGATAATGTGACTACGAATTATCAGCTTGCCCTTAAAACTAAATTGTTTTATAGGATAACGTGAAAGAGTATGAAGAGTGTTATTTTAATATCCTTCTCTCTCTTTATATACAACGTTACAGCACCTAGTTATGTGTTGCATAACTACACTAATTTTGCTTTATTTCATTCATATTTGAAGATTTTAAAATCATTTTCAATCGTCAAAGAGGCAAAATTGAGTATCATTAGAGGTGGGAGACTTAGTTGGCATGTTTAACACTATAGGGTGGTGTTTTAATGATATAGTTTGCCAAAAGTTTTATTTACGTGAATTGTGTTTATTAACAAAAAATAAGTCCAATTTCTGCTTTTTATACACTTTTAAATAAAAATCATATTTATAGCAAATAATTCCTGCTGAAACCATTCATATACAACTTTATAAGAAATTAAAAACAGCCAAATGACTAATTTACCTAAATGTATTTTGTACATATAATTCAGAATACACTTGAATAATATTAATAAGATAATTCTAATTAAAACATTTTGTTAGGATAGTTGGATGAATTATCGTCAATTCGAGTTATACAAGGTGTCACGGAGCAGGTGTTGGAGTGATCCTAAAGTTCTTACTAATTAAATTTCGTATACAAGAAAAAGTTTATATCAAAGCTTAATTAATAGTTATTTCCGCAAATGCATTTCTTGTTTATATATTCCACCAGTTCCGCACGCGTTTCCGACTCCCGTCCAGCTTATTTCGCTTATTAATCCTGTCTGCCAGATTTTTTTTTATTTCCCGATATTAGCCCTTGATACCTAACCGCATATCGCCTTCAAAATATTGAACCCAAAAATTGTTGATATACTTCCCGGTATACGTACCAAAAAAGTGTATGAAGGAATTTTTGGTACCGTTTCTTTGCGAACGCGGGTTTCGGCCCCGAAGGAAAATTAATAGAGAGCAGGGATCTATATTCTTTCTCCCAGCCAGCGATCTCTGGTGAAGAACGACATTTTTCCTTCTCCACTCTAACTCCAAGGTACTTTCTACTCAGGTTAACAATTTTCTGAGCTATAAGGGAGTTACCCATATAGTTATTCCGTTCACCTCTCCCCTCCTATACTCCCTTATAAAAACTATAATAAAATTTCACCGCCATTACCTCACAAGCAGTTCCACACCTTCTCAACTAAACATACGACAATTATCTTCTAAATTGTGAATTTTTGGCTTTGGGATCATGTTTTCTATATAATTGTCCACTGACATAGCTCCGCATGAGTAGAAGCAACAGTTACGGATGAATTGTTCATTCATCGAACAAAAAAGATACCATGATTCTGTTCCATTGTAATTTCAAACTCTCCACCTTTTTATTCTTAAGAAAATGTTTCTTGTTTGTTAGCGGAACGATTCAGGAACTCTATTTTCCCGTAGAATTCCAAATGCAGCAAATTTCATACACTAGCGCAAGTAGGCTAATAAATTTATTCCGGTAAACAAGTTATCCATATATATATAGTATAAGGAAGACTTTGTTGGGCATACGTACAAGAGGTGATACAGTTTTACCAAACAATTTGTTATACATAGTATTCGAATTTTGTTCTTGGTACAAGTAAAATTTTTAGATAACCTCCCTTGCTGTTAAAGCACCACATTTAGTATTCGAAACGGATTGGATTGCCTTTTGTAAACTGCTTGTAACAATGCCGCCCATACTATTTCACCATTGATTCATCGTAACTTAGTTCTTGCACTGGCTGAAACTTATTTGTATAAGTTTCTTTGATCCGAATCATTAGAGGCAGCAGTTTCCAGGCTTTCACGTTTTCGTCAATGCTTGTGTTATCTGAGAAATGGAGAAATTTATGAATTTTGAGCCAGCGATTCCTACGCATTGCACTGGAAACCATTTTATTATTTACATCTTCGTTTATCTCCCAATATAATCTCTATGAGGGAGGGTTACTACATCCGGTCAGATTGAGAACACAAATAAATCATTTGATTTCGGCAGCTGTTATATTAGGATCTGCAAGATTTTACTGGTATAACGTTTGGTTTAGTCAACAAGATATTCAACTGCATTTTCGTAAAAAAGACGACTCTGCAAGAAAGCCCACTGTAGTAACCAACCAGTTGACGGACAATACCTTTCAGGTGGAATCAGATCGCCCTATATCCAATGCTTTCTTCCCTTATATCTATTTTTGTACTCTTCCATGTACTTTAGCCGATCAGTATCGGTATTGATACCTGGGGGTGTTATAAATATTTCTTCCGCAGAATTTGCGATATATTCGTCATCTTCTAACATATCTAGGGCCTTAGCAATAGAAACCCCACGCCTGAAACGTAAATATATATTTAGGCTTACAACCCTCATAGATACCATGTGGCATTAGTTATGTTTGAATATCTGTAAACACCAGACTACACAATAATAAATCTAACATACTTGACATTGATTTATACCTATTTCACAACTAATCACTCACATCAGTTTGAAGAAAAACTTTTAATAGCAGGAAAAATACACTTACGCACAAGGGATGTTCATATTTCACGCAAATATAAAATCACCACACTTAAAAAATTATACACCTCCTCCATGGATAACTAAATTCGAACTGGGACTATTACACACGCAGGTAAAAGATCACAGAGACAGAAAAGTGGGGGATAGATGCTTTACGATGATTTCTTTGATTATGATTATCCAACATCTTATTATAAATTCAATTTCATTTCATTAACCCTCCTACAGTGTTCGGATCAATATAACCGAATCGCGTTCTTCTAATGTGCATAATTCGTTGCCACTGCATGACTTTTATTTCATTATTCTAATAACGGTGTAAGGAGATAATGTATGCTTCCATAGACCTTGAAATGATCTAATTTTCCTGTAAATAAAAGACGACGAAATGTGGATTGAAGTAAAAATAAAAACGCGATTGAAATTTTTTGCTACAAACCAATTAATTTTATGTCAATAAAAGGCATTCATGCATAAGTTAGCTCTTTAAAAAAAATCTTTTATTATTGATTTAGCAAAATATTCTCTAGTTATAATGAAAAATATGCATTACAATGGTTTTTGTTTGAATAACGTGGTACAATAGGTTTGCCTAGTAATTTTCTGTTAACGTTACCAGAATTAAATGTATATAATGTTAAGTTTAATGTGAATACTCATTCATTACGTTCCGCTCATAATCATGCCACGCACCAAGAAATTTAGATTATCGATGAGGAAGAAGAGTGTTACGATATAAAATATTTTGGTGCGTCCCCTCGCAACAGCACCAGCACCAGCACCATCCTCATCGCCCCACCGATTACTATCTCTATCAGAGATAGCGATCCAGAAGATGATAATGATGACTTTGGTCGATATTTTGAGAAGTTTACTTAATTAAAAATTATTATTAGTTTTATTAAATACATAAATATCAGGATTTGAACCTAAGACCTGTGCTTTGCTAGAGTATCGCGCTAACCAACTGCGCTATCGAGATTCATGCCTCAATCGATGTAAATTTTGTCTTTATGTATGTAGAAATAATGTACACCCTAAATATAAATGAAATAGTCAAGTTTATTTGGTATGTGCGAATCCTTGCGATATTGCACGCGCACGTTCCGTTAATATAAGTAATTTGATTGCAATCTCATTATATTTAGAATTTAAATTAGTTCTGCATATATAAAGACAAAATTTCTATCGATTGGTGCTTGAATCTCGATAGCGTAGTTAGTTAGCGCGGTACTCTAGCAAAGCACAGATCGTGGGTTCAAATCCTACTCTAGGTAAACTTTTATTTATGTATTTAATAAAATTAAAAATAATTTTTAATTACACATTTACCTTTGAACTTATTCGTTCATAACAAAAACTTATAATCAGTTACTTAATTAACTTCACATTTACTGATTTATGTATTGCTTCACACATTGTTAATGTATTTTATTAATCTTTTCTAGTATTACACCTGTTTCCACCACCACATCATAACTACCGCCACTTCCACAATTACAACATGTGGGAGGGAACAATCTCTCCCTACTGCTACAAGATCAACAAAAACAAGATCATTATCAGCATGAGGGCCATGCAAAGGATACTCAACCACATCTTACGTAAGGTCCTTCGTCGCTGAGTGAATTTAAGACTAAGAGTGTGCGGTGGTTAACAACCTTCTTGCGGACTATGCGAATAGTGAGGTGATGGGGTTGGTCAACATGGAACGTTTAACTGCTCCTTTATCTGAGGCTAAGCAGCAGTAGGAGGATATTAGGCAAAACAAACAAAAACTCAACAACTGTTGACTACATTAGAAAACCTGTAAGGACTACTTTATTGTGTTTGATTTGTAAAACACACATCACGTTCCTTTGACCTTATTAAACGTTGATATTACCTTCTTATGTCAACAGCAAGCATGTTTATAATCATTTAGCTTGATCTGTTTGATAATTGCTTAGGATTTTTTTGGCAGTGTAAGCTTAAGTAAGCTTCTTAACAAGTAATGCGTCTGGAAGAAAAACAGTTAAATTTTCATTCAAACTATAATTTTTTAAGGTTAAATACCAGTTATTATTTCATAAAAAAGTGTATCTCACACTTCTACGTATTATGAGTTATTTCCTTAGCACTTTTACTATACATCAGCCTATATTCGCACTTTCTTTATGTGATAGAGATATTTTACGATAAATAAAACATAAATACAACTAAGCATTTATTATAATATATAGCAAAAAAAAAAAAAAATTATAATTACACTCCAAATTACAAAAATTACTATTAACACATGTGAGAAATGAGTATGTTACTTAACACAAATGGTAATATACTTTTCCTTGAACGCATTACAAATTAATGGAGAAGTAGTTTAATTTTTCGTTTCTAGTATTACATCCGTTGCCACCACCACATCAGAACCACCGCCACTTCCACAGTTACAACATGTGGGAGGGAAAAATTTCTCCCTAGTGCTACATCAAGATCATTCCTATTGAATCTAGGAATTATGTTACAGACTTGGGAGTCATGTTTTCATCTGACCTTTCTTTTAGTGAACATATTCATTGGATATGTAATAAATCACTGAAACTTTTAAGATTTCTATTTCGCTGCGCTAAACATTTTCGTAATCAAATGATTTTAAAAACTATATACTTTTCATTCGTTCGCTCCACACTCGAATACTGTTCTCAAGTATGGTCACCTTATCATTCCTCACGGATTGTTAAAATCTAAAAAGTTCAGCACAAGTTTTTCCGATTCTTTGGTACAAATCAGGTCCACATGCGAGTAACTTTTCCCATATGAGTGCTCTTATCTCTATAAAAAGCAATACTTTTTGTACACACCCTGCACAAATGAAAATTCCCAAATCGTAAGACGTTAATTTCAATACTATTTAAGTATCCTTCGTATACCTGTAAATTTATATCTCTAACTCTAACTTTGAATTAAATAAATATTCCCAATTTAGAAAATTCTAAATAAAGACGAAATCGGTTTAATAATCAATTGTTATCTCAACAAAATGCTTGTTAATTGCTGAATAATTGAAAGATAGAGCGGTTAGTGGTTGTATCATCAATAATATCGTTATATTTTATTTATACTATATCTTTAAAGTCGCAATATTTCAAAACTAAAATGAAATTTTGTGATCGATCTGGCTCATTACGCAAATTCCAATCGATCGTTAAATTGGAAAATACGCAGACTAATTTCGCTTATCAGAAGGTGTAACCAGTCAGGCACAAAATTGACACAAATAAACCACAAAATAAATTAAACAGTGGATATATATTTTTTTTTGACAAATTCTTATGTAAATTATATATAACGGCGTGGTTTAAAAAATACCACCAACACATAAATACGTTAAGACTAAAATTACCACCTTCCTAAAACTAAAAACAAGAAAATTACCTTTTTTTTCCTTTGAATGAACCGTAATTAACGCAACAACAAAAAATAATGTACTTAAAAGATAATCGTATTTGTCTTGGCTCAATAAAATCTAAATCTAATTCTTACGCATTACATTAATTTTTGCCAGACGAAAACTCTTGCATCTGTCATTTCTCTTTAAATTACTAAATGGTTTACTTGACTATCCCTTCCTTCTTTAATTAATCACATTTGATATTACTGGAAAAATAGTAAGACATATTAATCTCTTTTGTGTTAAGCATTACAACACGAATTATCTCCGTATCGTGTCTCCCGTAAGGTTTACGACCTTAGCAAATTCCTGTCCCACCCTTGATTTTTTTGCACTATCTCTCGATACATTCAAACTAAAGGTTAAATTTCTGATTTCTAATGACAATGCTTCCTTTTATACTCAATATTACAGTTAAGTGAATTGTAGTGAAATGATTTACTCTCCTCGTGTTCTCCTATCCAGTTATAATGTTATAGCTTAACACAATTATATATAGTTTCTTTCAATTGTATCTGATAATTACTCAAATGTTATTAGCAATCCTTATTATTCTTAAAGTATATTTTTGCACATTTTCAAATTATTGTATCTTTTGTTTTTGGGGTTTTCCTGTTAACAAACATTATTATTATTATTATCAGCAAGAGGACCATGCAACTGATTCTCCACCACATCTTACGCAAGGTGCTTCCTCGATGAGTGAATTTAGGGGTAAGAGTGTGCGGTGGTTAACAACCATTCCTGCTGACTATACGAAGAGTGAGGTATTGTGGTGGTTAACGTGGACCGTTTAACTGGAGGATATTAGACAAAACAACAAACCAAAAACTCAACAACCCTTGGTTACATTAGAAAACCTACAAGCATAACATATTTTCTTTTAAATTAAAAACTACTACTAATAAAAGGAAAACCTAATTACTAAACTTACAAATAATACTTGCACACCCTAATATTATTTCCGCAAAAGTATACTATCACTAGTCAAAAATATACACTTAAACATCCAAAATTTTAATTGTATGTAGCATATTTTGATGCTCCCCTTGCTAAATCATCCGTTAACCACTGCACTTGTGCTACCCCACTACGTTACGTAACTACTTCACACTTCTGCTCGCTTTGCGATGACCCCCTGTAATGCTAAGAAACAAAAATAAAGTTAAAATAATAGAGAAAACTAAAGACACATTTACTTTTCAAACAATTGGCTGAACTCGTACTCTTACGTAGAGATATGATGGAGATACATGTATCTGGAGTGATCGCACAACATCACGCACCATTTTTGAATTCTTGCTCGTTTATTCACGAATGATATTTTGTTAATGCACTGTTAATAAAATTTACCGGAATGACCCACCACCAGTAAAAAATCGCAGTAGAATGAAAAAGCACTGCAAATATGTACATATTTTCTCTACATATGTAAAACATCGAAATCAGAACATTTTCTAAATTACATCACCTTTTATGAGAGCAAATCTATTGTAACACTTTATACAAACAAAACCATTGCAATACATATTTTTCATTATAACTAGAGAATATATTGCTTAATCCGTAATAAATTTTTTTAGATAGTTAACATATGCATGAATGCCATTTATTGATATAAAATTAATTGGTTTGTAACAAAAAAATTTCAAACACGTTTTTATGTTAGTTCAATCCACGTTTCTTCCGGAGATCCAGACATAAATCCTATTGAAAAGATATGGGCTCAAGTTAAAAATTATGTAGGAAGTAATAATATTAAGTTTAAATTTGAATTAAAATTAGCATAGAATAAACTTAAATCAACTGGTTGTAAAGAATGGGAAGCTGTGTGCAAATATACAGAAAAGATTGAACAAGAATATTCCCATCTGAAAGATGAAGGTTGATATCAGATAAAATACCACCCACATGCAGGATCCAGCGTTCGGTCAGCTGAATGATCTGGAAAACGGTTATCTGTATTTGAGAAACGGATACCTGATTTTGGGAAACGGACCACTGATTTGGGGAACAGCTTCTGTTTTTAGGGAAACTACTCATCCTGGTTAGGACAGTAGTACTAGGTACTAATACAGACCTTCTGACTATACGTTTACCTGTGTCAAAAGGTAAAAAGTTTATTAGAGTCGCGCCCAAATGTCAAAAAATCTCGAAAAAACGTAGATACGCGCACACACGCACGCACGCACGTACACACACGCACGCTCGCACTCACGTACGCAAGGATGCACGTACGCACGCACACACACACACACACACACACACACACACACAGATGCACACCCACACACACCCACACTCACACGCACACACACGCACATACACATACACGCACACACACGCACACACGCACACATGCACACACGCACACACGCGCACAAGCACAGAAGCACACACGCACACACGCACACACGCACACTCACACACGCACACACGTCACACGCACAAACGCACACACCACCACGCACACACGCACCACACACACACACGCACACACCCACACACTCACACACCCACACACGCACACACGCAAACACGAACCACTCACACACGCACACACGCACACACGCACACACGCACACACGCACACACGCACACACGCACACACGCACACATGCACACACGCACACACGCACACTCAGAGCTAATAAAGAACGGTTTAATTTTAATAGGTTGACTGCACGAGGATAGTAGAGCAATACCGAGCATGCGGAAAATCGGTCATTTGATTATCAATGAATACCAGTACAACATTAATTAACAGAAGCTCTTTGATGTTAGTTTACTGTTTTATAACAAAATGTACGTGTCTTTAGCTTATATGAGAAAAGAACACCATATTCACAACACTTAAAGTCTTTATTTTTTAATTATACAATGCAGATACTTAAACCTAATACATATGATTGTGGTTTTTAGACAGTTAAAACAACGTTTATAACAAATTTTTCACGCACCTATTATGATATGTTTTCTTTATTTATTCCACACAGCCTGCCCTCGCAAGTGCGGAAGGTAGACCTGATATGAAACTGTAAAGGTGGTTTGGACACACTGAACAAAAAATGTCAAAAACGTCGAAAAACACCAAAAACGTCGAAAAACGTCGCAAATACCCAAAACATATATGTATACGCGGATATGCAGATACACACACGCAGAGCTAATAAAACAACAGTTTGGATATCTTGAGCCAAATTAGCCAATGCAAGAACCATTTATCTTTGCCCTGCCTATTAGCATAGACAACAACCTCTCAAGCTTCAACAACAATTTGTTCAAGTTTCTCTCTTTCTCTCTCTCACAAACACACGCAGGCGCACACGCACACGCACACGCACACGCACACGCACACGCACACGCACACGCACACGCACACGACGCGCGCACGCACGCGCGCGCACGCGCACGCGCAGACGCACACGCACACGCACACGCACACGCACACGCACACGCACACGCACACGCACACGCACACGCACACGCACGCGCACAAGCACGCGCACAAGCACGCGCACAAGCACGCGCACAAGCACGCGCACAAGCACGCGCACAAGCACGCGCACAAGCACGCGCACAAGCACGCGCACAAGCACGCGCACAAGCACGCGCACAAGCACGCACGCGCACACGCACACGCACACGAACACGCACACGCACACTCATACGCACACGCTCATGCAAAGGCACACAGACAAACACAAGACGCATGCCCGCACTCCCACAAATAGAAAGATACATTTATGAAATTTTTATAGACCATCTTTTTGGACTTGGGTATCCGAAAGCGGTTATTTCCTGTCTGAGATCGATTTACAATTTTGGTCGATTACAGCAACTTTCCCTGTAGGTGGAAAAGCTTGTAATAGTATATTATAAACTGCTACCATGTTACTCAAATCAAAATAAACAATAATTTAGCAATTATAAGTTATATCCTCGTGAAATTAAGCGTAAATGTAATATAAATTGTAATAATTGACTATTCGTAAAATCAATTTAATTTTTTTTTAAAATTGACAATAAAAATTGTCATTTTAAATAGGAGTAGGCCCATTACGTTCCCTATAATTATAATTTTATGAATTGTAAAAAAATAATTTGAAACACGCCCATTATTGAGTGGCATTGTACTTTATAGGAAAATGGCGTAAGCGAAAGTTTCCTTTTATCACTTTCGTATTACAATGAGGTTCTGCACCTGTGTGCCAATTTTTGCATTGCTGAGATGTATAAAAGTACAATAACGTAATAAGATTGTCGAGAACTTTCAGCGTCCTTCAAGCGCAATACTGACATTTAAATTTACATTTTTTTAATGTTATTTATTCTACACCTTATATATCGACCTTTACGCAGGTTTCACTAGGATCTAATCATTCAAATTGCAGATTTTTTTTAAAAATTTCAATTAAATCGCTCTTCAAGGTTTAGAGATATTACCACTGGCTTTCTACGCGTATATTAATCAAATAGTTTTTCAAGTACTTCCAACGAAAGGTTTATCACGATTGCATACGTGCATGCCAAACAATGCAATGCAATGTAGTAACATAAAAAGAAACAAAATAATTAATTTCTAATGAATTAACTACTAAAATCTATTCACCGAGGTATGTTTCCTGTACGAAACGTCGATCGGATGTACGGCATTATAAGTTTTCATCGTAACTACAGTGTTCATGCTTGTTAAACCGGAGCAGCTGATCTTACAGATATACTGTATGGGTATACACTGTATCCAAGATAAGGATTCTCACTATGGGGATCTCGGAAATAGTAATAGATATAACTTCGGTTAAACGGAAAAAAAGTTGTGTAATTAAGAGACTAATAAAATGACACAAAAAATCGATAGTGGTTTTTTTTTTGTTTTTGAGATATTTGAACAAATTTTCATTTTTGAAATTTCTATTTTATTTTTTTCAGGCGTTATTAAAAATGAGAAAATTGTTCATAGGCGTCTGTTGGTAATTCTATGTCCCTCTATCCATCCTCCTAAGTGTTCCTGAGTGCTTTAGCACAATAGGCCAAATTTATCCACAATCATAAAAAAAAAAGATATAAACACTTCTTCATGGCAACTTGTGCGGGCCTTAACATGGCGTAGCAAGTTTTTCAATCGTTTTTATAGCCATCATCAACTTATTTTTTTTAAATTCGGTCCTAATATTTTGAAAACTGATTTTGAAAGGTTTTTTTTATTGGAAATTCAGCAATGTATCACATATTTGATGGTCTGATCCCGTATGATTATTTCACACCATAATAAAGCTTCTTAATATTGGAAGTTACTATTAATAAAGAAATTTACGGCAAAAAGGAAAAACTACTAGCTCCTTTTATTTTTAGCATAAATTAAGATAAGTATTACTTATTTATAAGTCTTATAATAGTTGTTCAAAAAGTTCTCCATTATTTTCCAAGCACAAATAACATCGTCTTACAGCTGAATTCAAAACATTGCGAAGAATTTGAGGCATTGAGAACTAAGTAACGTAATTGATTGTCATTTTCAGTATTGTGTCGGTGAATATAATTTTTTACATATCCTCAGAGAAAGAAGAGTTGTTCTATCGGGAGATCGCGCTGGTCATCTGACTCTCGAATACGTTCCAATCCGTACTGCTGGAAACCTTGCTGATAAATATTCCTGGACGGCTCTGGAACTATGTACCGGAGCACGGTCTTGTAAAAATCGATAGTCTTCAATATCAGCTTGATTTAATTTTGATTTAATAAATTTTGATAGCGTTCAAAATTTAAATATCCGTTATAGAAAAATGGACTTATCATTCGCATTCTGAAGATTGCAGCCCACATACTAAAACCTAAACGATGTTGGTGTCTGCGCAGTTTATACACTCTAGGATTTTCATTGAGCATTTATTCTGTTTAACATTCCATTGTTGGTCACCTGACTTTCATCCGATCAAATGACTTTACATGGAAATTGCTCGTTACCTGCACATTGCCTGGTATAACATTCACAGAGGTCCTTGACCAATTCTAAATTTAAATGGACGTATTTTTTCTTTTTATAAAATAAAGTGAGCAGTACAATGGGACAATCCAATTGTTTATTCAATGTGTCGTTAGAAATTTCTAGGTTTTCTGTAACAGCTAATAAAACATTATTTGCTTTTTCTTCTTTGCAAGGTTTACATGCTTTCCGCTTCTTTGGAATTTCGTTGACATCGTATGTAACACGACAGCGCATTATATTTTTCTACATTTGAAAATTTCGCCATGTTTGTTGATAATAACTACCACAAATTAACTAATTCAAAGTTAAATAGATCCAGCTAAATACAAAATTGTGCAATACAAAATTATGACAGATACTGAATTAATTCAAACCCGTCTCTTATTCTTTTTCAAATCCTCCTGTTTTAATTATTCATTTTTAGAACATCACATCTTTGTTATGATGTCACAGATAGAACTCACAGATATTATTTATTTTGGAGATTCATGAAAAGCTCTTTATCAGCTTGAAAAAATAATTTTTTTTTTAAATTATACTGTTTACATTTTAGCAGTGTTAATGATAATGATCATTTAAATAGGTAACCTTAATACTAATTTACAGGCATTTAGATTTTCATGTTAAGTTACACAATTAACAATATTTTATTTTAGTACTTTTCCTTGTTTTTAAAATATTAAACACAAAGCAAAGTTAACTAAATAAACTTTTTGAAAATGCAGGTCTGTACTCAAAAGTTTCGTGATAATGATTCAGACCGTCAAATGTGACAAATTGCTAAATTTGTAATAAGAACACCTTTCAAAATCAGTTTTCAAAATATCATGTCAGGTTGCGTTGACGCACCCTGTATGTAGGATGTAATAATGACGTGTATGACGTGTTTTGAGTGCGAGTGTATTGAGTTTGAACGAAAAAAAATTTTTTTTTTTGTGTATGCATAATGTATGTGGGTGTATGATACGCCACTGGAAATTTAGGAGAAATATAATTCAGTATGTAGATACGTGTATTTGAATATTATAGAGACTTTAGTGTTGGAATAATTAGATTCAGATGAATGTAAATGTGAAGAGAAATTTGTCGATGGGACGATAATGCTTGCCACTGTATTGCTACTGTTTTGCTACTTGATAAAGAATGGAATGTTGTTGGATAAATGAGTAATTTTTGCCAGAAGATGCGAAGTGTAAGTGTAGAATGTTTTAGAAAATATGTAGAGAAAGATTGGGTATGTTTAAGTGTTAATTTCAGAAGGTTTTCGTAATGTTGTGCAATTGTTTTGAGAATATCTGTATGTATATGGAATTTGAGACCTTAGACGGTGCTTATTTTTGCAAATGTTGCGGAAGGAGATCGAGCGCAGGTTGGAGATAAATGTTGAAAGTTGCGTAATGGTCCAGAGTGGCTACTGAAAGAATGTAATAACGAGAAATGATTTCTTCATGAAGTAATTGTAAAATTTGTAAGTAAAAACAAATATGGCGATGTATTGTAGTTATGAGCGTGGTTGTACAGATGGTAGTAGCTATTGGAACTATGAAATTTTGAATGAATACTATTGGAGAATATAACGCGGAAGGAAGACATGTTTAAAGATGGATGACTGAAGTTATAAATAGGAAAGTCAGGGATTGACGGGAGCTTTTTCGTTTTTAGCTTTTGGCTTGTGATGAGAGCTCGGTGAGACGCGCACGCGAGGTGTAATGTGGTTTAGAATGGAGTCGGAGTTATATTTGTGAATAATAGTGAAGGCAGTCATTGTTTAAACAACTGCGTTACCCGAAAGGGGATGAATCGTATAAGACATTCATAAATAAAACAATTAATTAAATTGAGATTGAAGATAAAATTAGTTTGTTTATTTTCAAGAAAGTAAAAAGTGCGTAAGCAGATTTATAGAAAGTTAACAGTTATTACGTTAGTGTTAAGTGCAGCGCGTGTTCTTGTACCGATATTGAGTTAAAATTATTTATGGGACCACCTTTAAGTAAACGAAAATTTATGTAATAAATTAAGCCAATGTTGAGGTAAATTTTATGTGACATTAAAAGTTTATTTGTGTAAGGAAGGACTAAACTTTCCTAAAGGTTGCTAGAAATTTTAAGAGGCAACCAAACGTATACAGACTATTACGTGTTATTGGACTATTTGTGAGTACAGAAAGGAATAAGTGTCTGTGAAATTGTGAAGCACTGGTTATGTGCCTTCATGCAATTTAAGGATTACAAATGGACTACAAAGAATTGATTTACGGAAGAAAGACGAAAGAAAAGCGTAGGATTAATGGACAATTTTAAGTAAGGAGTATATTTAGGTACTTTGAAAATTTAGTAAAGTACGATTATCTCTTTGTTTTGTTCATTTGCGTAATGTTGAGTAAATATTAATTAGTTTAGAAGCGAAAAGATAATCGTTCTCGAATTATGTTGTTTTGGGTTGTTTTAGTATTAAGAATTTTTCAGAAATTGGTAGTGACGTGTGGTTTTGATTTTCAACCACGCTGTAGTGGTATATGTAAATATATTTGTTTGTTCCTTTGTCATTTGCTTGTTTTATGCAGGCCAATATATATATATATATATATATATATATATATATATATATATATATATATTATTTATTATTTATCGTTAAATTTTATTTTGTTTATTCAGCCAGGTATGATACATATTTGTGACGATTACTTAATTGGTGACCTAGTAGTTTTTGACAAGTTAAAGTGTAGACTTTGCATATTTTTGGATTTTAAGATCAATGAACAACCTGAAAAGTCATATTTGCCAGGTTGATTGATTTTCATGTTAGTTTCATTAGCGCAATGCACTAGTGACGGATCAGCTGTTAATTTAAATTTCATTAAGTATAATAAAAAGTTGGAGTTTTGAAACCTTAAATATTTACGAATGTCAGTACGATTCAGAAATGTTATGGAAATTAAATTAAATTTAAAAGATAACGTTCATGTTAGGAATTTTAAAAATTAATTACCGTTCATTGAATGAAGAGTAGTTTATTCATTAATACGTAGATAATATAACTGTTGGTTACGTGAATGAATTTGAGTGATAAATTTTATTTTGGAAGTTTTGGTATACGAGGTGTATTCAAAAAGTTTTTAATAACCTGGGTAGTACTAAATATATTTGAGTTTGAGTTGAATTGTTTGGGACGAGTGTATGTTTTAGAACCCTCGTGTAAGAGTTTACTGAGTAAGCACAATCCTACTTTCCACAATCAAGTAGGGTTAATTAACATCCAGCTTAAGACAATTATTTTAGCAAAGTTTCGATTGTGGTGGCGCCTAGAGACATATTTTCCCGGACTGAGCTGTTTGAATGTAGGTGTAAGGTGTCTGAGCATATTAATCATTCATTTTACTTATTATTCCGACCACGCCCATCTCCCTGTTAGCTGGCTTGGCAACCCGCTTACATTAGTAAGCATACACGACGCCTAGTGCGGTTTGGACGTGTAACAATCAGGACAGTATTTGAAAAAAAATAAGTTTATGATGGCTATAAAAATAGGAAACGCCCGATTGAAAAACTGACTATGCCATAATAAAGCTCGCAACAAGTTGCCATGAGAAAGTGTTGGTATTTTTGCTCTAGCGTTTATAATAACGCCAGAAAAAGAAATAGAAATTTGAAAAATTCAAATCTCTTCAAATATCTCAAAAGCAAATAATCACACCATCGATTTTGTTGTGTGACTTTATTACTCCTATAATTACCCAACTGCCTTCCCATTTAACTGGAGTTGTATCTATTACCATTTCCGAGATCCCCATAGCGAGAATCCTTATCTTAGGCACAGTTTATATTTCCATGACAACAAATTGTGATTATACATTCAGTATTTACGAGTAGTTTTCAATATTGACCTGAATTAACTAGTTTTAAGAAGTAATTTGTTTACGTGTTGATAAGTTGATTGTGAACTTTATCCTCTTCATCTCTGAATTCCCTGTTCTTAAAGAAAACTTTAGTCTCTTTTAAAAATACCATTAAAATTTATTGACGAAAAAATTTTTAATGACCAATTAAAAAGTTAAATCAATTTAATAATGACAACTTGTTATCCATTTTAATTAAATTTACCAGTACTAACTAAGAAGATCCACAAGATATTAGACTTTCGTTTAACAAGTGGTAAAAATGTTTAATTTTCGTTTTGTTTATTCAAGAAACATCAAATCAAAACTGGGTTACAAAATTAGAAATTATATCACAAGAAAACTCGAATGTAAGTGAAGCGCATAAAAATTTAAATATAATTTTAGAGGCATCATAAAATTTTACTAAACTTTAATGCGCGATTTGTTACTTTGCGAAATAAACACAATTTGTAAATTAAGCGCCAGCCTTTACTGAAATTTGTTCAATAATAAATAATAATGATATAAATTTTAATTTTGCTATTTTCCTTTTCCTTAGAAAGCAGAAACTGCTGTTTATATTCAAATAAAGCTTAATGACAGTTTCATAAAAATTGACGTCTATTTTTTGTAGCTTCGTAAATACATTTGCTTTTATTATTCTGATTGATATTTTATTTTAGGTTTATCAAAATTTGATGAGTTTCAAATTTCTTAATTTAATGCTAAAATTATGATACAGCTGGTTTTGATTACATAAACACACATGAAGGGTGTCCAAACTTCGATGTTTTAATAAGGAATCTCCTGAACCACAGTTCGTATGAAAAAATGAACCTAGTCAATGGGATATTTCAAATTTGGCTAACGTCTTTTGTTTTCGATTTGTGGCCAAAAATTCAGATTTTCGGGTTTTCATTTTATGGCGATATCCCATTTATGAAAATAGAAAAAAAATAGTTTATACCATCAACTTGTATTTTTTTACACGGAACGCGTAATTGACTATAGCATCAAAAATTACCAATGTTTTTCTGATTCTAATGATATATATCATGTGAGGTCAAATTATTCACTTTTACTGCTTCTTATCAAACTATTTTTTTAACACAAAAATTTCGCGTTTGGAAAAAAAATAGTGTTTAATACAAGTGGGCTTGTATCATTTACGGTCTTTCTGATAAAACAAAGTAGGTACCTATCTGTCGTTTCATTGTTACAAAGCTGGCAATTTAATAACATTTGATTGTTTATTATCACCACAAAAGTGCAAAGTATGGGTTTTGAAAAAATACAGTATGGGACTTTTAACAAGCCAAGAACAAAAAATTATGGTATTGAAGACGCTGAGGGAGTTGCCGTCAATGTTATCTGAATGGTAGCTGCAAATCTCAAAATCCTTAAACTAATTATTTTAATACCCACTTAAAACTATACCTGTTCATAAAATAATCATTTTCCCTTCTTCCGTAGTTAAAAATCGTTTTAGATTTCGACACAAAACCCCAACAAAGCGCCTTCCCCAATAGCCCGCTCAACCACTTTCGATCACGGACCATATAAGCGGAAACGCGATGCCATATTAATTATCTTATTACCTCCCATCATTTCGATCACTCCTGCCTTCTATTCCGACCTAGTTAGAATCAGAAGCAGTTATTTTTACCAGACGACCCATCAAAATAAGTTATAAATTTTCCGATCATATTTACCGGGCCAGTTTTCCGTTATAATAGTTATTTTCTGCGTTGATAGATTTTCAATCGACGCGATCTGCAAAACATTCACATCCATATCTGCACACTAAACACTTAATCCGGCGTATGCCGAGCGTAAACAAACATATCCTAATAAACAAAATCCTACTCATTGTTTTTAGGTTGTCACCTGAAGAGTACTGAGAATTCCTGGTGCATGCCCGCAAGGTGTGTGCCTATTCAGTCTGGCGTCTTGCCAAATTAATCAAAGGGCGTACGCCCGTTTGATTAATTAGTCTTATTCTACGGCAAGTACCTAACACATACACGACCGAGCTGGGAAACCAGTAAAGCCTGCAGACATTTAATCGCATAATAATCTCCAGAAAATCCATTCTTGTAATATTATCTTTTTAAAGCCGTTATATTTGTGACCGTAAATCAATCTTG
>JARFJB010002396.1:10295000-10375000 GCA_036346205.1 Vesta saturnalis
TGTGTGGTGTGTGCTGTGTGTGCGTGTGTGCGTGTGTGCGTGTGTGCGTGTGGTGTGCGTGTGTGCGTGTGTGCGTGTGTGCGTGTGTGCGTGTGTGCGTGTGTGCGTGTGTGCGTGTGTGCGTGTGTGCGTTGTGCGTGTGTGCGTGTGTGCGTGTGTGCGTGTGTGCGTGTGTGGTGTGTGTGTGTGTCGTGTTGTGTGTGTGTTGTGTGTTTGTGTGTTTGTGTGTGTGTGTGTGTGTTGTGTGTTGTGTGTTTGTGTGTTTTGTGTGTTTTGTGTGTTTTGTGTGTTTGTGTGTTGTGTTTGTGTGTTTTGTGTGTTTGTGTGTTGTTGTGTGTGTTTTGTGTGTTTGTGTGTGTGTTTTGTGTTTTGTTGTTGTGTTTGTGTGTTTTGTGTGTTTGTTTTGTGTTTTTGTGTTTTTGTTGTGTTTTGTGTGTTTTGTGGTTTTGTGTGTTTTGTGTTTGTGTGTTTGTTGTTTTGTGTGTTGCGTTTTGTGTGTTTTGTGATGTTTTGTGGTTTTGTGTTTTGGTTGTGTGTGTGTTGTATGTTGTGTTGCTTTGGTGCGTTGCATGCGTGCTGTGCATGCGTGCATATGTTCCTGGCTGCGTGCGTGGGTGTATGTGTGTGCGTGCGCGTGGGCGTGGGCGTGGGCGTGGGCATTGTCCCATACGAATGTAAATTAAAGTTTTTTGGTTCCCAACAAAGTCTCATCCTTGGATGATCTGTTACCCATAGTAATATGTATTCCCAAAAAGATTTTTATTTCCTCTACATTTGGGTTTGAATCTAAAATTATCTGGTGTGCAATTAAATTTGGCATTTTTGCCATCATGGTGAATAAGTGTTGTGAAGTACACATGTGTGTTGGTATCCTTATTCCAGTTTATCTGAGAGGTAAGGTAGTGAGGTAATCACATTTGATTTCCAGCGAGTTTTTCTTTTTAGGGTCAAATTCTTTTTGTAGCTATCAATTTTCTTTTAATGATTCTGTCTATCTGTCTGCCATGCATACTTGTTGCGAATTACAACTTAAAGCTACAGTTTTTCCATTTACGGCTCCTCTAACTATAAATGCTGAAACTTCTGAATGGAACATACTGCAATTTTTTGAACATTTTGTGGATGATAACTTGATTGGGCATATTACAGTCGAAATCAACCGGTACGCAGAACAACAGAAAAGTGGAAAGAATGGTCTTCGGTAACTTTTGTTGATATTTCTGACATGCATACTTGGCGCGAATTACCTCCTAAAGCTGTAGCATCTCCAGTTCTTCCATTTACGGATCTTCCATCCATAAGTGCTAAAACTACTGAATGGAACATACTGCAATTTTTTGAAGATTTTGTGGGTGATAAATAGATTAGGCATGATATAGTCGTAACCAACGGGAATGCAGAAAAACAAAAAAGAGAAAATTATGTTATCCTATAACTTCTCAAGAAATAAAAGTGGTTGTAGGTCTTATTGTATTACAGTGTTATAAAAACAACTCGAGATATGGCAGTCGTGATCCAAAAATCCATTACTTGCAACACCTTTCTTTACAAAGTGTATGAGCAATAAAAGGTTTGAAACAATAAGCCAAAATCTTCATTTCTCGGACAATGAACACTATGTTGAAAGTGAACATCCAAACCCGAAGTTGAATAAATAAATAAAAAATTAGCTACAAAGCTTCGTGACGCAGTAACTCTTGAAAGGCAACTTACCATTGACGTAAGCCTTTTATTATATAAAAAACGGCTTGGCTGGTTACTGTATATACCTCTCAAACGAGCACGATTTGGAATAAAAACTTATATTCTGCGTGAGTCCAAAAACGGTTACGGTTGGAACTGTACAATATGTACCGGAAAACATACGAGCCTCGACCCGACGTATAACGACTTATCAGTTACATCTCAAGGTAGTGATGGCTTTGTCACAACAATTGCTAAACCAAGGATATTGTTTGAGCATGTACAATTTTTATAATTCGCCGCAACTTGCTGACCTACTTATTGCATATAAGACTGGCGTTTATGGAACGCTAAACCTTCAAGTAAAGAGGTACCAAAAGAACTAATATCTAAAAAGCTACAGAAAGGAGAACTGATTGCATTCCGAAGAGGAAACGTCTGTGCACTGCAATGGAAGGATAGAAAGGAAATTAATTTGATTTCAATTACTCAACAAACATTTGTAGAGGTAGAGGTGAGATCGGAGGTAAAAGTTAAGCCTAAGGTTGTCCTGGATTATAATCATACGATGGAAGGAGTGGATCATACCGAACATATAGCAGATTACGATCTAGCGAGAAAGAGGGGAAAAAATACTACAAAAAAAAAAATGTTTTTAGTTGTTGGATTTGGCTTTGTGGAATTCGCTTGTATTGTTTCCAAATCTGGAGGAACCAAATCAGCCTTGAATTATAGAATGAAGCTCATTGACCAAATAATAGAGAAATATCATCAACCTGAATTCTCCGGTAGACAAGACGGCCCTCAGCACAACTTCGTCCGCTTACGGTCACAGGATGCCATTTTCCTGAATATATTCCAGGAACGGAGAAGAAAACAAATCCTACACGTCAATGTGAGATAGGCAGCAGACTTCGAGATGCACGTGGCAAGAAGATTCGCAGAGAAACTAGATTGTACTGCCATGATTGTGACGTGCCGTTATGTGTTACTCCGTCTTTTAGAGTGTTTCATACTATTACAGTTATTTATAACTGAAATTATTATTATTCCTTTAGACTTATCTTTTCATATAGTATCACAATGTGTTATTTTACCTGATTTTTTTAATCCGAGTTAACTCGGTAAGCACATGCGCTATTTCCAAAAAAAAAACTTTTCTTTATTCTACAATTTCTACACTTTAATACTTCTACAAGTAGACCATGAAAATGAAATAAAAAAATATGATAATTATCGGACCAACTATTGAAAATAAACTGACGCGTTAAGCGGTTAATAAAAGATTAAAAATTATTCATACAGTAGAAGGTTCGAATGAATTTAAAGGTTTCGGCGCTATTTCGTTTAGTAATACAAGTTGAAGTAATTAATTTATGTTATACATCAAACAACGTATATCCCTTCATAATAGATTACGTTGATGAAGGGTTTTGCCAAAGTTTATTAAACAATTTGGATGTAAATACTAATATTGTACGTTACCTAAGCACTTAAAATTATTGAAATGCGGAATTTCTCCATTGGTAATAGTAACATTTCCGTTTAAATACTATTTAATGAATTTAAGAATTTTTAAGCTGAACAAAAAACATAGAACATCAAATTTCATTTCTAATTTCCAGAACCAATTGCGTTCAAGAGGGTGGTAAATCAATGCACACTCACGAAAACGGAAGCTTGTTACTATGAACTTTTCAAAGAAATTAACTTTCAAGTGAATTAATGTTCTTTTGTGCAATAATTTACTTTAATGAATTGACACTATCAAAAAGAATCTTTTTTCTGTACTACTTTACAACCACAAGAATTATAATCTTTTAGTAGTAACATGAAACACTTTTCTTCGCCGATGGTTAAATTTGAAACGGAAAAAGCAATTAATGATGATTTATTGATACAAAATTTAGTTGGTAACATCCGGGTGGAAGAATGTTTTTTAACTTAAAACCAGGAAACGAAATTAAAACTAGGGTGCTCGGCGGAAAAGTTCAGTTTATCAGGGGATAAAAGTAAAGAGTTTAACCACAACTGCTAATCGAGGTAACAGTATTTCAAATAAACTATAGTGCTTTGTTGTCTTTAGATAAGTTACGCATTACTTTGATACTAAAACTGTTTCTACTCAAACGACCGCCTGAATAATAAATATTAATTTTGTTAAAAGGTCAAAATAACTGCGCTTTGTAAAACAAATTATTGAATTTACAGCAAATATTCCCAAAGATTAACTTTATACTACATCCAATAATTAAGATGAGCATTAACTACACCCAATTTGAAATATACTGTTAAATAGGTTCTACATAAAAAAGGTTTCAATATTTAAAGCATGAAGGCAATAAAACTGTGGAGATAGTTGCCATATTCCTGTTGATGGAGTATACAATTACACAATTTTTCGTGGATCAGTTTTATACGTTTCCAAAAAGGAATGCATGCTATCCTATCTGTAATCAATTACTAATTACAAATACCTATAATACTTAGCTTTTTTGGGTTTTCAATGGAGTATTTTTGTATCTACTTTTACAAAAATCTATACGTTTCGATAACACTTAAGTTATTGTCCCTAGCAGATATATATATATATATATATATATATATATATATATATATATATATATATATATATATATATATATATATATATAATCAAGGTTGTTAATCGTGGCTGATTAAGTTAAAAAACAATCAGAAAAATTTAGTGGGTAGCAGCCAAGGTTGTGGGGCTAGTTTAAAATAAAGAAATGATCCTTTGTTCAAAGGGAAGCTTTCGGTAAATTTATTACCTTTGTCAACCAATCTACAAGATGTTATGCGTTAATAATACATATAAATTAAAATAAGATAGTAACTTACGATCGTGGATACAGTTAAAAACAATGAAACAGCATTGAAAGAAGATATTTCAATTTAAATTTAAATTATATGTCAAAATCAATTTTTGGACTTTGACAAAAAATCATTGTCATAGTTATGGGAAAAACAAAGAAAATGGTTATGAAATCAATGTATAAGTAGATTAATATGTTGAATGTGATTGTGTGGTAAGTGTAACAGTGTTATGAATAGGATTATTTAAAAATATTTGAATGTCTATTATTACATAGGACTCTTACTTCTATGTGGGACATTCTGAAGTTTAATACCAAATAGAGTGATTCATGATAACTCTTTTACACTAAACAAAATGGTAAAATCCACACAAAATAAATCCCTTTCTGCCACTAAGGGTTAATCCGTTAATAGTTCATCCTATGATTTCTGTGTTTATCTAGATAAAGTATGTTAGAATAAATTATGTTTAAATTTTGAGTGTCACTTCTCTTATTCATTACATAGTCTGTACAGCGTATATGGGCCATTTCTAAAAACTTTCTTTTGAATAAATTTGATTCAGAGGTCAAGACTTGCACTTTGTCGAAATCAGGGCTGTGTCCAGTAGAATGTACGTGTTGTGACAAAGCACAAGCATCTTTTCTGACTCTTATGTCACTGCGGTGTGATGTAAGATATCTAAGATTCCTTGAAGTCATGCCGATATATGATTGGTTACAATCACTACAAGGGATCTTATATATAACATTTGTTTTATCTAAAGTGGCGGTCTTATCCTTAAGCTGACTGAATAGATTGTTAACTATTTTGATGTTTTTAGGGGCTACGATGATGTTCTTATCTAGTTTGAGAATTTTATTAATTTTAGGAGTAAGAGTACTAATGTAAGATATTGAACTGTATTTTTTATTTCAGTTTCCACCTCTTGGTCATCCAACGGTTCATTGTTACATAAAAGAAGACTATTATTGCTGATATTGTGTTGGTCTTCAATGTTAGGAGTAGAGTATAGGAGTTTCTTTAACATAGATTCAGGATACGAATTGTCTTTGAGTAATATAAACAGTAAATCTAAGTTTTTTTGTCTTAATGATGGATGTGATATTTTTGTGATCCTGTTTTTTAAACCCAGAACTAAATTGACTTTCATTTTATATGTATGATCTGAATAATAATTGAGGTACTTTCCTGAACTCGTCGGTTTCCTGAACCAGTCTAGGATTATGACATTAGATTCATCTCGGATTAACAGAGTGTCCAGAAAAGGTACACTGTTATCAGTTTCTTTTTCGATTGTAAAATTAAGTTGGTCGTTATACCTGTTGAAGACTTCAAGGATTTCATCATAGTGATCTGCGGGAACAGCACATATGATGTCGTCAACATATTTTTTTAAAAATGGAAGCTCAAAACTTAGTTTAGGGATGCAGGTATCAAGTAAGTCATCCATGACGTATTGAGCCACGATGGGGCTTAATTTGGAACCCATGGGCGTTCCTGCTATTTGTTTAAAAAATTGACCGTTGTATGAGAAAAAGGTGGAGTCAAAAATAAATTCTGTTAATTTAATAAAATTATCTTTGGTAAGCGAACAATGTTGTTCTAAATTAGCCCAGTGGTTGTGAATAGTTTTAAGTACTAAATTAATAGGTATGTTAGTAAAAAGAGATTCAACATCCAGACTAATCAGCTTAAAGTTGAGAGGAAGTTTGAAATTGTTGATGAATTCTGCGAATTCAAATGAATCTGTGACATAGTAATCGTTATTAAAATTGTAAGCCTCTGTGAAGATCTTGGTTACAAACTTGATTTTGACATATAATTTAAATTTAAATTGAAATATCTTCTTTCAATGCTGTTTCATTGTTTTTAACTGTATCCACGATCGTAAGTTACTATCTTATTTTAATTTATATGTATTATTAACGCATAACATCTTGTAGATTGGTTGACAAAGGTAATAAATTTACCGAAAGCTTCCCTTTGAACAAAGGATCATTTCTTTATTTTAAACTAGCCCCACAACCTTGGCTGCTACCCACTAAATTTTTCTGATTATATATATATATATATATATATATATATATATATATATATATATATATATATATATATATATATATATATATATAACAGACTTAGTCTAGATTTAGAGCTCTTCAAGGTCTAAATCTAAAAATAGAAATTTCAAGGTAATAATAATCATATTACAATTCTTAGAAAACTAAAGATAGAGTTTTCTAGGTCAAGGATTGCTGACCTGCAGGGGTATCAAATTACATTTCTTAAAAATGTATAAAAATAGAATCAGTTTATGGAAACAGGTCACGTTTTTTTAAGGTTAGTGTTTTCAAGGATGCATATTTATAATAAAAATTGGGTGCACATAATTGAGCAAACTTTTTATTAGCAGAAATGACGAATGTAACACGCACGATACAAAGAGAAAGTAAATAAAAAGCATTAAGTATAGACAAGAGAAAGAAAAGGCTAGATGAATTACTAAATAAAATAAAAGAATTAAAACTAGCTTTGTAGTTGTATGAAATGAATAGAAAAACAAGGCAGCAACAATACATCAAAGACTGAATTATAAAACATGTGTAATTTTCATATCTTTAGTGCAGATAAATAGCTAATGTACATTATAAACTATGTTTAGAAGAAGATATGCAGTAAAGGTGAAGTACAAATTTAATGAAAGTGAAGTGGTAACATAAATGATTAATTAGGAATAGAAGGCTGGTTGAGCTAATAAAGAAAATTAAAGTATAATAAAGTTTCATGCTGAAATTGATCAGATATTATTTCGTTATATTAAATATGCAAGTATAAAAAAGATATGCAGTCATGTCAAGTGTTATTCAGATTACCTGTGGTATTAATGCGTTTTCTCAATTTTTGTTGTATTTCAATTATTTAACCTATAAAATTTAGTGGCGTCTAACGAATCAAATGCTTAACTGGGTATAGCTATGGATACATCCCTCACACCCTGATACAAATTAGTTCTCAACCTACAGTAAGTTTCGTAGGCAATGTACCACGCTAAGCTAGACCGTGGTGCAGATTTACCGTTTTTATTTGTTATACGGTTCTATATAGTAGGATACGGTGGAAACTTTCTATTCTTACCCTGAATGGTTTTAAAACACTGGTTTCTAGGTCACTCTATGTAGCGACGGCAGTGGGTAACTAGAGACCTCCAATTCGAGGACGGCGTAAAGTGTTTAAACTTTTAGGACCTTTCGGTTTACAGGAATGTTTATCGGGTAGGCAGGATACTGAACTGAACGTTGTAATTCTGTAATTCTTGGTTATCGCAAATTACGATTTAGAATTAAATGCGGATTCCGGACTTCTAATAACAGATAAGCTTTCTAAAGGATCATTTTAAACTGGGAATTACGATGAATGAGGTAGGGCCTGGATACGCGTTTTACGTAATATTTGCGAATTCAATAATGATTAAAAGATTCTCGGTTACGGCCCGTTGCACTGCTCGATTGATAACGTGGGAATCAGCAGAACTTAGGATAGTAGCTTTTCTGTCCGACGGTATAAGTAAAAAGCTACACCGGGAACAAACACCCGCCGTGAATCCGTTCGCTACTGTAAGTGTAAGGTTTTGTAATTAAACTTACAAGAAGTCACAGTAGGCCCTGGTGTACAAAAGTAGTTTCAGGCGGACGGAGCAAATTTGACTGAACGTAGAATGACGATACAAATATGCGGTCGGTATTTTTTTTTTGTTACCTTCTTATTTAGATCTTGTGCGTAGACTGTTCAGGAGTCCTTCTTCTCTTCAGCCCTGGTCATTCTTTTCTTGTTGGTGTTACTCTGTTTTGTGTAATTGTATAGTTTATAATTGTGAGATGTGGTGATTTTTGGTATTAAAAGAAGAAGAAATATTTAGATTTATTTGAATATTTGTGCTAGTTGGTTTAAGTGTGCGTGTTGTTTAGTTAGGTGTAACGTACTGTGTGTGGTAATCCGGTCCGTATGGAGTATTTTCTAGGGATTCCTTTACCTCCACAGGGAGGTGGTCGAGGAGTTGTGTTAGGACCGCGGGGGTATTTGAATTTTAATTTCGGGTTTTCCGTGGGAATTGAGGAAACGGGCAGTTGTAGAGAGTGATAAGAATCTCTCTAGTTGCGATTGTGTTGCCAAAAATTCTTTTGTGTGCAGAGTTCCTTTCTAATATCTTTATTCTGTGTGCGATGAGTGATATGTTTGCGTGTTGTATTGTGAGGACGCTAATGTACCTCAAAGGTAACCTGTGTATGCGACTGAGTATTCGGCGTTCACATGAAGCGATAGAGGAGAGATGATTGAAGTCTTTATTTGTGTGTATAGGTGCTCGAAAATCCATAACAGGGCGTATGTATGTATGTGTTGTAGTGTTTTAGGGAGGCAATCTCTGATTTTATCCAGGAGGGCGCCTAGTACGTTTTTCGATTTCTTATCCTATTAAGTGTTCTTTATACATCGGGAATCCAATCTAGGTTTTTGTTAAATAGGATTACTAAGCAGGTGACTTATTTGAGTGGGAGTCTTTCTTGATTCTGTGTGAGGGAAACATTGCTGCTGGCTAGCTTTGACAATTTACCTTCGGTGTAGTTAGAAATTCGGAAGAGGGTTGTTTAAGATTTGACGGGATTTACGGAGACTCTCCACCGGTTCCCCCAGTTGGAGAAGTTCCGGAGGTTTTTTGATATGAGGCGGAAGGCCATTCCGCTGTTCCGATTTACCGCCCAGAAGGCGGTGTTATTCGCAAACTGCGCAACGATTACTCCGGATTGTGTAATTTCGGGAATGTCGGATGCGAAGATAGCATAATGGATCGAGGCTAAGGTAAGCTTGCTGTAGGTGCTGATTTCCGTAAGCAACTTCAACAAGGGATCATGACACGTACTGTTGGAACGGAAGCCGAATTGTATGTTGGGAAGGAGTTCATTGAATTGAAGGGGGTTCGTCTATCGCCTGGCTAGAATCTGCTCAAAGCATTTTCCGTTGCAACTCAGGGGAGGTAGATCTACAGGAGGTAGGTGTGGTTAGGTCGGAGTGGGGTTTGGGTATCATGACGGTGGTGCCCGATTTCCAGTCTGTCGGGAAGTGGGATAGGGTTAGTAAGTGTCGGTGGGTACTCGCAGGGCTGGGTCGGGTAGGTGCCGGAGGATTTTACGATTATGGCAGCCATGATCTGGTGTTGAATTTCTTACTTTTTTAAAGTAGGCATTGACTTGGGCGGGAGAGATGGAGGCAAAGGAGGGATTGTTTTTGTCGAGTTGGATTTCGGGAAGGTTAAGGATACGGAATTCTTCAAGATAACGCTCAAGGGGTGCCTTCAACTGGTTGACTAATTGAGGATCTTTTGGGATTGGAAAATAGATTAAAGGTGGAGACCATAGAATTCGGCCTTTCCTTGGTCGGACGAGATTAGGTTGCCCTGTAGGTCGGTTACGTGGGATTTAAAGCTTACTTTCCTTCTGGCGAGTCTATGGAACTGTTGCCAAAAGCGTTTCCCGTTTTTATAGTCTAGCTGGCCGGTGGCTTTGGTGCAGGGTCTTCGGCGTGTCTGTTTGCATTTCGCCTAATTAAAGCGTCAAGGCGATTGTGTTCGGTTTTGCGAGCTGGGTCCATGGATTGCATGGATTGACGGTAGATTCGTCTTTCCTCTTTGATCCAATGCACGATGAGCATTGGGACGGTTTTTGGGAAATGTTGATGTTTTTCAAATGGACAGATATCGACGTTTCCGTAATTACGGGAGTTAGGTGTCTAATGGCTCTCTCGAGATCTTGGGTCGTTAGAAGATTGGGTGTTGGGAGGTCGTTGGACATGTCTTTAGAGGACACATTCCAGCCTGCTTTCGAAAAATCGTTAATGACTGTATACTGAGGAGGTGCTGAGGGAGTTGAACAAAATGAAGTTTTGATCAGAAGTGGTAGATGATCTGAAGTTATCTTTCTAGGATGACTGTATTAAGTAGGGTGGAGGCGTAAATTAAGAGGTCATTGGATAGGGTGTTGTGGCCGGGCCGGTTGTAGTATGAAAAGAAGACGATCGGGGCGGGAAATTGCACCGTCAAAGCAAAGCATTCGAGATGATGTGGGTGCGCAGGAGGTTGGAAGGGAGCGGATGGGAACCAATTTTTGATTACGAGGGCAGTTCCGTGGGTGGTGGCTGTTGTTTAGAAAGGTGTGATATGTGTTAAAGTTAATTGTGCATCTGTTTGTGAGTTTCGTTTCCGTGAGGGAAAGAATGTGTATGTTGCGTTCATGTAAGGGATTTTTAAGTAGGGAGCGTTTCCGACGAACACCCCTGGCATTAACGGTTCCTACTAGGATATCCATTTTGGAGGGATTTAAGGATTGGGTACTCGGATTTGCGGAGACCGCGTCCGCGTGCCGGATCCGCAAGCGCCAGTACTCCGTTGGAAGTAGGATAGGAATAGCGAGTCTAGGATATGAATTTCCCTAATTCGCCGATCGTGAAACATACTGAGAAGAGTGTGGGTCAGTACTTGGAGGAAGTTTTTAATGGAAGGGTCTCGGTATCAGGACTGAGCTTAAGGTCTCAGGTGTTTTTCGAGTCGGACTTTTCGGAAGACAAGATGGGTTCGAGGGTTGCCATCTTGGAAGTGGAACTGAGAGGTTGCTGTCGCTTCCGGAACTTGAAGGAATAGGAATGGTGGGCTTCCCCGCAGTTGTTACACCTTGGGTGAGCGGAAGATTTGAAGGAAGAAGATCTGTGACTTTCGCCAAAGTTGGAGCAACGGATGTGGCGAGTAGGACACTCCTCATCGGCATGCCCCACGTGATTTCAGATGGCGCAATACTTGGGGTGAGGTTGTGGGATAAGGAAGGGTTCTCAACTCTAAGTGCCGACCGAACAAGACCACACCGCGCACAAGGAAGGTACCTTTGGAAGGGGTGATGATGTGTAATAGGTATGTGGGTGTGTTGGTGACCTTGGAGGTGATGCGAAAGACCTTGCTCATGTGTGGCGTATCGATTGCTTCTCGGATCTTTTAGGCTAGTATGTACTTATCTACGTGACGAATTACGCAGCAGAAGGAGGTAGGTATAGGGTTGGAGTTGGAAGTGGGACCGCAGAGTTGGGATATGGTCAAGGTAGGATCGCCGAAGTGGTGTCGTAGTCTAAGCTGTGTACCATCCGGAAAGGGAGATGATGCTTCTAGGAGACAGGTTGAGGTTGAAGGTTAGGTTCAACCAGGGATTTTAGGGAGTTGAATAGGGTTTTGTGGGTGGTGATTGACTGGGGGATATTTCGAATGCAATCTCTCAAGGATTGAGAGAGGGGGGGATTAGGATTGGGGGAAGCGGGTGTTGGATATAGGTGGCTGTCAGAGTGTAGGTAGCAGGGCGCGTTTGTGTGTGTGTGTGATGATTTAGTAGGTGTCTGTGTAGGTTTTTTGGAGGCGGTGGAACGTGTAGAAATGTAAGAGTGTGTGGATGAGGTGGGAATGGATAAGGCGTTTGAGTGGGAACGAGAGCGTGTTCTTGAGGATGGTGGTAGCGTGGCGAGAGTGCGTGAGCATGTGAGTGTTATGTGTGTTGGTGTAGGTGGAATGGGCGGCGTCGGGGGTTGCGAATACAACCGTGAATGTTATACGGGGGCGACCGTGCTTCACCATCACGACTGGTGTTAGTACAAAAAAATTAACTGAACGCTGGGTCTCCGTCGAGGTGCAGCCGCACACACCGAGAAAGAAAGATTTGGAAATCAAAGACCGAATATAAAAAACAAATGTTAATAAAAAACAAATTAAAATGAATAGAACAATAATAATAACTTTTTAACTGTTACTGCTCTCCGAAGTCGATCCTAGTGTTGGCGTAGTCCTGGAATCTTCTTTATCCTGGTGTCCTTCGTGTTATTCCTGCTGTATGTCCTGCGGCTCCTGCTTGCTGCTGGAGTGTGGCTCTCCTTCTAATGACCGCTTCTTCGTATTATCTGTATGCAAGCAGTAACATATCTTACTAGAAAGCAGCGAAGGTCACGATACCCGGACCGTTGAGCGTGAAAAACGTTAAATTCTTACTTTGGATTACTTTAGAGTGTGCAATAAAAATCGCAAGAGTTCTTAAGCGTGGTAGGGAGCTATGTTCAACCGAGGTTCAAACTGCCCTGGCGGTTGGTAGGAAAAAAAGGTCACATCAGATCGTTGGCGATTTTTATGGACAAATACTGAGGGACCCTGTAAGCCATTTAGGTTAGAATAATTATAATTCTTTATTTTAATTTGCCTCAGTCTAGCTCAATCGGGTCTTGTACTAACAAGACGGGGTTGGGTTCGTTGGGATAGATAGTTTTGGCTAAACACTCTTCACGCTAAATGATTCTAATATAATGGTTAAAACGTATGTTCCTTATTCCTTACAGCGCTAAATATATGACTACGATAAAGTGAAAAAGAAACTAAAATAGGTACACTAACATAATATAAGTAAACTTTCCTTGGGCTGCCCGCTCTGGATGTACGCCCGCTCTGGATGGACGTCCGCTCGGGATGGACGCCCTTGGCCAGCAGGTGGTCGGGTTACTGGATCCGGAGAGGATTCTGTGGAAATTTGGAATTAGTATTACAGTTATGTCTGTTGGGTACTCGCGTTATAGCAAAGAATCCTAACAATGATGACTTTTCATAATTTATTAAGAATTCCTACGTCTACCCTGTAAACGGGAGCTATGACTAATATCGGGTGTCGTTGTGTAATATTCTCAGTATTACATTAGTCGAGGACAGGGCAATGATCGCGCTTGCGTTTGTGAGAAGGCCAGTTTCAAAATAATCAATAATTTAAAGGGACATTGGTGCGTATGCCTATTCTCAGATATGGCTTGGTTTCAGACTGAATAGGTGTATTCCTTTACATACATTTTTATATTTGTAATATAAAATGTAACTTACTACGGTTTGTGATTTTTAAATGAGCAAACTTCAGGCGTACGGGATTCTGGTTGATTAATTGACGACTGATTTAGTTAGTATCGTAAAAAGTGTCAACTTCAAAGAATAATTATCTTGATTTAGGAAGCGTTCACCTTCTGTATTAATTCGGTTTCGCATTTAATACATACGAAGTTATCAGGGAATAATTTTTAATATTGGATGTTAACTAAAGAACGATAGGAAAATGTTTTTGATTTAACTCGGTTTCGCGTTTAATACGTAAACTTTACTATTTTCACGAGATTTGTGCTAATTGATTAAAAGATAAGCAACTAATATTATTATTTCAGGTGCATGTAAACTTATTCACTATACAGGTACGGTTATCTTACCAGATTTCTTTATTAAGAAATCTTATTAGAAGGACGTGGAAATCTAACGTATTTTAATCGGTTCACGAGACGTTCGATCACGTTTGTTGGCATTAATTACCTAAACGCACAGCGGTTTCGTCTTTATATAGCAGGAGGATCAGTCGGGTGATCTCTAAAAATGCGACGTATGGTATTCATATAATCTCCAGGTTGCGGGCGTTGCTTGTTTTTATTGCTAATTTTTCCTAGCGTATTGGTGTTTGTAGGTGTAATATATGTTTAGTGAAGGGCCATTTAAAAGAATCTGGGACTAACCCATTTAGTTCTGTATAAATGGATCTTCTGGAAAGTGGAAGAATTAGGGCAATGACCTTTCTTCCCACTGGCGTAAACGAAAGATGCCTACTGGGCGTCAAAGTCCGTAGTTACATCGTCCGATTTGTGTATTATGTAATGTTTGTTTGTGATGACTTCGGGATCTAAGCCCGTAGTAATATCGGCTGGTTTTTGCATTATGTAATGTGGTGCAATAAAACTTACGTGCTCGGTTATATGAAGAACATTCTTAGGGGACGGCGGCGCAGTATCTCTATAAATGATGCACGACGTCAAAGATGAACCAACGAGGCGGTCGACTGATCGGCGGAACTATGTGACTCGTTTAACAGCGGCTGGTGCGAGGTCTGTGTATGTCTGTTCGGAAGCGCGTCTCGTTTTTTATAGAGAATTCGAGGTGGGTGGATCTGGGTACCGTGCAGGGGTCTTCAGGTTGCTATTGGCGGAAATTTCGAAGGGGATCTGACGTTGAAATACTTTAGATGTTTTTGAAATCAACGTCGGAGAGGATAACAAAATTAATTATTTATAGATTTCCGCGAAATTTGGTTAAACGGGATACGATGACTAAAATAGTTAAAAACAGGAAGATTTAGTAAAGGATGCTGGATCTTTACAACCCAAGGAACATATTTCAGAAGGCATCAACTTACTAACATTTTTTTCCATCTCGGGCCAAAATTAGGTCTAATATGCCTATACTATTCCCTCCCCCATGGGAAAGGGCGGGCTGCTCGAGCTTTCCGAGCCCCTTCAGCCACAATCATGGATTCCCAGCATACACACATACATTATGTATTTATGCATGGTTGGATTAAGAATGGGTGTGATCAGGAAAGGTTCAGAAGGAACGGAGTTAGGGTTCTGAAGGGAAAAATACTACCCCAGCATTCGCCTAAGTAGCCGCACATGGAGGGTATATACGCAGTGACCATGCCGCTGTTTTTTATGAGGAAAACTCCATGAAAAAAACTCATGCAAGGGGGGCCGTAACGGGAATTGAACCCATTACCTCCCGAATGCTAAGCAGGTCGTGTCACCACTACGCTACTAGCTCGCTGACGGTCGATAGCGGGCAACCAAGCTAATTCAAAGATTGGGGTTAGACTGAAGGAGACTCTGACGTAGCAAAATTCTTCTTTCGAAATAGCGTCGGGGGTTGGGGGGTAAATATTCATCTAATTAAAATTGGCTAATTAACAAATAATTATTTAAAAAAAACATCGAAAAGGATTTTGGCTCTTCACATACCATCCTTTCCTTCGGCGGTGCGATGGTTTGGTAGAGGAAATTGACCCGATTCACCCTCGTGCTCTCCCTGGCGGCAGGATGATGGAGATGCGGTGCTGGTTTCGTCGCTCATTCTAGTGAGGTCGTTGGGGGGTCAGTGTGTCGGACGCGGCATCAGGTTGGACGGCCCTGCTAGGAATTCTTCAGCAAGGGTGTTGTTGCTTAGCTGACTCGTCACCTCTTCTGTTTTTCGGAGATGGGCCGGCGTTTCCGGTGTCCTTGGTTGCCCATTCGGATGTATTATGGCTGCGAAAGTTCCCATTCATAGTCTCCTCGGGATCGCATCACGGGAGGCGATGGTGTCCTCAGCGAGAGTGTCTGGGGCCGAGCTTCTCTTCGGTAAGGACTTAGGCGTAAGATGCAGCAGCGGTAGCACTACTTTCTTGGTAGCGTAACGGTACCCACTTTCTATATTTTCTTTTTGTGCTCATCGCGCGGTCATATTGGTTTTAGCACGCGGGAACTTTCCGGCGGCTAACTCTTCTGATTTATATTGGCTGATGGATTCGCAAGATTGGTGCAGGGATCGATAACAGCGGTCTTCGGGTCCTTAAGATGTGCTTCTACTGCGCTTTCTTGTGCGCACCGTCATATTTTTCTGATTTGATTTATTAATGTACTTGTTCAATTACTTATTTGACCCCGCCGACGCCAGACGTCGGTTTTGTTATCTCGGTTAATATCCCTCAGATTAAAAAAAAGGAAAAATCCGTCGTACTCGTCTTGACAACCACAAAATTTCTATCTTTTGTCATTTCGAAATTCTAACTTCATTAGTTCGAGAAACATAAAAACTTGATTTCGAGGTCGAAATTTTTGACTTTTTTAACTTTTGACCACGGAGTCTTATTTTTGAGGTCAAAATTAGGGAAAATCGATAAATAGTTCGAAAATATTTCTGAAGGTTCTAAATTTCGTAAAAATCGGGGTTGAACCTTGAATATTTAAAAAAAGATGTTATTGCGAAAATAAAAATACGCGCTGTGATAGAACTAGTCGCCTTAAAGAAAAATAAAAAAACCACGTTAAAATTCCGACGGGAAGTGGTAGAAAAAATTGTCAATTTTTCGATTTCATATTTTGCCTTACAACTCAAAGGTTATAAATGATACGAAAGTGTAATAAGCGGCAGTCGATGGGCCCCAATAGGACACATCATTCAGTTGTGAAATGGCAACGCTGCCTTTAAAATTACAAAAGTTATGGCCATTTCAAATTTTTAAAAATCGAAACGTCATGATAATTCGAAGCCGGTACCTGTAAGAGAGAATCAGAGCGTATTTTGTTAAATTTCGCACAAAAAGTCATCGATTTGGACACCTCGAAATAATATTTGAAAAAATTGTGTTGTGTTTGAAAAATATCTGAAGGCTATCCCCGGTTCGTTTCAACGAAGGGAATCGAAAGAGACCGGGGAAGCCACCGTCCCCCTGTTCCTCCCATTTTTATTGACACGTGAATTTTTCCCATTTAAAAAGCACTGAAGAAGTTAGTAGCTCGCTCTAATCTGATCCAATTTTCGAGCTTTAAACGTCATTCGACTCTAATTTGATAGTGAACGTATTTACATTGTATAAAAACCCAAACTGTGAAACGGTACGTCTCGTACGAGCTCGATCCCAAAGCACATGTACACGTCGAACATTTTGACCGTTTCGACCACCCATGGTGTGATTCCTGCCGAACTTTCGCCATCCACGCTTGATGGGCGCTCGAAATACGAGGCGAACGCAAAAAAACACGAACCCTGCAGCTTTTGATTAGGCCGATCCAGTCTAAATTGACGAAAAATTCCCTTCAAACCCCCTACCCGGAAACGACGCGATAGCCAGCCATGGCGTTATGGTGGTAATATAGTTCTCGATGGTTCCCATCGATGCTTAAAGTTTAAAAAATTTCTGAAATCCCGTTTTCGAGTAAATCTACGAGAAATCTTCCGACCACACCTCGACAACTCTCGCCACCACCTCCACCGTGGTGGTGCGACGGTAGTTTCGACTATACGTCACGACACCCTAATCCCTCCCCACTCTTTCACCGTCGTTCGTGAACTCTCGACCCTCACTTCGTGCCGTCGGCAATTTTTTATTTCGATCCCACGCGAATGCGATCGTGGGAATTTCGAAGGGGGGGTGGGGGTGCGCAACGACCGAATGCGAGTGTTCCCGTCGAAACGGTACCGGGCACGTTTCTTATCTCGTCGAACTTGGGCCGTGTGTAAAATTTGATAAAGATCGGATCGTATTCCGAATTTGAGAGTTTATTTTAAAGTTTATATTTAATTAATTACATAGAAATAACAGAAGCCGGGGAAAACAAGGATTATACAAATGTTACAAGAAATATCACATTAAGTCATAAAATACAATTTATTCTAGAAGTAGAACTTTATTAATCAGAAATTAATCCTCCTTGTAAACTACAGTACAAAATTTACTGGAGAAAAAAGAGGTGTTATCGCTGCTAGACTCGCCTCTCAAACTATTTCAATACCCATGAAAAGTTTTTAATGACGAATATTGTATTTATGGTAAAGGGATATCTATTTTTTTATTCACAATTAGTTCGTAACATACCGCTTTTCCAACCCTCTAAAGGTTGAAAAGTGAATGATACCACGAGTTTGCTTTAAGCGGTCAGTAACAAACAAAAAAAGGAGACAGTTATGAGATGAAGCGGTCATTAATGGACCACTTTCCAACCTGTGGGAGAACTACGATCGATTTATACCATCAATGTCAAATTGACAACTTGCCAATTTTAATAAAGGATCAAGAGTATGCAAAAATTCTTTCTAACGTGCGTAGAACAAGTAACGACAAAACCAATAGAAAAATAGTAAGCATAACATTTATGGCTTCTCATTAAAGTATAAATTAAACGTCGCATTGTCACGACCTTCAATATTAAACGAAAAGCCGTGATGGATGTATTCCAAACTACTCTTAAAATCATTTTTAGGCCTTTCACAAACATTTGGGGTTTTAACCAAATATGACCCATCTAATCGTAGCCCTATATATATATATATATATATATATATATATATATATATTAATATATAACGCGTAACGTTAGGTATATTACATGATTAACAAAAAAAGTAAGATAATTAAAAACAGAACACGATAACATGGTAAAATACAGGGTGCTTCATTTAAAAAACAAAAGTTATGGTCATTTCAAATTTGCAAAAATTGACCATATTTTGTAAACACCCAGTATAGTATACTCACGAAGTATGAAGGTCAAAAGATAGAGCAAGGTCTTGTTTACCCGTCTGCCAAACCTTACAATGCTACTGTTAATATTAAAGTCTTCAGAACAATTTAAGTAAAGGTATAAATTTTCACTTCTTTAAAGAAAAAATGCTCTAAGTTGGCAACGCCACAAAATAAATGTAATAACGAAGTACCGTTTTTTAGCATCCAACAAGACAAATAATAAGAAAATTAAATAAATATAGGGTTTCATTTAACAAAACAAAGCTGAGTCCGGTCCTGCAATTATGAAATACCCTATAGGGATGAAACTATTTTTATTCGATGCACATCTAAGTCTGATATAGATCGGCGCTATAACATTTTTTAATTTTAAATAATAATGCCAAGATCTCTCGACGGCGCACTAATGACTCACCGTGTATATATATATATATATATATATATATATATATATATATATATATAATATAATAGGTCGTAAAGGAAGGAATAAATTCAATATCTCGTAAAGCACAATTTTTTCAAAATCGCTCGGACCCGTCGATTTTATATTTTTCAGGGCATATTTTGCGAAAAAAATTTATACAAGGTGTCTCAAAAAGATTTGCTAAAAAAATTTTTTTTTTCAAATTGCAACCCAATTTTTTTACTGCATTGCCCTTACAATTTTTCATGTAGCATGTGCTATACCTAAGACCAAGCGTTTTGAAGTTATTCGCATTCAAAATTTAAAATTGAAAAAGATCATGAAGAAAACGAAAATAAAATAATTTTATAACGTTTTATTATATCGAAAACAAAGATTCGTAAACTTAAAAATAATTTTATTTCAGCAAATGTTCGAAATGTCCTCCGTCAGTCAACTAACGCCCGAAATGGTTCGAAATGTGCAGCAGGAATTTGTAGATCGATTAGGCTATTGTCAGTTGACTAACGGAGGACATTTCGAACATTTGCTGAAATAAAATTATTTTAAGTTTACGTATCTTTGTTTTCGATATAATTAAACGTTATAAAAATTATTTTATTTTCGTTTTCTTCATGATCTTTTTCAATTTTTAATTTTGAATGCGAATAACTCCAAAACGCTTGGACTTAGGTATAGCACATGCTGCATGACAAATGTTTAGAATTGTAAGGGCAATTCAAAATGCAATAAAAATTGGGTTGCAATTTGAAAAAAAATTTTTTAGCTAATCTTTTGAGACACCCGTATAAAATTTTTTTTCGCAAAATATGCCCCGAAAAATATAAAATCGACGGGTCCGAGCGATTTTGAAAAAATTGTGCTTTACGAGATATTGAATTTATTCCTTCCTTTACGACCACCGGTATATATATATATATATATATATATATATATATATATATATATATATATATATATATATATATATATATATATATATATATATATATATATATATATATATATATATATATATATATATATATATATATACAGTATGTCCCGGATCGACTTTAAAAGAGGAAAATTCTCTTATTTTTGATTTCTCAGAAAATTTAATTCTTGCTGATTTGCCCTGCTTGTTTTCAAACCCCGAAACACAAATTACTTGCTATTTAACTCAAACGGTTCTCGAGATAATGTCATTTTTCTTGAAAGATTCGAGCTTTTCGTAATTTTTTGAAGTAAATTGATTTGTTTCAAAGGAAAAATCAAATTGGTCTCACAAGTTTTAATTAATACATTTAACAATTGATGGTAAAATGAAATGAAATGCTCAAAAAACTGAACTATAAATATTCTATTTGAATAATGCTCCTCCTTTTTCCGCACAGATCTCAAAGCGAGCTCTGAATTCATTGAAACTGCGCCTTATTTCTTCGATTGAAAGGGACTGGACAGCATTCCGTATCCTACTTTTCAATTGCTCTTCATCATTGTCTAATGGCTCACTGTACACAATTTGTTTTAAACGACCCCACAGACAAAAGTCCATTATTGTGAGATCAGGATTTCTCGGCGGCCATAAAATGAGACCATCTCTTCCTATCCAGTTATCATGGAACTCTGTATTCAGCCACTGGCGAACAGTACCGGCATAATGAGCAGGGCACCCATCGTACTGGAAGAACATTTCAATTTGGAAGTTCAATGGCAATTCATCCAGTTTACCAGTTAAAAAGTTTTGCAACATTTCCAAATATGAATAACGGTTTAAATTTTGATCAAAAAAATATGGGCCAATAATTCCGTGGTACGAAACCGCGCACCACACATTAACTTTTTTCAAACATTGTCTGCGACTAGCAATTCGGAAGTTTGGATCCGTCCTACTCCAGTAACGGCAGTATTGGGAGGAAACGACTCCGTTAGTTGAAAAGGTTGATTCATCCGAGAACATTATTCGTTTATGAAAATTTGAATCTTCCAAAACTCTATTGCCCATTTCCAAACAAAAATCCAGACGTTTGGCTTCATCACCGTTCTCTAAAGTTTGCCTAAATTGCGGCTTAAATGGCAAAATGTTGTTCTCCTTGAAGATTCTTTGTAAATGAGATCTACCTATCTCAATTCGTAGTGCCCTCCTTCTTAAAGACAACCTGGAACTTCTGTTGCGGAACGGCGAGAACAGTAGCAGCATCTTCTTTGGCTTCTTTAGGTTTAAAACCGAGCCTGTTTGAAGGAATTTAGTTACCAAGTTTTTTGCTCCGGCATTCGAAATGGCAACATCCGGGTATTTTTCGTTGAATTTTCTGATAAAAACTCGGTAGCACTCTTCCCCAGTTCCGTAACATTGAATTAGATAAATTCTTTGTTGTAAAGTCAACATTATAGCATACAATTCAAATTAGCATGAATTAATTTGCAGTTCAACAGAATTATCACATTTGACAATTTCTGTCAGTGGTGTTTTTCAATGAAATCCGCCTACTAAAGTTACTTCTAAAAATTAGTCCAATTTTTTAAGTAAAATGATATTATCTCTTTAAAGTCGATCCGGGGACATACTGTATATATATATATATATATATATATATATATATATATATATATATATATATATATATATATATATTTATTAATATTAAGGTAGCAACCTGTTGGGAAGAATATTGCGTAAAACCCTTCAAAACTTTTATTCAATATATGTATGATGTGCTCAGGATAATTAAATTTGGGTCATATTTGAAGGATTTGCAGTTACGTTTCTTGACTTAATTAAAGAAATTGTAAAATACATTATTTTCTTTGTCTTTTTATTAACAATTAATTCACACATTTCTTTTCCTTGATATTGCATAAATTTTGTCTTACTTATTTACATTGAAGTAAGTGTACAGTTTGCAAACTACTGGGGAATACGTTTCATTAGATTGTTTCATAGCTCAGTTTTTACAGGTCGTACTTGTTTATTTATTTTGTTTTTAAACTTTTGCGTTTCCAAAATTCATTTAACAGTTAGATATTAAGTATTTTGACATTAATTAAACTTAAAAAAATTTATCGATTCGTAATCATTAAAATGTATTTTCCGAATGTTAGATTGAGAGTTGATTTACTTATTTACTGAGTAGGTGCTTATCCCTTTTTCTGTGATCATACAATTAATTCTTAAAGCTATTACCATTTACTGAGGACGATAGAAGTAATTGCTATCGAAACGTTTGTATTTATATAAAAGATAAATAAAAAATCCACGATTTAATACCCAAAGGTTAAATATTTTAATTCTTTGATAATCCTGATAGTTTACGATTTCACACATTTTAAGTTTAAACGTACATTACACATTGCTTCTGAAATACGTGATAATTGAAACCATATTGTGCACAACCTATTTGTCACCTTTAATAAAGACGTGCGCTATTTCCCGTGTCCGTGTTTATTCATTATTTAACAAACATTTAACACAGAAAAAAGAATTTTTTATAAATTTAAAAAAAAAAATAAAAAATTAGAAATTTGAAAATTAGATTAGAGCTATTTTTATATAACTGCACCAACAAGTCTTGATGCTGTCAAAAAGAAATGTAATTGAATTATAGTTAATTAGAATATTAGTCTTTTTGTTGAAATTGTTTTTAATAATAAGATCTAATTTAAAATTCTTTGCTATAACGTTCATCTTAGTTAACTGCAGTATTAATTAAAGGCACACTAACGTAGCTTTAATGATGCTCATTATACACGTGTAATTAATCACTAGAAGCAGATGACGCTTTTACGTTAGCTTAAACATTCTAAAAAGCAATTTTTGATTGTTTTCAACAAATTATTATTAAATTGAAACTGTAGAACGTCACACTATAATAAATGTGCATTTTCTATGTTTTAAGTTTACGTGCGTACTTTGGTGACAATGATTGTAGTTTTCTAATTTCAATTAGCACGATTAATGTTATGATTTAAGTAAATTTTGTCAGAGTACTAATGAGATTTAAAGTTAACAACAGCAAGGAGTACTTTGACCCACTTCGTACAAATACAATTTTGGGCATAGGGTGTGAATGGAAATCTTAATTTAAAATTCAATTTATTTTAGAATATTTCGAAATATTTTACTTTTTCATCAGGAATAACTGTAAAAATGTTGGAAGCACAAATATATTACAAGTAGAAACTACTAGTACTCACATAAATTAGAAACTTATTATAAGTGTGTGCAGAATTATGACTGAAACTTAAACTTTTAAAATTAACAAACTCAATGGCATGAGGTGAAATTTCACAGTGGTCAAGTTAAAAGTTAAGAGGATTTATTACAAGATATCGAGAGGTTCAGACGTACATTGTGTTCATTATATATTGTCCCACTTTTAAACAGCTGTAAAATGTTTATTTCTTGATAGACGTGTCATGAAAAAAGGAATTTGAATGGTTGTCCCCAAAGTTTTATATGGTACCTTTAAAGTTTGTTTATCGCGTTCGGTTTCCAAGCAAACGACATAATCTAACTTTTTTCAGTAAAACACCCTATATATTTTACGATATTAGGACAGATATTTTTTTTTGTGATATCAAATATATATCATATGAGGCAGTCATCTTTAATACTTTTCTGTAATTGGCATAAATAGATCCTACATTCAGATAGATCGATTTAGCGTTTTAGGGGAAAAAAATAGATTGCTCTGAAACTGCAGGCTTCATGTCAATAAATTTAAGAAGGTTGTTTCTTAAGTATCATGATGTATTTTTAAGTTTCAACAAGCAAAATACGCATTAATAATAATAACAATAACTGAAGTGATCTCTAGTAAAATTTGTTAAATTTACTTGAAGTGTGTAAAATGCAGTTCAACCTATTACCCTGGTTGTGCGAAATACAATAAAAATATAAAAAATATCTGATGCGGAAGACCACACGATTTTTCAACCTACAAAATGGAAAACAAAGTAAATGATGTAATTTTAATAAAAATTCTTTTAGGATAATTATGCAATCTCTTTTACAGCCAATTAGGAAAATAGGCAACATTGTAAATACAAAGACAGTAAACTATGCCATACAGACGTTCAAAACATCATGTGAGGCAGAGGTTATTAGACATTTAAAATCTTAAAAGAAATGAAATAATTTGAATTATAATCTGTTTAGGACAACTAAGCAACCTACTCTTAATACGTTCATAACGAAAACAGACAACACGGTAGAAACAAAAACAATAAATAATCTGCGTCAGAATCACGATTGAAACTTCATGTCATTATTCCTTACGAATATTTTTGCCGCTATATTACGCGTCGTAGCAAAAAATTTCATAGAACGTAACTAATTGATAAGTTGAGTGTCCATATCAAGGTATTTTTATATCTTCGAAATATGCAGCTGTTTTAGACATATTTCATAAAAACAAAAGTGTTCCTAATATCCCCCTGCTCCACCAGTACTCAGCTAATGAGCTCGAAGCGAAAAGAAAATAAGCACGCAAACGCAAACGCACACACGCACGCGCACGTGCACACGCACACGCACACATCATTTTCGCGTTTAAGAAAATGAATGTGGGGCTTTATTTACTTACGTACATCATGGTAAGACATGTTATTACTGACCACTACAACTCGAAGGTAAATTAGGTATTAGTCCTTCTCGCAACAATTTTTCGTAATTTTCCGTATTCATGTCATCGTGGTAATCGCAGCTCTTCGATTCTGATTTATAAGTAGACAATTCGGAACGAATCCCATGCCTCCACTAGCGTGAATAATGATTAACTTCTTTACTTAGAAATTGCTGTGGATAATCAGGGCGATGATCAATCACTCTAACCTTTGGAAATTTTATATGCAGTGGAGTGCATTACAATTACATCTAAAAAAATTAATTCTGATTTCTCTTCAGCACAGCGAGTAATGGGTGCAAAGTTATGGTTTCAGCTCACATATAAAACTTGATTGAAATCTGCCTCTAGATCGACTTTAAAATTAAGAAAGGAACAACGCATTTTTTCGGTATATGAATTCCTTAAACCAATGTGTGTGTGTGTGTGTGTGTGTGTGTGTGTGTGTGTGCGTGCGTGCGTGCGTACATGCGTACGTGTGAGCGTACGTGCGTGCGGGGGGTGTACGTGCGTGCGTGCGCGTGTGGAGCTTTTTCGTATTAAGGAATATGGAAAATCTGACTTCAGATTCTTATAGAGGATCAAAAAGTAATAGGGGCCACCGTTTGTACCAACATTGTATTCCATCCAAGTACAGATCGCGGGTGATGTTGCTTAACTTCTGTGGTCGGCAAATTATTAATATTATTATACAGTGCGAACGTTTGAGTTGGAACGTATCAAATAAAAAAATGCCTGATCATCCACGATGAAAATCCTGGGACGCGTCAACTTTATTTTTTGAATACATATCTTTTCAAAAATGTTTGAAAAAAATTACCCTCGCCCCTCTGCGCAGTGACGTCATCAACATTTTTTTTAACAACATATCTTTTTCAGGAATTCTTATTCTTCTTCAAATTCTCTTTCCGGCAATGTGTAGCTTGTAGTATTCCTATTATGAGTTTTCGAGTCTATTACCATTTGAAACTAAAAGTAAGGAAGCAAATGGGACCCAATTTGAACATTTAATTTAATATTTTATACTGTTCATTATTTATTTACATTTTCAATTAAATTATTAATTTGTTTTACCTAGATCCCAAAAATTCTGCAATTATCTTATTTTATCTATTTTAGGACATTCTTACTTTGATATGTCACAATTTCAGTATGTTATCGTAGAAATACCACAAACTGCACCTTGTCGTACAGAGAATTAGAGATAATAAGAATTTCTGAAAAAAAATATATAGGTTGCCATTTAAAAAAAAATGTCGATGACATCATTTCGCAAGGGGTGGGTGGAATTTTTTCAAAAAATACTAGCATTTTCGACGTGAATAATCCGACATTTTTTTATTTGAAGCGTTCCAACTTAAACGTTCGCGCTGTATATATTTTTTATAGAAGCGGGCGGCTTTGGAATCTTTTCTTTCCAGCCTACTTATATATAAATGTATAATACAGCTAAATCGGCTTAATAGCTCACTTTACAACTTTTGGCCAAGTTTCACCAAGATCGGCCATGATGTCTGGATGTTTGTCTGTGCGTGTGTGTTGATGTATCTTAGTATCCATGATAACTCTAGAACAAAAGAACCTACTTACTTAAAAGTTTTTGATGCGACGAATTTAACGGCAAAAAAATTCGTAAAGTAGAATTTAAGTATTATTAAAATTCTTTCAATATCTAAATAACAATTAATTTTATAAGAAACATTTTTCTAAATATAATGCAAGGTAAGTCTAAAATTAATTAAATATGAACGAAATCGGTTAAACTGTATTATTTATACCTTATAGAAGCGAACATCTTCGAAATTTAAAATGTATTTTTGTGTATCAATCTCTACCTAGCATGACGTTTTAAACGCCATTCTGGCATTCGATTATTGTTTTTGTTTTTACACTGTTGTCTGTTTTCGTTATGAATATATAAAAAGAGGTTGTATAGTTGTCCCAAAATGTGTGGTGTGGAACACCACACGACCTTCCAACCTACAAAATATAAATTAAAAGAAATGAAATAAATGTTAGAAAATTTTCAAGTAATTACCATAATTTTCAAAGGAATTCATTTCTAAATAGATGCCCATTAAATTCAAATTGTATTTGTGAAGAAAATAGTAATATACATTATTGTGACCATTAGTACAATCTTTAAACAATCACCTTTCGAAATAAATGCAACAGATATGTGTTGTTGAATGTTCTGCTAATTATATATCGCGATAAGGCATACGTATTGCGATAAAATGTTTTTACAGTAGTTACAAACGATTTCCAGAGACATGGATCTGATCTGTGTGAGGTGTTGCATATAACATTAATTATTAATTGTAAATGTATTGCAGTGTAGGGTGTAGGTACTTATAACTTTATTACATCAAATAAATACATGAAATATGATTGTCGAATCGGCGACAAATTGTGAGTCGGTGAATTGTCCAGTCTGTGTTTTTTTCCAGTCGGTGAACTTTCCAGTAAATGAGGTTTCCAGTCGGTTAAATTTCCAGTCAGTGAATTGTTGTCGTTGAACTTTCCGTCTATGAATGTTAAATCGGTGGAATCATTTAGGATACCCCGCTCCCGTACAAACCTTTCTAGAAGAACATAACAGCAGCTGAATATCTGCCCCGATGTCGTCCAGAGAGAAAACGTTTTACATTATATTCTGGGTGTGTTAAATGATACTAATATAGTTGGAGAAATTAGGATAATTGTAACCAATAGGATAATATACGTCTAAAACCATTCTCTTGCTGTTTATCCGCCAGCGTAGAAAAAAAAGGCCTTTATTAAAGCAATGAAACTTTAGATTAGTTTTTTTAATGACAGTGTTCCTTAATAATTCCGTAATAAACGAGAAATGTCAAAAGAAGCACATCTTGTTAATATTTGAAGAACAGTAAACTTTACATCAAAAAATTCTGTTTAATAATTGAATTTTAGATGAGCTTCGCTTATAATGGTTTTTCATACGTAACTAAATAAGATTAATTTAACTAATTGCAAAATTTTATGTGCGTATATAAATCGTTCAATTAAATGACCGTGGTTTTCATATTAGACGAATACTAAGCAGCCGGCATTTGTACCTATGTGTTTAATCTTTAGGTCACTTTCGTTAATAATTTAATCAAAATTTCGTGGCTCAACTTAAAAATTATTAAATTGTATTATACATAGAAAGAAAAACTTGTAAGGTTGGCTGATATAACATTTATCCCTATTCACATATTCTTTGAGCGTATATTTTTATAATACTTAAATTACTTAGATGTAAGTAAGTACCAAGACTTACTTTTTTTGAGATATAATATATTATAAAAGAAAGTAAGTATGAATAAGTTAGCAGTAGCCGTTGTGCAACTGGTAGACCATTTTTATATGTATTTTCTAATCAAGGATTGCTTGGGCATAAGATGATGTCTTAAATTATTTTGTATCGATGTACAGTTTTGGCAATTGTAATGGTTACAACACAAATATTTCTTCCGGTAATTAACCGTGCTCTATAGTCAAATAAGCTATACGCACAAAAGGACAACTAACAATGGGAAATATTAAACCATTGAAATATTCTTTTCTTAATGTTTAAGCATTGTATGCATATTGCATTTAAATCGAAGAGAAAAGCACAAATTCCTCCCTTTTACAATTTCAATGTACACGTGCACCACAAATGTCTAAATTGAGTTTACGATTACTCGATTGTCATTGCAATTGGTGTCACCCGATCTACATAACAGCTTATTTGATTCCTTCTATTTTAAAATTTTTTAAAATTATTGAAATGTGCATGTAGTAAGGAATTATTTCATTAAATGATGTATAATGAAAGACGGTATAAAAAGCTTTATGTTTAAATAAACCAAAATTTCAAAGAAACCCTGGACTAACACAATTCTTATATTTGCATTATCTTATTAGTCATTGACCATTAGATTTATTACTAGTTAATAATCAATTAATTATGTTAAGGTTTAGTTTACGAAGATGATAACCATTTGGTATTTCCACAATTCGAGATCTATTTGATAGATAGGATTGAAATAACATTAGAGAATTGCAACAAATGCTATACCTACATATGCAATAAGTGTTTATGATTAACATTATCGAAAGCGAAAAATAGATAAACATCCTTATTTTGAGAAAACACATGTCCACAGAAATAACGAGTTCACTCAGCTCAGTATCGGTTAACTTATTTTTGATGAATCCATTTTTAGAACTGTCCAAAATCTTAAACTTTAGTAACATTTAAATAATTTTTCAATAATGACGTATTTTATAAGCTTCGAAAACGACAAGACTAAGCTAATTACATATTACATATAGATTTGCTTTATTAAAATGTGTCTTCAACAAAATGCAGCAAAAAGAAAAAAGCAAGCGAAAGATTTGGGTTCATCCTATTTTATTAGAATTCTTTTCTTTATCAAATAATGTATCGAAGCTTTCGTATATAATTTTGCAAATGTCCTTCGATGCCGTAAAATTAGCTGCTCGTTTTTGTAACTTTCTGAAGTCTTATCCCAAAGCATAGGTCTATTTTCAACCAAGGAAATCAACACTTCAATATCTATATGTTGATTCATTTTATTAAAACACGTAGCAATTATAGTCACTTAATTTGTTAGTTATTAATATTAATAATTTTAATTATAAAATTTATAAAAAAAATTAATAATTTATTTAATTCAATTTTTAAACACGTAGATCCGGCGCTGTTGACACGCACGTACCGACAAGCGTGGTTCACTGCAAAGATCCGGCGTTCGGTACACCGAGGGGGCAATGGATACGAGTCCGGTACTTACAGAAAACTGATAAATACCCGGTGCGTGTAAGAACATACATATTAACGTACACAACACTGTGAAACGGACAACGGTCCGTTACACAGATACACATATACACAGATACGCAGATACACAGATACACAGATACACAGATACACAGATACACAGATACACAGATACACAGATACACAGATACACAGATACACAGATACACAGATGCACAGATACAGATACACAGATACACAAGATACACAGATACACATCTACACAGATACACAGATACACAGATACACAGATACACATATACGCAGATACACATATACACAGATACACATATACACAGATACACAGATACACAGATACACAGATACACAGATACACAGATACACAGATACACAGATACACAGATACACAGATACACAGATACACAGATACACAGATACACAGATACACAGATACACAGATACAGTATACAGATACACAGATACACAGATAGATACACAGATACACAGATACACAGATACACAGATACACAGATACACAGATACACAGATACACAGATACACATAGATACACAGATACACAGATACTACAGATACACAGATACAGATACACAGATACACAGATACACAGATAAATACAGATACACAGATACACAGATACACAGATACACAGATACACAGATACACAGATACACAGATACACAGATACACAGATACACAGATACACAGATACACAGATACACAGATACACAGATACACAGATACACAGATACATACAGATACACAGATACACAGATACACAGATACACAGATACACAGATACACAGATACAGATACACAGATACATACAGATACACAGATACAGATACACAGATACACAGATACACAGATACAGATACACAGATACACAGATACACAGATACACAGATACACAGATACACAGATACAGATACAGATACACAGATACACAGATACAGATACACAGATAAGATACACAGATACAGCACGATACACAGATACACGATAACAGATACACAGATACACAGATACACAGATACACAGATACACAGATACAGATACACAGATACACAGATACACAGATACACAGATACCAGATACACAGATACACAGATACACAGATACACAGATACACAGATACACAGATACAGATACACAGATACACAGATACACAGATACACATGATACACAGATACACAGATACAGATACAGATACAGATACACAGATACACAGATACAAGATACACAGATACACAGATACACAGATACATCAGATACACAGATACACAGATACAGATAACAGATACAGATACACAGATACAAGATACAGATCACAGATACACGATACAGATACACGATACACGAACGACGGATACAAGATACACGATACAGGTACAGATACAGATACACAGTACACAGATACAGATACACAGATACAGATACACAGATACAGATACACAGATACACAGATACACAGATACAGATACACAGATACACAGATACAGATACAGATACACAGATACACAGATCACAGATACACAGATACACAGATACACAGATACACAGATACACATCGATACACAGATACACAGATACACAGATACACGATACACAGATACACAGATACACAGATACACAGATACACAGATACACAGAGATACACAGATACACAGATACACGATACACAGATACACAGATACACAGATACACAGATACACAGATACACAGATACACAGATACAGATACACAGATACACAGATACACAGATACACAGATACACAGATACACAGATACACGATACACAGATACACAGATACACAGATACAACGATACACAGATACACAGATACACGATACACAGATACACAGATACACAGATACACAGATACACAGATACACAGATACACAGATACACAGATCACAGATACACGATACACAGATACACAGATACACAGATACACAGATACACAGATACACAGATACACAGATACACAGATACACAGATACACAGATACACAGATACACAGATACAGATACACAGATACACAGATACACAGATACACAGATACACAGATCACAGATACAGATACACAGATACACAGATACACGATACAGATACACAGATACAACAGATACACAGATACACAGATACACAGATACACAGATACACAGATACACAGATACACAGATACACAGATACACAGATACACAGATACACAGATACACAGATACACAGATACACAGATACACAGATACACAGATACACAGATACACAGATACACAGATACACAGATACACAGATACACAGATACAGATACACAGATACACAGATACACAGATACACAGATACACAGATACACAGATACAACAGATACACAGATACACAGATACACAGATACACAGATACACAGATACACAGATACACAGATACACAGATACAGATACAGATACACAGATACAGAACAGATACACAGATACACAGATACATAGATACACAGATACACAGATACACAGATACACAGATACACAGATACACAGATACAGATACACAGATACACAGATACACAGATACACAGATACACAGATACACAGATACACAGATACACAGATACACAGATACACAGATACACAGATACACAGATACACAGATACATTTACAGATACACAGATACACAGATACACAGATACACAGATACAGATACACAGATATACAGATACACAGATACACAGATACACAGATACACAGATACACAGATACACAGATACAGATACACAGATACACAGATACACAGATACACAGATACACAGATTCACAGATACACAGATACACAGATACACAGATACACAGATACACAGATACACAGATACACAGATACACAGATACACAGATACACAGATACACAGATACACAGATACACAGATACACAGATACACAGATACACAGATACACAGATACACAGATACAGATACACAGATACACAGATACACAGATACACAGATACACCGATACATAGATACACAGATAGACAGATACACAGGTACACAGATACACAGATACACAGATACACAGGTACACAGGTACACAGATACACAGATACACAGATAGAAGGGTACACCGCTTTACATGAAGTATTTCATTGTCTGTATAACATTGAAGGAAATTGTAAATGGAATAAAAGATTTACTCACAACAGTACAAATTTACTGTAACAAATAACTGTCTAAATGATGAGTTTGATATAAATCGTATGGAGGATCTATATGTATGTGTTTCTGATTAGTTTCGTACATAATATTTATTTTAGCAACACCTAATAATTTATTGCAATTTTTGTTCTTAGAGTTATAAATTCTTGAATCAATTTATATTTTTCGGTATAAATTCAATTTACTTTATGTAGTAATGGAAACATTATATCACTGTTGAAATAAAATCGTGAAAGTGACAGCAACGTAAACTACTCGTAATGTATAAACAATATATTAATTATTCTACAACGTTGTTCTCTAACACACCCAAACAATTTTAGAAGAAAAGTTGGAACGCTTAATACCTATGGCACTAGGGAAATCTATTTAAATAACGCTCTCGAACACCTACAACAAAAGTTTTCAGGAATATTCGAAATTCAAATACACAACAGAAAATTGAATAGAAGTAGTAATATCTATATTTTATCATTCCTTCAAACACTTTTAAGTAGACCAATTTTAAATAAAACACCGTATCATTACACAACAAAAGTTATTTGGTTAAATGTAACAGCATTATGTTGCAATATAAAAAGCAGGTTTTCCATTTTAAATACCATTAATGGTATCAGTCAACTGAAGTGATTAAAATAAAAGCTCAATACACTACACGGCATTACCTCGAATTAATGATATTAGCTGTATTGAAAACATGTTAATAATAATAATCATAATAATAATAATAATAATAATAATAATAATAATAATAATATTAATCATTACGATAATAATAATGATAATAATAATAAGAAGAATAATAATAATTGGGGACCTAACCCCGTTAACAAAGGCGTAATCCAAGTTGTAATACGCTTAAGCCATGAATTTGTTGTTGACGTAAAAGGAATTAAAGTTAAAAGAGATGAACAATTGATTGACACACCAAACCATATACTTACGTTTGAAAGAGAAGGTGTCCCCAAAACTATTAAAGCTGCAATGTACTCATTGAAGGTGAGACTGTATGTTCCAGCACATTTAGGGTGCTTCAACTGTCAACAGTTTGGACACGTAGCGATAAACTGAAAACTACCGAAAGTGTGTATATGTGGTAAATCTCCACACGAGGGTACGACTTGTGAAGGAGACTACTTCTCCATATGGAAAGGTTGCCCTACCTATAAAAAGGAAACCAAAATTAAGGGAGTGATGGTAATAAATAAAATTTCTTACCATCAGGTCAAACAAATGGAAGGGTATGCAGTTACAAGGGTGTCTACATATTCTCAGATAGCGTCATCCTCTGCAAGTAGATTAACCTTACAGACAATAAAAAAAGTTACTCAGGAGGAAATGAAGGTATTTACAGCTATTACACAAAATTATTCGCACTGAGGTAGAAACGACGTCTCTCTCCATAGGTGCACCTTCCATATCTGAAGAAGTTGAGGAGATGGATGAGGAATCTCGGGGGGCCAAAATAAGGACAGCGTCTACTGACTCTAGCCTTCAGTCCACAGACGACGTAACTCTAAGAGAAGCACGAAGTAAGGATTCAAATCAAACGTTGAAGGCCAAAAATAAAATGGGATGGTAGCTGGGGAGACCCCGAAAGCCACCCTCCTAATAGATCATTTTTTTACAAGTGATATTTAGTACTGTGATATTATCCGTTGTTTTGTCTAGTATTACCTTTCTAATCTGTAATATTATTTGTTGTGATTATCTAATATCTAAAACTTCTGTGGTGTTATTTTTGTAACTGTCCAGATCATTTTATTTACACCCAGGGTACCTACCAATACATTCATTTTATTTACTACAATTATGGCGTACGACCGTATTATCCAATTGAATTGTGGAGGGGTTGGGAGACATTATGCAGACATCAAAATGCTCCTACATGAACTAGATCCAATGTGTCTCTGCTTGCAGGAAACCCCTCTTAAATGTGATCAACCTTATTCACTTAGAGGGTACGACATTGTTCGTAAAGATTATCCAGAGAGACAAAGAGGAAGTGGTGGTGTGGAAATTCTAGTAAAAAGTAATGTAGATACCAAAACCATTGTTCTGAACAGCCATCTGCAAGCAATAAAAGTAGAAGCAGCAATAAAAATAATCATTTGCAACATACACTCACCCACTGCTAATTGGGAGATTAAAGATCTTGAAAAACTTGTAGAACAACTACCTACCCTATTTCTGTTAGCCGGAGATTTCAACGTACAAGATGTGCTATAGGGTTCCTCAAACAATTGTAATAAAGGTCGAATTTTGGAAAAATGATCAAATAACTCTGCTTAATACTGGGTCGGCGATTTACCACAACGCTCGGTCTAGAACACTTGACGTACTAGATCTAACGTTAGCTTCAACAAGCCTAGTATGTCAACTACGATGGTATCCTCTTGACAATCTCCATGACAGTGACCATTTTCCTATTGTCACCGAAACGGATTCCGTAATAACAGAAACGAAAGTAGTCAAGAGATTTCTTACTGACAAAGCTGACTGGAACAAGTTGCGCTACCATCTGGTAGTACCAGAATCTATAGATGTCCAAAGTCTTACAAATTGCATCATTAAAGCGGCAAAGGTAAGCATTCCCAGGTCAGGAAATCTACCAATAAAACGACCTATTCCATGGTGGAACTATGAAGTAAAAGCCGCTATCAGAAATAAGAAAATAGCATTTAGAATTTACCAAAAACCTCCTACGGTTGACAATCATATAAGTTTTAAAAATCCAGACCCGTTAGCAGGAGAACAGCGCTTGAAAGCAAACGCCAAAGTTGGAAGCAGTACACATCTTCTATCAATTCTAATACCGATATAAGCAGTACGTGGAAAAAAATTAAAGCTGTTAGTGATAGGTACAAAAGCCAAACGAGTACATCAATACAAATCAATCAAAATAGTATAACGGAAGACTCACTTGAGATAGCGAACACACTTGCAAGCCATTTTGCAAGTGCTAGTAGCTCGGTTAACTACCACGAAGATTTTTATAAAACAAAAATAGAAAGAGAAATTGACCTATTTTTCGGTACGACGTGCAAAACGGATTATAACATACCCTCCAAAATCGAAGAAATGCAGGTGGCCATGCAAAAGGGCAAAAAACCGCACCAGGATCGAATCAAATCACGAACGATATGTTGAATCACTTAAGATCAGAAAGTAAAAACATTACTAACACTGTTACATAAACTATGGAAGGAGGGCACTTACCCTGAGGAATGGAAGGAAGCGAGTCGTACCAATCCTAAAACCAGATAAAAATTCATTGTTAGCAACAAGCTACCGACCAATCGGACTGACGTCTTGTATGGGTAAGCTCTATGAGAAAATGAAACAACAGGCTGCAGTGGTTTTTGTTAAAACACAACTTCTTAGGCCCATACCAAGCTCGTTATCGATCACCTGGTCCTTCTTGAAAACGCAGCACAAGAGGTTTTTCGGAAAAGGGAAACACTTGTAGCGGTCTTTTTCGGTATCAAAGGCGCTTTTCGCATGACCTGGAGATTCGACATTCTAATAAACTTTTTCATTTTAACGTACAATGCAATCTACAGAGTGTTATTAAATCCTTTCTAACAAACAGGCGTTTTCGTACAAGAATCAGTAATGAACTATCCCAAATAAAAGTATTTGAAAATGGAATCCTACAAGGATCTTTTAGAAAATATTTTGCAATGGAATTGTAATGGTTTAAGGGCTCGGTATTATGAACTAAAGATGATCATAAATGAACGAAATCCATATTGTTTGTGCATCCAGGAAACCCATTTAAAGAAAAACGAGAAATTTATTCTCCGAGGTTATAAAAACTATCAAAATAATTAAACGACTAATGATAGAGCAAGTGGAGGTGTGCTGGAGCTGCATTCCCCATAAAATAAAAATCGACACAAACCTACAAGCAATAGCGATCCAAGTTATGTTTCCATCAAGATTAACCATATGTAACTTGTATCTACCATCGCACTGCTGTCAACGATTTGGAAAATATGACATCTCAACTCCCAACCCCATACATTATTGTGGGAGATTTCAATTTCCACTCAAGTGCATGGGGCTCTACATCTACAGATGCGAGACGCCGATTAATTGAATCGATCTTGTATTACTCAACACAGGTGAAACTATGCTGTTTTACCCAAAAGGTAATAATTTTACAGCTATCGACTTGGCTATCTGCTCACCCTCTGCAGCACTACACATAAAAAGGAAACTCCATGATGACTTGCATAACAGCGACCACTTTCCTGTATTTATTTCAACATCATCACATAAACAAAACTTTAAACTACCCAAAAAGCAGATTACTGTCAAAGCTAACTAGGAACTGTTTACACAAGTGTTTGAAATATCGCCACCTATTCAGAAAGATTCACAAGATGGGGACAAAATATTAGCCCTCACAGAGCAGATACGTACCGCAGCAGAAAAATCAATTCCTCATTCAAAGGGAGAACCATCAAGAAGTAATGTAGCCTGGTGATCAAATGACGTTAAAAATGCCGTACTAAGAAAAAGAAAATGCTTTAAGGTATTATGAAAAGAACCCACAGACAATCCTGGCAAAGCTATCTTGCAACCGTAAGCAATACAACACGTCCTAGCGAAGTCTGGAAAAAAAGCAAGAAAAGTAATGGGTAAGAACTTTGAGACAGGTTCGCCAATCTTGATGATAAAAGACAAGCGGCTAGGAAACCACAAAGACATTGCAGAAGGACTAGCACTCCAATTTGAAGCCAGTACTTCTGATAATTATAGTAATCAATTCAATAAATCGAAAAAAGAAAATGAGCACTTGGTTGACTTTAGAACGTAGTCAAGTTACACGTACAATGCACCTTTTTCTGTTACTGAACTACAAAATGCACTTCAACATTTTAACAACTCTGCACCAGGCCCCGACAATATAACAAATGCAATGTTACGTCAGATACCCAAATTAAAGAGGGGGGAACTACTGAGCATATATAATGAAGTATATGCTAATGGAACGTATCCTACAGAATGGAAACACTTTGTGACTGTCCCAATGGTAAAACCTGGAAAAAATGCTACCAAACCATAAAACCATAGGCCGATCGCCCTAACCAGTTGTATAGGGAAGATATTTGAAAAAATGATAAATGAAAGGCTTATGTAGGTACTAGAAAAGAATAACCGACTATCACCTAGTCAGGTAGGTTTTAGAAAGCAGCAATCAACTACTGATACTAGTTTTCTCAGAAGAAATCACGCTGTGGCTGTAGTATTCGATATAGAAAAGGCCTACGAAGTGAAGTGGACGTATCATATAACAAAAACTTTGAATAATTGTAACTTGAAAGGAAATTCACCTTTGACAGTACAAAGTTTCCTAACGCACCGTACTTTCGCTGTAAGGCGAACGGTATTCCCCAAGGTTCAGTTCTCAGCTGTACCCCCTTCTTAATTGGAATAATTAACTTGATATCGACAGTTTACCCTCAAATAACAAGTTTGCTTTACGTAGACGACTTGGTAATTTTCTATGAACACACGGAGATGGTCACAATTGAAAATACATTACAATCAGCCATTAAGGAAATTACATCACAAGCAGATAAGATGAAAATGCGCTTTAACAATAGCAAAACAACGGCAATCCATTTGTGTCGACTAAGTATGCAACATGAAGAACCACGACTGTACATTGGAGGTATAAAAATCGGCATATTTTACACCTGGCAACCAAATGCAAAAAAAAAGGTTAAATCTAATGAGATGTTTATGTAGCATTAACTGGGGTTGCGACCGTAGCACCTTAATTCAGTTATATAAATCTTTCGTAATGCCTATGCTGGATTATGGAAGCATCGTATATTCCTCAGCTAGAATATCCACATTAAAAGCATTAGACACGATATATACTACCGGAATAAGAATGGCAATAGGAGCTTTTCGCACCAGCCCGCTGCCATCAATATTTGCAAGCTCTGGGATTCCCCCTTTATATGTACAGAGACAAATATTGCTATACTACTACCTAACCAAAGTCTATTCTATAAGAAATCACAGAAACGAAGTTTATCTGCACGACAAAAACACTATACTAGAATACCAACGGAGAAGTACAATAAGTAGACCAGCTATTATTCAAGCACTAGAATTTTTAGAGACACCTGGAGAAGAACTGCCCTATTTAATACAATATTCGACTTCACCATATGCTCCATGGATACTACACGACAACATAAATATAGTACTAGAACTGTCCACATACAGTAAAAATGAAACAACCAATGCAATGTATAAAGTACAATTTATAAAATTGTTACTACAACATGAGGGTGTCACAATTATTTATCCGGGCGGCTCTAAAACATAAATGGGAACTGCAAGTGCCATACATACCACCAATGAGATCTACACTTGGAAACAGCGAAATTACAATTGTGTATGTTGCATAATTGCATGCAATATGGCAGGCGCTATTACTAACAGAATATAGAAACCGAAATAGTGATATGTACTGATTTATTGAGTGCTATATATGCCATAAGTAAGGAAACAAGTTCAATGGACTCACTCCTAAGCATGGTAAAGGAACGTATACATTACTTAAGGCATATAAAGACAAATGTAACGTTAATCTGGATTCCAGGTCATGTGGGTATAAACGGTAACGTGATGGTAGACAGAGCTGCAAAACAAGCTGCAAACTCAGCCAATCTTGAAAAAATCTCTCTTCATCCTGACAATTACAAAAAACACCGAACAAAAAAAATTACCAAAAATAGGGAGAAGTTCGGCAAGAGGCAAAGAAGCATCAAAGCTACCTTAAAAATAGCATACAAAAAGACAGTACGGATCATAAATTACCTAAAAGAGAAGAAATCGCCCTTACGAGATAACGTATTGGGCATACTCGCATAACTCACCAATATCTTCTAGGTAGAACAGAACGAGAGATATGCGATATGTGCTACGTTGGAATCACTGTCGAACATATATTGATTAAATGGCCAAAATACAAATTTCAAATAAATGCAGTAGGTGAGTCAAGACACCTCCGAGATGTTAAATGATGGTAGTGAGAACGTTAGGAAGTTAATGAGGTTTCTAAAATGCACAAATTTATTAAATAAAATCTAATTGGTCATAGAGAATTGAGAGAAATATGAAATTGTGAACAATATGGCGCAAGACCAATGCTGTCGTTGCAATTAAAGAAAAGGAATAATAATAATAGTAATAATAATAACAATAATGTAATAATAATAATAATAATAATAATAATAATAATAATAATAATAATAATGTTTGAAATGTTTGAAATGTTTGAAATGTTTATTTCGAAATATAGTGCATGTTGTACGGTCCAACCAAGTAACATGTACTTAACGGTTGATTCCGTGCCGTAACAGTAATAATAATAATAATAATAATAATAATAATAATAATAATAATAATAATCGATGAGATCCACCTTGACGTGGTGGGGAGGCTCAGTAGCCGCTGTTGCCAGCAGTGGTGAAGCAAAGAGATCTCGAGTCGTTTGTCTTCGTCTACCGCATACCGTTTCGTCATATATTCTTTCCTTACGTCCGTTGTCTACATTTGTTTTCCTTTCGGAGGGTAAACTCCACTGTAAAATCTGAAATCTAAGGTGTTATGCGATCCGTGCCAAGAGATGAATGGCTATGCGAAGTTAGTCGCTAACGGAGCCCTCTAGATACCTGGCTGCCTCTAGTTGTAATCAGTTAAGCCTTGCTACGGTATGGGACCACTGCCGTAGTGGACCTGTTTTTGTGCCCATTCTCGTGGGAATTGTATGGAAAGTCTACATTTAAATAAAGAGTCGTCCACCTCTTTAAACGTGGATACGGGGGGGGGGTCCGTCCAAAATCCCCCACTCCCCAATATAAACATTGCAAAGGAGGATAACTGTCCCCGGTTCTTGTTTATAGGAAAAATAGAAGGAGATTTCTCCACACTGAGTCCTTTCTTAATCTCAAAAAGTTTATTTGGATTAGTTGGAAGAGTAGAGGAAGTGAAAAAGGTTAAAGGAATGTTGCTTATTAAAACAGTGTCGAATAAACAATCCAAACGTTTGTTACAGCTCAATAGATTCTGTGGATTTGATGTAAGTGTGAAACCACATGAAACCCTAAATACTTCAAAAGGTGTTATATTCTGTAGGGATTTCTTAAACTGCAGCGAGGAAGAAATTTTGGATGGATTATCGTTAATAAATGTAATTGCTGTAAAACGAATAAAACGAAAATTGAGGTATTCTTAAAGATACTCCTAACCTTATACTGACTTTTAATTCCACGTCTTTACCTAAGACCATAAATGCAGCCTACTATACTTTGAGGTGAGACCATATATCCCAGCTCCTATGCGTTGCTTTAAATGTCAAAGGTTTGGTCACACTATCTTTCAATGTGAAGGTCCGCAAGTTTGTGTGTGCGGCAAACCCATACATGAGGGACTCCCATGTGAAGTCCCAGTCTGCTGTCCTAACTGCAGTGGAGATCACCCTGCAAATTCGAAAGCATGTGCGGTATATAAAAAGAGCTTGAGATGCAAGAGATAAGAGTTACACAGAAGATTACATATCCAGAAGCGAGGCGTATGGTGGGTAGTGTGGTAACATCCGGTAACTCATACGCAAACGTTGCAACACGTAAGTCTGCTTGCAGTCACTCTCAAGTGAACATTATATCTGAAGTAAAAGATATAGTAAATAATGAAATAAAAACACTTACTTCAGTCTTAATGGAGTACATCAGAAAGTCGCTATCTATGCCAACAAAAGAGGCGACGAAAGACATAGAAATTGTAATGGACGAAGAATCCAGGGGTGCAAAGAGAAAACCTTCTTTGACCAGGTCACAATCTACAGAATCTAATGTAATTTCTGTAGATGAAAAGACGTTAGAACAAGCTAAACAGCCCAAAAAGAAGAAAGGATGGCCCAAGGGAAAGTCTAGGGGCTCTAGTACTCAACGTGGGTCAAAAGAATAGTCTGTGATATCTACTAGTCAAGTTTAAAACCTATGTGATTAAAATCTGTGATATTTTATTATTGTGTTTGTTGAGTTTTATAATTTATTTTACATTATCAATTATCTGTGATATATGTATATTTGTCCTCGTTCATGTATCTAGTCAATCGTTGTAAAAACATATCGAGTGTTTATTTTACAATAAATAATAAAATTCATAAAAATTATCCAATGGAATTGTAGGGGACTATCCAACAATCTGAACGAGCTGAAACTGCTAATTCAAAAGCATATTCCGGTGTGTGTTGCTCTTCAAGAAACGCACTTGAAACCCAGAAGCAAATACAGCATCAAAGGTTTTAAGCTCATAAGAAGAGATTTTCACTCACCTCAAAGGTCCTGTGGCGGTGTAGCTTTTGCCGTCCAAAAGGGCACACCATATAAAAGAGTAAATATAGACACGCCGCTTCAAGCTGTAGCAATGAAACTTGAAATTAACGGAGGCTTTACACTGTGTAATATTTATCTCCCCAATACGAATTATCATGTTGTAGAGATTGGAAAAATTATCAACCAGCTACCAATACCTTTGATCATTGTTGGTGATTTTAATGCCCACAATATAGTCTGGGGCTCTACAACAAACGATGCCCGCGGTAAGGAACTTTTAGAACTTATAGAAAATAAAAACCTTAGCATTCTAAATGATAATTCGGCTACCTATTTCAACGTAAGATCAGGAAGGTTTAATACCATTGATTTATCGATATGTTCACCAACTATACATACTAACTTGAAATGGGAAGTGGAAAATGACCTTCACAACAGTGATCATTTCCCAATAATTACGAGTATCCGAGGTGACAATCCAATGATCAAAACTGTAGCCAAATTCCAAATCCAGCAAGCCGATTGGGGACGTTTCACAAAACTGCTTATCCCCCCAAACCAGGATAGATTGAACCTTGAAGCGTTAACGCAATCTATTTTGGAAGCTGCGGAGGATAGCATACCAAAATCAAAGGCTCGGTACATCACTAAGATGGTCCCATGGTGGTCATCTGAAATAAAAGGAAAAATAGCATTAAAGAAAAAAGATTTAAACAGATTCCGACATAGCCCTACATTGGATAACCTCGTTGAGTTTAAAAAGCGTAGAGCAGAGTGTCGAAGGGGAATTCTAGAAGCACAAAGAAAATCGTGGCGAGATTATGTATCTACCATCACACCATATGCAACAAGCCAAGAAATATGGAGAAAGATTGGGGCTATATCCGGTAAAACTGGATGTAACTATCCGGTATCTCTCCGAAAAGCAGATGAGGTTTTAACAAATAATCTGATGGATATATCCAATACTCTTGCAGATCAATTTTATCAAGTCAGTAGTTCTTCAAACTACTCTGATTCTTTCCTAGAGGTCAAGACTGATAAGGAATCAATGCTTATTGATTTTGATACGGAAGAAAATTTAGAGTATAACCTACCTTTTACACTGGAAGAGTTAGAAACTGAAATTCAGAGAACTAAATCTTGTTCACCGGGATACGATGGTATTCATAATCAAATGCTTCGCCATTGCAGTACATAAATGAAGAAAACTATTTTAAAATCCTTTAATACATGCTGGAGAGAATGTACCTACCCCTCAGAATGGAAACAAGCTATTGTGGTCCCAATACCAAAACCGGGAAAAGACCAAAATGTTGGCAAAACACTACCGTCCAATCCTGCTTAGGCAAATTATTGGAAAAAATGGTAAATGAGCGCCTGTAGTTATTTTTAGAGAATAGACATCTATTAGCCTCTTACCAAACTGGATTCCGGAAAGGTAGATCAACTGTTGATCACTTGGTCAAGCTGAGTGACAAAATATTGAGAGCATTTGATAATATAGAGCATCTGGTAGCAGTGTTCTTCGATATTAAAGGAGCTTACGATATGACATGGAGACACGGCATACTGCAAAATATGTTTAAATATAGTTTACGCGGAAACTTACCTAAATTCGTGCTTTCGTTCTTGAAAAATCGAAAATTCGTCGTTAGAATTGGAGATGCCTACTCAAAAGAACACATCCTGGAGAATGGGGTACCGCAAGGCTCTACATTGAGTTGTACATTGTTTGCTATTGCCATAAATGAAATAGCCTCAAGTGTTACGGAGGAAGTTGATAAATGTTTATACGTTGACGACCTTATGATCTGTTACGCCGGCAAATCGATTGGTGCTATTACAGCGAAATTACAAGTGGCAATCAACGAAATACATAAAAAGGCCAATTCTATAGGATATGTACTCTCGGAAGAAAAATCAAAATGTGTACATTTTTGCCGACTTAGGAAACCACACTATGGTCCGGTATTATTCATGAACGGCAGAATAATTAGTATAACACAAGAACTAAAGTTCCTCGGACTCACCTTTGACAGCGAGTTGAGATGGAACAGACACCTCGAGGGTCTTATATCTTCCAGCAGACAATTATTAAATATACTTAGGGTACTTGCCCACCAGAAGTGAGGAGCTTACCCTAAAACACTTCTTGATATCTACAATGCTCTAATCTTATCCCGGGTAGACTACGGGTGTCAAGCATATTCTACTTGTAATCAAACACTGCTGGGCCAACTAAATAAGATTCAAAACCTTGCTATCAGGTACGCCTTAGGAGCCTTTCCGACAACACCAGTAAGTGCTCTTTCCGTCGAAGCCAATATTCCACCTCTTGTTTTTCGTCGGAAGCAAATAATCGTTAACTATTATCTAAAAGCATCGCTAGACAACAAGCATCCGAATTATGGGATGTTCGTTGATGACACTAGGCATGCACGATTACACAGGTGTAGATCAATCGGCCAAAGAGCAAGGGAGCACCTGGGAGATCTTAATACGAACAATGAGGACCTGTCTAACTTGACGAAGGAAGCTCGAAATTTTGTAAAGGATCGAGTATGTGAGCGCTGGCAGGAGCAATGGACAGAAACCAATACTACGTTAAAGAAAGTTAAACCGACTCTTAAACCGTTGTACCATCTCGATATACAACGCAGTAACTTGATCAAGATATATAGGCTCCGCTTAGGACACACTGCACTCACTCATAGTTACATGTTACCGGGTGAAGAACCACCAAGATGTGAAATATGTGGAGTAGGACTATCTCCCGAAAACATACTTTGCGATTGTAAACAGTATGTAGTGGAACGAAATTTATTCGCGATCAATGCAGTATGGGAGGCCAACTTGACAAACAAGGAACAGTGTAGTAACGCATTAAAATACATGCGAGCAATAAATAAATTGGACAAATTGTAAATAGTCTCATTAAAGTTTAGACCAAATCGATCGAAAATTGATTACCTATTTACTTATTCTCATCTATTTATATATGTATATATGTTTGTTGCCCCTTACGTGTCTGATCTGTGATATTATTTTCTTTCAAATTATTATTATAATAAAAAAAGTGTAATGGCCAATGGCCCCAGAAGCCGACGCCAAAGGTGGGGTTTTAGTGGGTATGTCCGGAAACGGGAGAGCCCCACACTCCCCGGTTATTCCTCCGGTGTGTGCATAAGGAGCATTTCCCCATCTGCTTATAAAAAAAAAATAATAATAATAGTAATAATAATAATAGTAATAATAACAATGATAATAATAATTTACTACCAAAAACCATAAACGCAGCCTTCTATAGCCTAAAACTGAGACCGTATATACCACCACCGATGCGCTGTTTTAGGTGTCAAAAGTTTGGGCATACTACTGTAAGATGTAATGAACAACAGATATGTGTCTGTGGGAAACCTTTACATGAAGGCCTTTCATGCGAAGTACCACTAGAATGCCCTAACTGTAAAGAAAACCATCCGGCAAACTCAAGAGTCTGTAAAGTATATATAAAGGAACAACGAATTCAGGAAATAAAGATAGCTCATAAAGTATCATATCCAGAAGCTAAACGTATGATAAACAGTGCTGTAACTTCCAATAATTCACACGCTGCTGTTGCCACGAACACTAGCGCTCCTTCACTTCCTACCGTAATTCCCGAAATTAAAAAGTTTGTTAATGAAGAAATGAAACATCTTACCGCCACTTTAATGGAATACATAAAACAATCCTTAGCTGAAGCCGTGATACCTACTAAAAATGATACGATAAAAGAAAGCCTGTCCTTAGAATCAGAATCTGTACCCATTGATGATGAATCAAGAGGAGAAAAAAGGAAAACTCTTAATAGGCAAAAATCATCTGCCTCTACTGTTACCTCCATAGAGGAGGATATACTACAAGAGGCCAAAAACTTCAAGAAGAAAAAACCTGGAAGACCTCCGGGAAGACTTAGGTCATCCAGAATTTAACTGTGATAATATTCTAGTCATTTTACATTAGTCACATATTATATTTATTATATATTCTATATATACACATAATTTTAACTTATTTGTCTGTATCAGTCTCTTTTTTTTATCTATTTAATATTTTTACTCTTTTTAATCTTCCGTCTACAAAGATCTACTAAGTAATCCGCTAAGGATCGCCAATTTACTTTCCAATGGCATCAATAATTCAAATAAACTGCAATGGATTAAGCACACATTATCCGGAAATTAAAAAGATAATTGTAAACAAATCTCCAATCTGTTTATGTCTGCAGGAGACAAGATTAACACCTAGTAAACCGTTTAATATAAGAGGATACCTACCTTTTCATACGTATGGCCCATTAGGTCCTAGGGCATGCGGCGTGGTTTCACTTTATATCCGTTGTGAAATCCCAACTAGACAAGTAAGCATTCGCTCTAAATTACAGGTTGTAGCAGTACAAATAACGGTCCCCATAATTACTACAATTTGCAATGTCTATTTGCCAAACAGTGAATGGGACTACGCAGACCTTCAGAATGTCGTAGAACAGCTGCCAAAACCAGTTTTGCTAGTTGGAGACTTTAATTCGCACAATGAGATGTGGGGTTCTGAAACAATCAATACAAATGGGCGTATAGTTGAAGATTTAATGGCGCATAACAATTACATCATGTTAAACACCGGATCTCCAACATATGTATGTGCGAGATCTAACAAATTCTTATGCTTAGATCTCACTATATGCTCTCCATCACTGGCAACTCGCTTAAAATGGGCAACGCTAGAAAACGATATTTTCTCAGATCATATTCCTATCCTAATTGAAACCGACGCCGCATCTCCTTCTACTGACGCACCACCTAGATGGAATTTGAAGAAGGCGAACTGGGAAAAATTCTCGTCTCTAGTAAATAAAATATATCAACATCAGGATATAAATGAGGAAATTAGAGATATAAATAGTAATACTAAAAATGCTGCTAAATTCAGTATACCTCAGTCCAGAAGCACCCTGCGAATACGAAATGTCCCATGGTGGACCAAAGATATTGCAACAGCTGTTAAAAACAAGAAAACTGCATACAACAACTTTAAACGTCATCCTACAGCAGAAAACTGCATAATATTTAAATGATGTAGAGCGGTTGCACGTCGCTTAATAATTCAACAGAAGAACAGCTCATGGCACGAATATGTTTCCTCAATAACCTGTCATACACCATCAAATGTAATATGGAGGAAAGTCAAACAAATTTCTGAACACAACTCATATAATATTCCAGCAGAATTAAATTATATGGGTCAAAAGATCTCTGGACTACGTGATATAGCCGAAACCTTTTTAAAACATTTTGAAAAAGTGAGTAGTGATGAAAGCTATGATCTAAACTTTCGCCTTAATAATGACGTACGAGAGAAAGAGCTAGATTTCAACACAAGAGAACTTCTGTCATATAATTGCGACTTTACAATGCATGAGCTTAAAGCCGCCTTGCTGACATGCAGAAATACATCGCCTGGGTATAAAGTAATACCATATGATATGCTAAAGCACCTACCTCAGCATGCTATGGAATCAATCCTAACATTGTACAGCCGTATCTGGCACTCGGGGAAGTACCTAAAGAATGGAAAGTCGCCACGGTAGTTCCCATTCTAAAACCAAACATGCCTTCGGAACTACCAGAAAGCTACAGACCCATTTCACTAACGTGTTGTATGGGAAAATTATACGAGAAAATGGTCAACTCAAGACTGATTTACATGGAACGAAATAACCTACACTTCCCTTATCAGTTTGGTTTTAGGAAACGCCGCAGATTCAAACAGATTATGCGTATCGAAAACATACCGCAGCAGTCTTTGTTGACATCGAAAAGGCGTATGACTGCACGTGGAAATACAATATAATAAAAACCGTACATGAATGGGGTATAAGGGGAGAACTGGCGTACTTCATAAAAGACTTTTTATGCTCACGTGAAATCCAAATCAGATTAGGTAGCGCTATTTCTTCACGAGGGCTGCAAGTTAATGGAATTCCACAAGGATCGAACATCAGCGTGACTATTTTTAATAGCGATAAACGATTTAATTCGGAAAGACGCAACAGAAGTTAAAGCGCAGCTGTATGTCGATGATTTGTGTTTGTACTATACCGCTGAGCCTTCAGAAGACATCAACCAAGTCATGCAAACCGAATTGGACAACGTAATTCAAAAAGCAAAATCGATTAGCTTTAGATTTTCTTCCACAAAAACTATAGCGGTGCACTTCTGTAGGCTAAGAAAATGTATTTTTTAACCAGCTTTACGAATGGGAAATAATGCTATAAACACGCAGAGAGTAATAAAGTTCCTGGGTATACTGCTGGATGAAAAACTGTTGTGGAAAGCACAAATTAACAGCCTCTGGGCCAAATGTAAACGGGCGCTGAACTTAATAAGAGTGGTATCAAACATTAGTTGGGGTAGCGGTAGAGAAGTGTTACTCACATTACACAATCTGTTGATCCAATCACGGTTAGAATATGGAGCAATTGTGTTCTATTCAGCAGGTAAAACGATCCTCAGCAAATTAGAGGCCCTTTACTATCAAAGCATCAGATTGGCAATTGGTACATTCCGTGCCTGTCCGCATACATCCATGGGATGCGAAACTGGGCATGAACCGCTCCCACTAAGAATTAGCCGTCTATTATTATGCTATGGTGCCCGAATCTACACGCAACCAGACCATCCTTTATACAACCTCATGTTTAATGTACCAGTATTTATAAATAGACCAACCATTACACGACCGGCTACAATAAGGTACCATGAAGAACTAAAACTATATGGAAGCAAGGCACCGAATTGCTTCCAATGTAGAATAAGTGAAAGTCCCCCATGGTTCAGAACACAAAACATGATAATAGATTCTATGGCACTATACCCTAAAGAACAAACCCACCCAATGATATACCACCAAAACCTTTTCATAATTCAAGATTTATATAAGAACTATCAATTCATATTCACAGATGGATCAAAAACTAGTACTGGAACGGGATCTGCATTTGTCACTCACGAGACTGTATCTACACTATCATTATCACCTTGGGCAAGTGTGTATACAGCCGAACTAGTAGCAATTAAGCAAGCACTACTTTTTTGCGAATACAATAAGCAGCATAAAAAGTACATCATATGCACAGACTCTAGAAGCGCTATGGAAGCAATTCGCGGAAGAAAAGAAAACGACGACTTGGTAAACATTCTTATATCCTTAATGGCCCAACTATCAGAAAAACAATATAATATCTTAATTATGTGGGTACCAAGTCACAGCGGCCTCACAGGGAACGAACAAGCAGACCAAGCTGCACGATTGTCAGCTAACGCCTCTGAACCAGATGTAACTCCCATACGTATCAGTGACCAAAGGAGCCATTACAAACAACTAATAAATAAAACTTGGGAAAATCAATGGAAAATATCTAACAACAAGCTCCTAGAAATTAAAACAACAGTAGAAAAGGCAGTATACCCCACGTTCCTAAATCGACGCGAACAGGTAGTACTTACGCGTCTACGAATTGGCCACTGTCGTCTAACATCTGGATACCTGTTATCTCCACGAGCTGGTAGAAGACTTCAACCCACCTGCGAAACCTGTAACACACTGCTAATTATTAAACATATATTACTAGAATGTTCGTTATATACACAACACAGAATAGATAACAATCTACCCCATAGTTTAGCAGATATTTTAGCCCCAACGGAAAATTCAACAATTAGATTACTAACATTCTTAAAACAAATACATTTATATAAAGAAATATAATTATACGTCAGTCAAACAATAGAAAGGGCTAATGATCGAAGAAATCGATGCCCACAAGGAAAAAGAATAATAATAATAATAAAATAATAATAATGATAATTTATTGCATGTTACTGTGCAAATCACTTACATATATCAATGAGCACCAAACATATAAAAAAAAACAGAACATTTTCATACTTACAAACTATACATTTATTCACACACATATCTAAATACATTTTATTTATTTTTAGTGAAAGTTATACATAACCAGATTATCCACTCAGACTAGACATATCGTCACCTACAAATTCATTAACAGAGTAATAAGCTCTACTAACTAAGAACATTTTCAATTTTTTCTTCAATTGCCTCCTCTCAAGCTCTGTTATTTGCTTATGTAATCGGTTAAATAATGTTTGTGATGTATACACTGGTCCGTTTTGTGATTTAACTAATCTACAATAACTGATTCGTTATGTAGATGTAGATGTTATTTCTTTGTCACGTATGATGGTGGTCATGTACATCCGATTGTAGTTTGAAATTATTGAGATTGTCTTTCACACATAAGATGCATCCTGGTAAAGGGAAGCGTAAGAATTTTTTATTTTTTAAAAGCCTCTTTACAGTCATCGCCCGTATTTTAGAATTCGAACTGCACGCCTTTGTAAGGCAAAAATTTTAGATGTAGCGCAGTTTCCCCACACCATAATACCATAACTAATGACTGAATGTATTAAAGAAAAGTAAGCGGTGACTAAAATATTTGTAGATACGTTATCGTAAAGCCTTCATAGTGTGTATACGTTTTTACAGATCTTTGTGCTTATTGCCTGCGTATGATTTGAGAAGCTTAGACTTGGGTCTATTTTTATGCCCAAAAATTTTACAACTGGGGAATTCTTGTAGCAGTATGGTCGTAGCGAAAATAGTAACCATTCTGATTTATTTTCATTAACCCCAAGTTCATTTGAAACAATCCAGCTCATTGCTAAGTCTTCTACTTTATGTTGAAGAGCAGTCATGTCATCTAATCTTTTCTCTTTCACCAAAAGAGATGTCATCAGCATATAGTATACATTCCGCACGAATGTTAATATAGTTAGGGGATTATAAATAACAATGGACATAAAATCGATCCCTGAGGAACTCCTCTGTTGACAGGAAGCTTTTTAGATAAATCCCCATTGAATGTAACATGTTGGTATCTGTGCAATAAATACGAGGAAATCAGTTTGTTGCTGTTTTCACTAAAATTGTATACCGTTTCAAGTTTTTTTAATAAAATATTGTGTGACACGCAATCAAACGCTCTTGACATATCCAGAAACATTGAAATCTAATAGTCACCTGTTTCAAGACTCCTCAATGTTTTTTTCTAAAAATTTCATTAAAGCATTTACGGTACTTTCTTTGCTTGTTTTTTGTTGTGATGAAAAAGATCATTAGCTTCAAAATAGTTGAACATTTGTTTACTAATAGCTTCTTCAAATATTTTGGAGAAGATGGGTAAGCTAGAAATTGGCCTATAGTTATTGATATTATTTTTGTCGCACGACTCAAGTTATGGTATAACTAAGCCAATTTTCAATAAACCAGGGAAGGTACCTGTTTTGATAGTAAGATTTACCAGTTTGGTTAATGGTACAACATACTGGCTAATTAAATAAATTTAAGGTAGCTGTTCATAGGCATCTATTGGCAGTTCATTATCCCTCTATCCATCCTCCTAAGTGTTCCTGAGTGCTTTAGCACGATAGGCCAAATTTAGCCTGCTCAGGTCCACAATCATAAAAAAAAATATTGTTTTTTACGCAGAAAAATCGTAAAGATCTTTGATTTTACTATTTTTTACAGCTTTTAGTATCTCTCTTACTTCACGTTGTGAGATTTCATTAAAATTAAATGGAATATTTGAATTAACTCTCACTGTGCAAACATCTAAATAATTCAGTTGCGAATAGGGTAACTGACTTACGATGTTATCTGAATTTTTGACAAAAAAGAGATTAAACTCGTCTGAAGTAATTTAGCAGACTCACATACATTAGTAATTTGTCTGTATGAATTAATAACTGCCACGTAGCTTTAATTGTGTTTGGTGCTTGTGATATGATCTTGTCATTAGCCGTCATTTTTGCGTTTCTGATCGCTTTCTTATACCTAATACGAAGTTTATTACGAGAAATTTTTAAATCAGCAGTTTTATACATATTGTATAACTCAGATATAAGATTCACTTGATTTCGGAGCAAACTAATGTCATAATTAAACCACTTTATGCCTTTATCGCACTTTCGCTATGGTATATCACATGTATGCTACGTCATCGTTGCAAGTTGCAACTGGTTTATACCTTTGCATAATTTTGAACGTTTCATTAGTCGTATGAGTTCTCTGTGAGAACTCAATACTTCAATACATTGAATTTTATCTAAATCAGTGGAAATAAAAAAATCCCGTAGAAGTGAGGTGAGTAAAAATGTAGCATATGAAAAATGATACCAAATAATAATAATAAATAATGTTTATTTTTTACATTGCAGCAAAAAGTTCCATAATTTAGAAAATTCTCGCGACGCCGAAGAGATTTTAAATTATTTACAAGAATTAACTGACGATGATGACAATTATAATACTGTGCAACAGTGTGATCATCTTGATCTTGTTTTATTGCCACCAGAAGATGTCGAAGATAGTGATAAAAATTATGCACCGAGTGACGAAGAAGGAGAATTTGAAGTAAGAGATATAGGAAAAAGAGTTCTGAAATAGCCAACGAAAATATATGCTGTTGGTGGAAACATTGAGGACCGAGTAAAACTAAATCTGGGTTTACCTGACGATGAGTCCGAAGAAACGACCAAATACCACTGGTTAGCTTAGCCAAAGGTTGAAAAAAAAACGAGTTAAGAGTTTATCACTGAAAAGAAAAAAGAAAAATTGGGAAAGAAAAATACTAACTGCCCCATCTGAAAAAATTGAAATTGAAAAAACCCCGCAACCTTGATACGTGTAAATTTAGTTTATAAATTTATAGTCTTTAGTTACGACTCATCCTATAGGTTATTGGAAAATGGCAACATTGCCAATAAAAATCGTTCTTAATAGGAAAATTTTTCAAACATGTGACCGTCTTAAATTCTTGGATTGGTAGAAATTAATTAGGCTTTCTTTTTTTTGTTTTCTGGTACCTTCAGAGAAGAAGGAAAAACGCCATTTTTGGCAAAGAAATTTAATGCGTAGTTAGAAGCAAATGTAAAATTTGGAAAAGGTTTCCTTAAAAATTTGATTGAACTTTTCAAGTAAAATTTTAACACAGCCTGTTGCTGGATTCAATCTTTTCCATATAAATAAATCCTGTTCGGATTTCGAATTTGAGTTCGACTTTAATTTTTTTTGTTTCTACTACACCTTAGCTTCGTTCAAGAGGTAAGCTACTCACTTTCTTTTCTTATTTACTAGAAATAACTTTGAAATGCACGTGTACATGTTTTGAAATTTTAATACAGCATAAAGATCATATCTTATAAAAATTTGGGTATTGATTTAAATTCTAACACAGTTGTCTTATATAGGTTTTTTTGGTCCTTTACATTTACTCAAGATTAACATCTTTCGTGCTTCCATAAGAGATAGTTAAACCATTTCTGACAGCACAATTGGATACCATTCATCCGAGGTGTGAAATATTAGTTATGTCTTCGAACCTGAATTGAAACAGTTTACGATTACCTTCTCCGAGGATCTTCCGCATTAACTGAAGAAATATACGTTACCTGACAATTTTCGGATAAGTATTTTGTTACACACAAAATTTACCTACGGTAGTGACTTTTGTTAGCTTTTCTACATAACGAGGCTTCGTTACTATACTGAAATTTTATAACAAGTACATTCCGGTGCTTGACATTGTATTAGTGTGTTTATTATCCTATTCCTAAAATTAATGCTTATACTTTACTGTTAAACATTTCCTTAGTAATCGTTAGAGTAAGGTTAGACATTTGTACCTGTAAAAGATAATTTGGGTTATTTCAAAGTTTCTCATAACTTACATTTAACTTTGCAGTAGAATTTGTATTTAACTATCAATTTCTAACTGTTTTCTTGCTAGTTTTATTTTGATATCAAACCGTAGTTTGTTCATCCGTTAGAACTATCTGTGTCTACTGTAGATCAGCTGTTTAGCTGACGGAACGCTACTATTTGAGTCTAAATGTACAATGTGTAATATGCTAACTGCTGGGGTTGTATATAAAGTTATTTATTTCAATTACTGTGTAAATCACATTGCATAGTTTATTTATGATCATTGGGGTTGAAAATTTGTTACTGTTCACTGATTACAATTAATAGTTGTTTAGTACAAAACTGTTTGAATTAGCTTACTCATTTAAGCTTTGGTTTGTAGCCATATGCTTACTAATGAATGTGTCAATCTGTGTTGCGCATTTATTAAATTCTTGCATTGTGATTGCCAAATCTGTAATGAACTTGGCCTTTCTGAATTTTCTAAACGCTTTATGCTTACTTTGTCTGTAATACTCATAGTAACTACTTTGAATAATTTTTTTTAAGGTAAACAACGGAGTAGACATCTAGTGATGGTTTTCGCTTTATATTTGGGATTTATTTGCGTCCGGTTGATTGGAAACTGATGGATTAGTCCGACGGAGAGCTCTTCGTGGAATATCGGTGTACAGGTATTCAATTTCGGATAATTATTTACATGTTTGGGTATGTTTTTTTGGGTCAACGCTAGATGCCGGACCGTATTGTGTCTGATTATGTAAATTTTAAGTAAAATTCATAGTAGTTTTTTTTTATTTGTTTGAAAGGTAAGTTGATTACTGGTGGTTTATTTGGTAGATATATTGTATCTGATGTATAATTGATTGTTGTTTTGGGAATATTTCCTGAAAGAATTGTATTTATGTCTGCGAGTTGGCGCTCCATAATTTTTTTTTATGTTAGATACTTACGAAGATTTAATTATTATTATAAAATTTATGCTATTTTGCAGTGGGTATATTAAATAAGTGGTGTTAAACGATCGTAAGGTGTTTCTTTAATCCTGTGATCTACGATCAATGTCCTAGCCAGTCCTTTGTCAGTGTGGCTTTAGTTCACCATTTTATTTTAGTTGTCTCTTTTGTCCTGTGTGGCCGTAGCCCTTTTCTTGATAGAGGGGCGATATAAAATTAAATCAAGTGGTGCCCTTTTTTAAATTCTATGTATATCTTTTCTCCTGCCAAAACGCCCATGCATCCAAGTGCTTAACCGACCGACTGAGCTTCCGGCTAATTCCTTAATCTATGCTACAGCACTTTAGCCACAATTTCTACGATTATCCCTTTGCGCACGTAACAACCTGATATACTAAAAACAGTACAAAGCGAGAATTTGGCTCCTGTTGATTTATTCAAAATGTTTTTTTCCGATGAATATGTGCAAAGTATTTGCAATGAAACAAATAAGTATGCAATTTTCAAAGGCAACCATAATTTTTCTGTGTCAACTAATGAAATGTACATTTATCTAGGAACTCGTTGCCGGCAAGAACAATGTACTGGGAAACCGAAAGTGACACATTCAATTCTTTAGAGACTAACGGCATATCACGCGACAGATTTGAAACAAAGTAGATCCAAACAACAAACTGTATAAAATTCAACCGTTGCTTGATAGAACAAACCAGGTTTCACAGACATTGGCTTTACCATTAGGAAAAAAATTTGCGTTAGATGAAGCCACGGAACCATATTATTTATCGATATTATTACATGAAACAATTTATAAGAGGGAAGCCCATTAGATATGGATTTAAATTCTGGTGTCTCTCAACATCGGAGGGTTATCTTCTGAAGTGATAAGAAGGAAGGAAAATATTTAGGTTCATTGGTCACTAAAAATTTGTGTCTTGGATATCTACATAGAAATAGTACTATTTTTGTAGACATTTTTTTCAATTCTCTTCCTCTTCTTGATAATTTAAAAAACGAAAGTATTAAGTGTATTGGTACAATTCGCGCCGATAGAGAAGAAGAAGCGCTACTAAAAGACTTAAAAGAAGAAGTCCGAGGATGCATTCATGCAATCCAAGATATTGACGAATCTATTTGTTTAGTTAGCTGGAACAATAATAGCCAAGTTACCATTGGAACTAACGTAGGCAATCATCAAATATGTCTCAAAAAAGGCAAATGCAAGCGCTGGTCAAAAATAGAAATAGCATATGCTTATGTCGACCAACATACTCTTATAAATTTATATAACCAAGGTATGGGAGGTGTTGACTTTTTGACAAATTGAGAAGACTCTACCGCATCCGTATTCGACCTAAAAAGTGGTATTGGACGTTTATTCGTTTTTGCATAAAAGGTTCTTTAGTCAATATGCGGATCATTTATAGATATGTTTTTCTAAAAATGAGTTTATTGGCATTTGTAAGGAGAGTTGTCTTGTCACTTTTATCAGCGCCTGAGTACCTTTCTGGTCCAAAACCTAAATGTAGTAGAAGAATATCTCAAGAAATAAGGTTTGATCGAAACCACTACCTTGTTGCTTCAATTCCTACCCAAAGTCAATGTGTCTATTGCAAAAAATGTGCCAAATTTATTTTCTCTAAATGCAATGTTGGTATAGATCCAAAAGTATGCTTCCGGGCGTATCATACAGCTTCATAGTTGCTGAAAATAGATTGTTACGTTTTACGAAGATGCTTTGTAGTTTTACGGATTTAGTGTTTCTATCAATTTATTTAAATACATTTTACTGAACTATTTGTAGTTGAATTTGTCGTTAGTAGGTTATTTTACAATACTAACTGCCGTTAAAATATTTTTAATTAAAAAATAAACTGTAATGCCTATGGTATGAAATATTATATGTGAAAAATCAAAAAATTAGAAGAAAATTATTTATTTTTAATAAATTTATTGATACTTTATACCTTCAAACAATACTGTCCTGAAACGATTAATCATTTAATTGAAAAAAAAGATTCTTCATTAATGGGTTAAGAATGCATTACTAAAATTGTTATAAAAAATAGAAAATTTTTCGTTAGCATCTAAATTATTGTCAACTTAGGTGTTCCACGGTAAATTACTAAAACATTTTTTTTCGTAATAGGCCTAACAGTAATTGATTTACTACACTGACTTCTCGATCCAGGTTTGCAGTTTCGGTAGAAAAATTATTTTTAGTCAAATTTGTGAGGATATTATCCAAACAATTATTAATTCTTGTTAGTTCCGTAATTGTTTGGATAAATCCATGAGATAAAACAGGTTAATAACAGAATTTGCATTATATTCACAGCTATTAAATTTTCCGTTGAAATATCCGCATACAATTGCACTGGAGTATTTTTGTAATAGGCAAAGGGAACGTTCGAGTATTTCAAGGAATGTACAAAAATTCCCCGAGGGAGATCTGTAAAAGTAAACTATGGTTAACTTATATGAACTACAGAAGGTGGCCGTTATTTCGCAAAGTAACACCTTGGACGGTTCAGTGATGACTGGTACAGGAAAGAAACAAATTTAAGCTAGAATTAATTAAAATTAAAATTAATATAAACATAATACTGCTTAGATAATTGACATGCTACACGTCAAAGAACTGTGAGAGTTGGACACATGCTCTTAACCGGGAGCTCACTGTGCCCCGTGCTTTAGTGATATTGGAAGCGGTGTAGTCCCAACAAGGTGTTGTAACTTTTTAATGTTAGTTGATACAAAAGTGCTTAATTCTGTATCGCAACGTTGGTAATTGTATGATGTATTGAATAATATAAAAAAATTGGTATTCATCATAAATAATAATAATAAAGCGTATATTCGTATAAAGGTTTATAATAATAAATATAATATATATATATATATATATATATATATATATATATATATATATATATATATATATATATATATATATATATTTCAAGTGTATTGATTTACTGTAGGGTCCAGTTTTAGGAACTTCTCCTCCTTCAACATGTGTGGATTGTTGGTTGTGGATGTTCTGTGGTGCCAGTTGACACCATTGTTTTATGCATGTTGTTGTTGTAGCCGTGGGTCATGGTTATTATGGGTAGATGATCGTTGTGCGGATGTGGATATGTCCTGAGGTCGGGTGTCGCGGTGATGCAGCTATTCATGTTAAAGTAGACCTGTAAGTGAAAGAAACAAGTATTAGTTTGACGCATAATGAGTTGTTCTGTAGTAACTAGATTACTACAGTAATGTTGTTAGGTTAATATTCCAAAGCGTGAAGAGCTGTTGGAGAAACGGTAGTTAGACAGTACATAAGAAGTTGGAGATCAATGCTACATACTTAACCTTAGGCGCGAATCTTCGCGTCGGACCTTTGTATGATTACCCGAAAGGGGCAACCTTCTCCTTACCGTGCGTAAGAATCACTCCCCACACGTCAGTCACAATTTTCGCCTAAGCGAGTGCCGCTGCCACCTTTAGGATCACAGGTAGTGCCTTCTCCATATTGAGATCTCCTAGGAGGCCCAATCCGTTGTCGAGCCCTAAGGTGGGTTGAGTAGGTGGGGTAACGACAGCGGCGCGAGCCGCTTTCATTACTCGGGCGTAGCTGACGCCGGTCCGAGTTGAAGAAGGCGCCGCTGTCAGCGCTGTCCTCTTCAGTGTCGGTTGACCTTACGTCTTCTTCCGTTGTGGAGGTCGAGGGAATTTTGGACATCCCATGTAGCTAGCGGGGTGGTTCCTACAACAGTTAACACAATTTTCCAGGTCAGTGCGGGGTTTAGGGAATTCACAGGAGTGGTGAACTCCGCGAACTTTACCCAGCGTGTTGCCGCCCTGCAGCACCCATGTGCTTGAAGGAAACCCTGACACCGGTGACACTGCTAGATGTCGGATTTCCCCCGCAAGTCCTCTACGGTAACGCGGATGCAGGTGACGTACTGCCCCTCTCGGGTCTTCTTCATGTCCTTTTCGCTCCGTAGGTGTACCAGAACGAGGGGGATCGCTCGGCTCCGTTGCTTCATCTTGAAGCAAGAGATCACATTAATATCTATAAGTGCAGGCACTGAGCTGACGTCAGACTCGGACAGTTCTAATGGCAAGCCACATATCACTACCTTAGCTATACGCTGACTCCTTGACTGATGTACTCCGTACCACACCTATCAATATACCTCAACAGCCTGACTCGGTCCTCAGGTAAGACAGTCAGTATTCGGATTCCCTCGGTGATTGCTTTGGCTCTCGTGAAGGCAATCCGTTGTCTATCCAATTTGAGAGAGAAAGCAACCAGTTCTCTTTCTAACGAAGGATTACCGGGGCTACATACTATCTAGTGTTTTCTGCGATCGGCGTCGTCGTCTGTTCCATGGCTGCTGGTCTATCGGTGCATTCTTCCAGTGCGTGAAACGTGTCAGTCGGGGTCAGCGCTGGCTAGGGGACCGTCGGGGTCTCCTTAGGTCTCTTCTGCTTGACGCAGTCATCGGGATGGGCATCTCCTTCGCTTCTTCCTTAGCGGCGTTGGCGGTAGCGGTGGACGTCGACGGTACTGGTAGTTGCGCCTCAACTAGCCGCCTCCTTTTCTCCGTGGTGGGGACCGGTAGTGCGTCGCTGTTCGCTCGGTGAAACGTCAGGTCGGGCAGCGACGGTATCGCTTCTTACGGTATTGGCGACGATGGCGGATCCGAGTGTCCTTTCATCCATCTGTTGTAAGCGCGCAACAACTCCTCCCGGTTGCACGGCCCACCCATCGTAAAAACGACGTTAACGTTCTTTTTGTAATTGACAGGTCGATTACTCTTTGAGTTGTTCTCTGTTCGAGAGGCTAACCTCAAGTGATTATTCTTCCAAGGTAGCTTCTGTATGGGTGAATGTAATGTAATTATAATCTAGAGTCAATATGAATTGTTTACTTTCCATTTCTGGTAAGGTGTCTTTAATTTAAATTAGTAAGTAACTAGTATTAATATTGAAGATTCAATGTACAGATAAAATGTTGATAAAGTGTAGTCAGTATAAAAGTGTTATAAGGTTACTAACAGCTACCTATTAATACAAAATTCTGTTAAAGGTTTCCTTAATATAATTAAATTAGTTTTTACCTTTAATCATAGATGTTTATATTCGAATTATTTATGAATTGATTAATAATATATAACTAAACACTTCCTCTACCTAAGTGACAATCACAAACTTCAATGTTAAATTATACCTTCTAATCACTTAAAAACATAACCATTGAGGTAGTCCAAAGTATATACTGATTTCTTGTAAATTAACTGTAAAATATATAGAATACCTATGTCACAATTAATTTAAATGTAAATGGAAATTTTATATCTAACAACGCATTAAGTTCACGTGCTTCCTTTAACTTAATATAGTGGTGTACTTTGACTTCTAATAAATACAATAAATGAACACCAGGGTAAAATGTGTAAACCCAAATTCAAATTATATATTAAGCACAATTATAAAAAAATGTATTGCATGCTGGCACAGACATATACAGTATTTGCCAAAATAAACAGCACCCAAAACAACTTTATTCATTTATTTAATTTTTCTAATTTACGTGTTCAAAATGAGCACCATTACGAAGTAGACAAGACGATTTTTCAGATCATTGAACGTATTCATAAATAGTGTATGAACCAGGTGGCGTAAGGTCAGGTGAATGTGGGGTGTTATCAAAGTCCGTTCCACCAAAATTATTTTGTTTCCAATAAGAGCCTGGCTGCATGGCTTGTGACGCCATCTTATTGAAATTATTGCATGTTCAACTATGAACTTTGTACGCAGCAAACACTTCTTACATCTGTGACAAAAGGTATGATGATGTTCTGCATTTAACGCTCTTGATTAACAGGAACTGTGTGTTGATTCCCGTCCTCAACAAAGGGACTGTGCCCTAATACAGCACACCAAATCGTAACTCGAGCATTACGAGTTGGTTTCTCTACAATGAAGTCAGGACGTTCAAATCCAAGAAATCGAGTTATTTGTCTATTGATATAGCCATTTAAGTGAACACCACTATCGTCTGAATACCATAGATTTTCAAAAAATCGGTATCTTCGTATACCAAACTAAACACAATGAAAATTTTCTTGAACGTTTGTCCACAGCGCTTAGTCGTTGTCCAGCTGAATACGATATGGATGATCACCAATGCCATTGAATATTTTAAGTGTGATTGTTTTACTGATTAATTTACACAGTTCGTCGAGGACTTTGTGCAGGCTGCAAAACGTGGTCATTATCGTTGGTACAAACTGTTCTTCGAGGACCTGAAGAACCCTTACGCTGACACAATACACTGCTAGTGCGACAAAATTTCTCAACAATTGCTAACATTAGGCCTTTACTGGGTGCAGCCTTATTAAATTACTAACGATTCCATTCCATGGCCCGTCATATGTTAGTACTGTTTATTTTGGCGAATACGGCACATTCAAATGTCTTATATAAACCCCATCTGTCCTGTAATCGAGCTGCTTAAATTATGTACACATACATGTTACATGGTTCCATTGACATTTCAATGTTATACAAAGAAGTATAAGTTTCTTTCTAAATTGAGATTAATAATCCAATACAAGGTATCTCCCTCCGGATCACGATATGGACACACTCATAATATATTCCAGGGTAGGTTCCAATCTCTTTGAGCTTTAATAGATTGCTTCACAAACCAATTTATTTCCTTTTTAGTGACAAAGGCACAAAACTGTTTTTTACGTGAACCGTGAAACACCTGTCTTCGGTTACAGATTTAAGAAAGATTTAAATATGTTTGAACTTCTATTTCATGGTAATTCCCAATTCAACATGCATTTACTTAAAGCGTTTAATATTTATGTTGTTATTTACTTAAGTTTTGTGCTTACATATAATTTAAACAAAACTCTGAATTTCCAATTATAACCAAGTAATTGCATGTTCATTCACCATTTACTTAAATAAATTTATAAATAATTTATAAATTACTATATTTGTTTAGCACCTTTCTTAATATTTACTGGCCTAACTTAAATAAACACATCCACACCACAGTATTTATTTCTTTGGTCAGATTTCGTAATTCACCGCTTAGTCCCTTTTAAATCTAATACACAATCAATAATAGATTTAAGCGACCTTATGTATAATGATTTTCGACGAAATACCTTCAATCTTAAAATTTTAAATTTTATTCAATTTCAAACTACATAATTAAAATGGCAACAGAATTTATAATTCGTATAAAATACACTGCAGATGGTCTTGGTTAAATTTATTTGCTTATGTTTCCATTTATTGCGTCGAATAATACAAATTTGAGGATAATTTTCTAAATCTAATATGAATTTTTAATTTAATATTTTTTACAAAACTTAGATATCCTAATACAAATGAACTGGGCCTTTAGCCGATCAAAATCGATCGTAATATCAATTTTTTATATACTGAACTGTTTAAACTGCCATAAGAAGTAGTCTCCGTTTAACCAATTTTAGCAAAAATATAAAATACACAAAAACTATTTTTAAAAACTAATAAGTAATCGTGAACGAAAACGAAAACGTGATCTTTCAAGACTATTTAATTTGTTTAAATTTTGAACATTTTTATCAAACTTTATACCAATTTTATTGACAAGTGCTACCTCTTTTTGTAATTTCCAGAACATGATCAAGGTTGCAAGCAGTGTTGGCTCGCTATCTTCTACAATTTCTGAATTAGATTTTAAATCTGTTACTGACGTAAATTATCATTAAAATTAGTTTTACATGTTTGTAAACTTATTTTGAACTTGAACATGTGATGGATGTTATATTTACACCAAATGTCTTAATACGTTTGCAACTTATTTTCAACTCTTTACAGCGGTGTACTTTTATTCTTAAATATATCAACTATGCCACGTGTCTAACCTACCACGTAGCATAAAATGGAGGAAGTTGGTGAGCGCGGCTGAGAATTCAATCTAACGGCAAATGAATAGTAGAGCCCTTTGTTGGCGTGGGTAGTTTTGAACTGTTGATAAATATTGAATCTAGTTAGGTTTGTTAGAGAACTAAAAGCTTTGAAGAACAGTGAATAATGGTATAATCATAAATGTTCTGTAAAGCTTAAACCAGGGGGAAGAAGCAGTAATATTAGACAGGCACCAGTTTGATAATCTTAATTTACTCACAATCTCAATATAAGGACTAGGTAGACACATTTTGTATGACCCGATGCCATGTAAGGATTACGCTTTAGAATAATTTTTTTACAAGAGACGAAACAATTTGCGTATATAAATAAATATCACTAGGAGGTGCACACTTACCGATAACAAACCAATCTTTACAATATTAAGTTGTATTAAAGATTCCCCAAAGACTAGACAGATTTAGTATATTGACACATAATGGTACACCCCGATACACCCTGACGAGGGAAAGTCTCAATATTTAGCTAATAGCTACCAAAATGAATAAAATTGGTAAGTTTCTAAAAATATTTCAAACACCTCTCGGGTCCGTTGAAAGATCTTTCGCCGTGTTAACCTGAAAATAGAGATTCACATATAACAGATCAAATTTCAACTCGAAAATGCGATAGTTCAATTTGCCATTGTTTTACAGATTCACCCGGAATAATAATAATCAAACCCTCATGTAAATATTTTTAGACAAGACTGTTCAGCTCACACTTGATCTAATCTTAATTTAACACGTAAATACCCAGACAGATAGAAGTAGGTCGCATATAACCTTAACATTCCAATCCACAACATAAAATCATACTTAAACCTAAAAGATAATTTTAAAAACAAATTATCCCACACTAAAGTTTGACGTAAACGAATAAATTGTACTATAAACAGAACCGGTATGATAACAACATTTAGACTATTGCGCAGACGGTAGCACTTTATGATAGTAATTCCCAAACCATAAAATAGATGATCCCGCTAACACAACACTGTGGTTCGTAAACATCTTTTTATAATTACCAGCTAAAGAAATAATTTACACTGAGAAATTTCTTCCAGTCAAGTTAGAAATAAAGGGTTTTCCTGAGAGTGCTTCACTTTCGACCAAAATGGCTACACACAAAGCTACATTTTAAGGAAAATCTTTGTTATCAGCTGACATTGTTACGACGGTTTTCAAGAAACCGTAGAAATCCCCTAGGTGCCACTACTATGTCAATTTAACCAATTTTTAGAGTAATTTTCATTACAGTGAATACAATCTTAGATATTGAATTTAATAACGATTTTTATACAACTTCGGTTATGAGATCCATGTTTATATACGAATAACGCTTACTAATTCGATGCATATCACGATTTTCAGAAAAAAACGTAAGTACTGAATTTATTTGAAACGCTGCCCCCGATACTGCATAACTTTTGTTCCAAAAATGCAACACACACACTACCACAAGCAAGAATAGAGACAGGGCGTCGAACCTAAAGCAGGCTGGCAGCAACCCACCTTGACATGGTATGTTCGTTCAGCGATCCAATACCATAGGTGCAGATGCTCGAAAATCCCTAGGACCATGAAAAAATGGTAATTACGCCTGAAAGTTTCCGTTGAGTGATTTTCTACAACTGTTGGTAACGAAGCACCATTAGAAAATAATTCCTTTTCAGAATTTCACTGTGATCGTGCGTCCATCAGTAACGAATCTTGTGATGGTCGACTAAAATCGGCTATAACTTCAAAAACATCAATGCTGCGCGCAGCATGATTGTCAAATATCGGTAAGTGACGTACAGCGAGATAGAGGCATCCCTGGGAATATATTCGATTTTGTATCAAGAAGTAGCTGCCATAAAGATTTTTTTACAATTGATTCCGCATAATACGACCTAGGGACTGAAAAATCCGTCTTCATAGTAACAGGTCACAAAACTTGGATATACCCAAATAAACCGGACAATAAGCAACAGTTCACTTTTAATTTTTAACCACAAAAAAATTAATTAGTAAGTTGAAAAAATTAAAGGCAACTATCAGTGTGTCGTTCATGAATCTTATATTTTCTATCAAATACTATTTGATTACTTTCTCATCCAAATGTATTTATACATTCACCTGAAATCTAAAATTCCTCCTTAATAAATATCTTATCAGTATTATGCATTTAATGACTTAATGAATGCAAAACAGGTAAAATTTGTAATCGACCTGACCTTAAACAAATAATTATCAGATAAACCAATTAGCCAAAATAGCAAAAGATTGATTACTTTTAAACGGTGTAATCCTGTACGTAATTTTACACAAAGGAACATTGAACTCTTATAATATTGCTTCTATTTTAAAACTTTCGATTAAGGAATTACAATTTATACAAATAAAAAAAAAAAGTTAATATACAGATATTAAAAATTATTATTTGTTTTAGTAAATACATAAATAAAAAGTTTACCTCCAGTAGGATTTGATTTATTTATGTATTTCATAAAATTAGTAATAATTTTTAATTACATATTTACCTTTGAACTTATTGTTGATAACAAAACTTGTAATGAATATACACATATTGCTTACGAATAGCACCACGTACAGAAAAACACTATTTCTTAAAGATTAAAAATCCCTAAGCCTTATAATCTAACATTTAATAACGGTAATGCAGATTAATTATTCTTAATACCTGAACTAAAACATCTCAAGGTAATCAAACTTCTACCGTTCAAAAATCTAAAATTATTCTTACATAAATAAATTCCGCGCTCCTTTAACCGGCATAATGTGGTGCTCAATGTTGTTGGTATATTCTTATTAATCCTTAATATGTATTCACACCTGTTACTAACAAATGACCACAAATATTTACATAATTTGGCCGTCGCACCACTTGCTAACCTAAATGTCCGAGTGGATTACTCCTCACACGTAAATAAGAATTGGACAGTTTGATTTGCTATATGCTCTTCAAAATAAATGTTTGGCACAGAATATATTTACTTACACTTGAACATCAAATACTTAAATGTTTATACACAATCGATTTAGTGCTGTTAACAATCGCACCTATACTTAAATCAATAACGGTAACGTCCAATACTGTTCAACTTAATTCATAGATGCTTCAATACTGCTTTATTTTGTTGCATAAAGGATTACTTTGGGTTCCTTTTTGGATCACGCGATAAAACACAATACTTTAAGTTTGATGATTGATGCTTAATTTTTTTAACGATTTTTTTTGGAAAATTTACTAGTAATTTCTACTCTTAATAAATCCTGTCATTTGAAAATGTCTAAATACTTCCTCCCCAAAATGGGTTTTAGCAGTAAACTAATATGCACTGCGACAATAAATATGCACAAATAAATACCAGAACAGACTGTTTTATAATCTCAAAAAATACTCACGCACGACCTCCTGTTAAGTATAGCTCTTTTCCGAGCATCTCTGTATCCTAGCAGTATCTCCCTTATACACCTGCGCGCCTTGGCCAAGTGGAAAGTCTGAAAAGCAACTAAAGCGAACAGTAAAAGGAAATCGTAGCCATCTTGAATTTCTTTACAAACATACTCACAATTCTTCGGAAAGACCCTAATTCATATTCAGACTCACTCCATATACTGTCCAAATCTAGTATCAACTTTTTATGTAAGTTTTACATACGCGCGAGCCTTCCTTCCGCACAAGTTAGCAAATTCTAGCACCGTCTGTCCTTGAGTATTCACCAATTTTTCGATTGTGCATTGTTACATTTATACACGCACGGAAACAGTTTGATGTCAGTGACTTTTTGAATTTCTCGCGTAGCAATTCTAAATGCAACACTGCTCCCGCAGCTGTCATATATTAATGGACTACTGTAAAATATTGCGCAAGCTGCGTCATTTAGTTTGTGTTCCAAAGCCATTGAAAGCAGACATCGTAAATTTTAACGAAAATGGAAAAAGGTGAATTTTGTGAGCTCATTAAGCACTGTTTTTTTTTGCGCAAAAATACCAAAACCAATGAAGGGCTTGATAAACACTAAGGGGATTTTGCACCATCATTTTCAATGGGCAAGAAGTAGTTTGCTGAGTTGTGTTGTGGTCATACCAGCACAAGTAACGCCGAACATTCAGATGGCCCAAAAGAGATCGTCAAGCCAGAAATCGTCGATAAATCCATCGAATGATTTTGTATGATCGTAGAATGGAAGTGCTGGAGGTGGCTGAGGCTGTAGGAGTCTCTACTGATCGGGTACATCACATTTTACATTACTGTTTGGACATGAAAAAGGTACCCGCGCGTTGGGTGCCGCGATTGCTCACAGTCGACGATAAGCGAAACCGTGTCACCACTTCAAAGGAGTGTTTGGCGATGTTCAGACGCAATCCGAACGAATTTTTGCGCCGTTTCGTTACCCTGAACAAAACATGAATCCATCACAAGACAACAGAAACCAAGAAACAATCAGATTAGATATTAATTTGAATAAGAAAAACCCGCATTTGGTGACTAAAAAAGTACTGTTACATCAAGATAATGCACGCGTGCATACGTGTGTAGCCACCGTGGCAAATATTTATAAATTGGACTAAGTACTGCTACTCCAGATTTAGCATCCTGCGACTATTGCCTGTTTCCAAACCTGAAGAAGTGGCTGGGCGGTAGGGGCTTTGGGTCGAGTGAAGAGGCCATCACTGAACCAAACGCCTATTTCGAGTCGCTGGACTAAATGTATAGAGCGAAAAGGAGACCGTTTTTAGAAATAAATCGTTTATTTGCCGAAAAAATATCTTTTATTAAAAAAATCACTGACTTATCAAACTTCCACCGTATATTCTTTTTATGCACTTTAACCCCTTCACTACCATGAATCAAACGGTTGATTCAATTTATGCGCTAGTCCGGTACCATGATACAAACGTGTGATTCATGGCTTATTTTGCAACGGACCACGATGTAAACGGTTGATTCACTTCCTTGTATTTTCAAATGTGTTACACAGGTTGATTTCTAAGTTTCACGTTGTTTGGTGGGGGGTTTGCGGCATCTCTCGCCACATTTGCACCACCCACTTTACCTGCATCAGTTGTTTTGTCACTGTTGTATGTAAATCTTTTAGTTGTGCTTTAGTGTTAGAAAGTGTGTGTAAAAATAATGTCCGATTCAGACGATAGTGATTTTCTGCTCGAACAAGAGGAATTTGATAAAAGTGATATAACAGATTATGATGAAGGATTTTCGGACTCTGAGGTTGAGAATGATGTAGAACCTAGAAGTTTTGCGATTGGAAATTTGTAAATAATCCATTTGAAGATATTAGAGAAACGAATATGACTTTACAAAATAATGCCATCAATGTTTTGAAGCTTGTTAGACTATTATGTACTTGGTGCAACATAAGATCAATGACATATTTTGAGGAAAAAAAACGATTACGAAATGAAAGTAAATTATTTGAAATAGCGAGGTGTTTCGGAATCAGAAATGTATATTTTCATTGCGCTCATTTTTCTAATTGGACTGATGCATTTTCTTCGAATATCGGCAACTGGTGTAAAATTTTTTTGTTAGGAGACCCACCAGTATTTTCATCAAAATTAATAAATAGGAATAGGTAAGGTCACTTTTGTTCAACAAAACGTGCTAGATTTGGCATAAAATTGTTTTGTCTTTGTCCAAGTGCTGATGAACTTAAAGGATACACCTACAACGTTTTCTTGTATATCGGCGATGGCATATACAACATTCCTCATATACCCCGCGGTGAACAACTAAGTTTTTCTGAAAGAATTGTTGTTCATTTATTGAAAAATAATCTGGGTGACGGCGTGAAGTAATTATAGACAATTGGTACATGTCAGTAAGGTTGGTCGAAAAACACGTGCGTTACCAGTACTATAAGAACCAACCTAGGAGTACCAAAAGAACTAAATGAGACTTAGCTTCAGCCATATCAGTCGTGCTTTGTCAGAAATAAAGATTTACTCATAGTTAAGTTTAGAGACAAGAGGGATGTTTACGTCTTTACAAGCAAGTTATGTGCTTCTTTTGTAGAAAAATCTCGACATAATAAGGGGCAAACACGGTCTACTGTTTACAAAACAACCGGGACCTATTGAGCATTACAATCATAATATGGGTACTGTCGATGCCATAGACCAGGATGTGGAACCTTACAATGGGGTAAGAAAAAGTTTTACGTGGTTTAAGAAGATAGGAATTCACGTGCTATAAGGAATGGTTCTGAATTCTAGAGTCCTATATTCTATTTCTAATAATAAAAAGCAAATTTCCATGTCAGCATATATGCTTTTTTGTGCGATGATATTTAAGGTGCACACGTGCCCAATAATGAAGAAATAAAAAATGCTTATGATAAAAAAGTAAACCCCCAAAAGCAAAAACATAAGCTAAATTGTTTATCTAAACCAGAGCAACAAAGACGGCGGTGCTCAATAAAAACAAAATATACTGTAAATTTTTGCTCTAAATGTAATGTTCCATTGTCTTCACAAGAAGATTTTATTGATTTTCATAATTAAGTTTATTTTTCACATGTCATGCTATAATCTTTTTCATTTAGTATTATTAATGTTTTATGTTCTAAAGTTTCTCTAATAAACATGAAAAAATATTTTCCTTTCATTACTGAATGAGTTTGCAATGTGCGAGTCGACTGATGAAATCTGGTTCACAGCAGGCGTGACGTAAAGAGCACCTGGTAGCGAAGGGGTTAATACAATATAACATTATCATGCATTCACTCGTTCACACGTTTACAACAATTTTAACACTGCATTTCTCCACGCACAGTGGCAAATTGCGTTAGCATTTAACTATTATCGTCTCAGTAGGTGTGTTACTAAAGCGTTATTACATGGTACACAACGCTTTACAAAAATTACAATAATTTATTTTACGTGCACACAAAAAAAATTCTCGTAATACTGACGTTCGTTTACTATCCAAAATACGTTCCACGCACAACACAGGACTGTATATATCCAGTGCGTAAAAATAATCTCACATGCTCATCAAAACATAAATTGGAACCAGAGATATCAGAGATATCGGGTCTTCATGTAAAACTTGTCTGTTCGGAACAGTATTGACTGCTACGCAATTATTGGACGTAATTTAGTTAATAACACAATTTTCCTGTGGTCACTGATTACACTGGTGCCAAAATTGCAAAGCGTGAACTTCTGGGAATACGAAGGGTAACAGATGAGCGCAGTTAGATATTAAGTTCTCTAATAATTTTTTTGTAAACCGCCATATCTAGTAAACGAGCGGAAGTGCGAAAAATTATTGATGAGGGTTTTTCTGACTCCGATGTTATTTAATTCGGAATTATTCAAAATCGATGGTCCATTAAACCGGTTATGTCAAAGAGGGTATTCACCACTCTTCGTATAGCGACAGGTTTCCATCAAATACCAATTCGTGCAAATTCTATAGTAAAAACTAATTTTGCTACATCTGATGGCCGTGTTAGTAGTTGAGGATGCCCTTTGGACTAACCAACCCACTTGCTGTTTCAGAAAGCTACTTAAGTGAACTTAATGCACCTGGTCATCAGAAAACAGAAGCTTTAACGCGGGATGTGTATTCTACGAATGTGGAGCAACTACTGCAATGCATGGGCTTAGTATAACATTATCAGAAATTTGCTAAAGACTTTGCACTGGAAACAGCGTGAACCACAAGCTTGGTAGGGAAAGACGTACCTTTTCAACGGACACGTGAGCCAAGACACATGTTGAGTCGTGTACTGCGCCCATACGGCCCATAATAATTTTTAACCGAGAGCTGCGTACTTTAGGCTTGTTAGGTTTACAAAAACATGAAGGTCAGAATATTGTCGTTACGTACTTTTGCAGATGTACTTATGTGCAGGATTTCAATTTCAAGTCGTTTACATCAACGGTTCTAGTCCAAGTCATGTTGATTTCTTCGGTCGTCATCCAGTGACAGATTTAAGAGCTTCAAAGTTGAATTCATGGTTGTATATTGAACAAAAAGGCATCACCGTGTTACATGCATGTCTCTACACAGTACCACGGGTTTCAATAAAAAGGGAATAACTGGCAGCACAAAAAGAAACAAAGTAGGGATACCGGTAGCTCAGGCATCGGAAAGGTGGTATAGGTCTTTAGTGACGACGACAACGTTATAGCTAAAAAGGGAGAGAACAAGGCCTGATCCAGAATGCAAGTAGCTCTAGTAAGATAGCAACCTTAAGTACTTATCTAGTTAAGCTATAAAATTAAAGGTCTGAGGGCAGTCCGAGAATCCTTTATATATTAACACTCTGTATTTCAGTACAGTTTTATTCTGCAACGTTAGCCCACACACATTTCAGCAGTGTATAAAGTTGAAACCAAACATTAATATAGGATTTTGCAGAAGTCAGCAGCAGGTTGCCTTGAAATTCGCTACTGCCATAACACTAAATATCAATAGCTATATAGTCGTAATTGCGAGAGGTGTCTTATGATTCACACTTTACCGAGTAGTAAATTAAATTACTATCGCATACTTATATCACTTACCAGTTGGTGTTAAAGAAAGATGGAGCTCTTTCAGTATGTCTGTAATAAAAATTTCAATAGCGTAGGTCGATGATACGCTAAATCATATTTTGACAGTTTTTTTACCCTGTCAAATTTAACCTGCAATTTTTCATACCTACGTGTTTTCATATTGTAACAGTTCTTTTCAAAGCTATCCGTAACATTTTTATTGCATTCAAGGTAAGATTGTCTAATTTAATCAATCTTTGAAAATAATCTTCAATTAAGTTCGTCATGTCTTTAAAAAGTAAATCTCTTAAAAGTCAAACTCAACTTATGTTGCGATATTTCGAAGTTCAACGTGATCGTAAAGGGTCAAATGTAAAATTGACTTCTATTATATAAGTTTGTTATTATTTCTGTACTTCTCCAATATGAAATATAATTTATATTTTAGAGAACGGCAAAAGAATGTGGAGTTACGGAAAAAAAATGTAATCCGCACCAAAGCACGACTTGCTAAATGCCAAGAAATAGGTAAATCTGTACCAGATTCTCCTAAAAGAACGAGAACACGACAATAAAAGCTATCAATTGATGTCAATGGTGACATTACAGATGTAATTAAACGGAAAGTGTATTTCATGCACTCTAAATGTAAGTAGCGGAATACCAATTACTCATAGATTCTGTAAGACATCTGATTTTTTGTATTACCTGTCACTGTGAAGTCCTTAGTAAAGAATTGAAAGACGACACCTTCTCCTTTAGAGTAACAGGTTTGACGAAATTGGTACATTCAGTTGGTTTTGATTTCAAAAAGGATGATCCAAAAAGAGGCTTATTTGAACGGGAACATATAGTTGCCAGCAGAACAACGTTTCTAAGAAATTATTTTAAAAACAAGGAAAAGGCTACGTTCGATCCTGCATTTTTGGATGAAACATGGATATTTAGTAGAGACTCTTTAAAAAGTAGATGGCATGACAAGGATGTTACAAGTTTGAGAAGAAAATCACTTGGTGGAGGAAAACGGTAAGTTTAAGATAATGATAATTGGTAAATGTGAACTATATATGATTTTATTAGTGTTGGAGATTCTGGTAGGGTTATTCCCAATTCAAATTTAGTCTTTTCTACAAAACAACAATTATCCGATTACTCTGACAATATAAATGCTGAAATATTCAGGAAATGGTTTGAACAACAATTACTACCAAACTTAGATATTAGACAACGCATCATATCATTCAATATTAATTGAAAAGATACCAATATATAGCTGAAATAAAGACCAGCTAATTGAATTTTTAAACAAACACAACATAAGTCATTCTCCTGATATGTTAAAAGTGAAGTTATTAGAATTATCAAAGCAAAAAAACATATTGAAAAAATATTTAATTGATCAACTAGGAGAAGGATGAGGCATAAAGTATTACGTTTACCACCGTACTATTGTCAGTTTAATGCAACAGAATTGGTATGGAGAAATTACAAATAATTTTGTAATAAAAACATTGACTCGAGAGGTTCTTCTAACGAAAGTTGTCACGCTGTGTGGAAATTTTAAGAATCATACGGTATATAGTTTGTTTTGTTCCATTTTTTTTTTTTTTTTTTGGTTTGGTGGAATTTATAATTGGATTTTTTTTGTTAAATTACGATTCATTTAACATACGCAAAACTCGCGTTTTAGGGAGGAGATTTAGATAGATAAATGTTAGTTCTCGTAAAATAGATTTCTTCGTTAAAATCCCGTTTAATTGAGATTGTAAATAGTAGTTATTTTCTTTATCGTAAGTTTTAGTATAAAATGATTACATTGTATGGTACATCGTTTGCAAAAATTAATTATAGCCGCCAGACTGTCGTCTCCTTATCGATAAGGATTGTTGAGTTTAAACAAGGATATGGATTTTGTGTACGTTCATTTAACTTCGTCGAGATTTTCTTTGGAGCGTATATTGGGTTACATTGATAAGACTTACATGCTGAACCACTTCTTTGGATGACGTATTTTTTTTTCGACGGCTTTTAAGTTCAATTCGTTTTTGGCGCGATTTAAAATTTTAAGTAATTCGTTTTTAGGTTGGCTGAATTAACATAGTGTGAGATATTAGGGAAGATTGAGAGATCTGAACGTTTAGGCACTCAGTTTAGTTAATAATGTAGTACCAGATTCATGCCTTGTCTTAGGAGGCGGTCGCAATGTATGCAGAAAGGGCTGATGGAATTAGTTACGTATACTGGGGGTGTTTCGAACTGCTGTAGCAGTAATCCCCGCTTTCCGTGATTGGGATAATATATCACCACATCCAAAGGTTAGTTTATCGTTTCGTGTGGCTGTGATTACAGGCTTTAGGCTTAGAAGTAGCTCTAATGTTTGGTTTGAGCTGAGCTTCATTCTGTGGTACCGTGTTCATTGCAATTTGTTGTTTTTGCGGATTAAAGTAACGAGTTCCTGGTTAAGTTTTTATGATAGTGCTGCCTACATAATAATAACCCGCCAAATTAATGATAAAGTTCGCTGTATATAAATATCTTTAGTTACTAATGTGTTATTCACAACGTGTATATATTTAAAGCAAAAATTGCAATTAAAGCGTAAATATATCATACAACCAAATGGGATGAACTGGGCTTCAAGTTAATATTTTAGAACGGGGCATCGCTATCCATAACGAGGCAGTTCGAGCACGGATATCACCTCAATCGCGCTAAAAATGTATTTAACAGTTGGCGCCTTTTTGACAATTTAAAGTTGTGGCGAGTGCCATCATTAAGTAAGAACTCGCCCACACCACTGAGATATGCCGTGGCACAAACTTCCTTTACGGGCTGGATACTCTAGTGAGTACTTAGCCTGTAACAAAGTGTGGTAACACTGTGAGAAAACTCCTTGAAAAGAATTGATGCTAACTATTGGCAAAAATGTATTGCACATGCTAAAAAGCAAACGCGAGAATGGTGAGATGTCCAAAAGCAGTTTGATGTTGTGCCGATCATTATTACCATTAACCAATCTTCAACTGACTATACTACGTAGAAGGATATCATGCAAGATTAAATTTCACTACTTCATTTCTTTATAATAGACTTGAAATTGAGAAGAAATAGTTTTTACACAAAGTTATCCTAATATTTGATGCCATAATTATTAGCAACATGTAGATTTTGAGTACTGAAATTACTTAGAATCATATTTCCCACTAAATATAGATGTAAAATACTGTCAAATTTTCAGTAAAATCGGATCCATTAATTGGTTAAGGTGATTCGTTGTGTAACCTACAAAATACACGTAATTTTCAATTACTGAGTACTTATACAAAGAGTTTAAGGAACACTAAAAATATGCGTATTTACCTCTTTGTTCAAAGTGAATCGCTTAATTTCCAAAATATAACATGTATATTATATATTTAAAGTTGGGTGAATTATCAGCTGTTCAAACTGTTTACTGACAGATACGTAAAAAACAAGGCTAGACTTACGTTTTAAAAATCTTAAACCGTACGTATCTCGGCAATGAATCATAAGACACCTCTCGCAATTACGACTATAACACAGTTTTAATCTCGATAACGTGGATACGCACAATTAATTATGTAAACGTAATCCATCCATTGGATTTATTGAGTCTAAATAAGTAAAACTGACAGTACAATTTTCTTAAACTAGATTGAAGAATAATGGATTAATAAGCACAGATAATTGATTAGAGAGTTAATTCAAGTAAAGATTTGGCGATGCTAGAGGCACTTAAAATATAGAGATTATTTCATCAATTCATGTAAAGCGTTAAACCAAAGCAAGGTAAGAAAATATTTCAAACAATTTGCAAGTATTTTATATTCAAGGGATAACCTATACGATCGGACCACGACATATCTCTTAACCACACGGTTGGTAGTCTAATTAAACAATTTCTCACTGTACACTAACTAAAGACGAATGTTTACAATTACAAATAGTTAGCCGTTTTTTATACCCCAGTTAACATATCTAAAAGTGTTTATAAGTAACAATAACGAAAGCATTATTACCTGTCGAAGTTATAACAACATAAACAAAAAGAATTTTAAATCAGGTGATATCTTCCCCACTAATATCAATTTTCAGGTTATGTAATAATTAGAGTATGGTGATTGCTAAAGGAATAAAGAAGACGTTATGAGACGGTTGAGCTCACGTGCTTATCAAATTTTATCCTTTTAAAACCCCAAAAAGCTTATAAAAAAACTCAACAATTCATAATTTCATTAACTAAGAAATTTTCCTATATCCGAGGGGTTTCATAGGGATGGATGCCCAGAAATTAAAAATATCTAACGCATTTTACTCTAAACTCACATTTGGAAAGAACGCTTAAAATAACCTTGTGACTTAATTTAATCGAGTTTGTGAACACCATAAAACATCAACCGATGGGGAGCATTTAAATTAAAGCAACGATTGTCAACCTTTTATTTCAATAATTAAAAAGCGACTTAAGAAAATAATCAAGTATAAAGAATTTAAGAGTAAAAACAGCATTCATGGTAGCACCCGTACCTATAATGAGAAATTAATTGTTACGTACGTAACAAGTAAAGGGACGATCATGTTCGAAGACCTGAAAGAGGAAAACCTCAATCATAAAAAGTTTAGAGAAAGACGAATTACTGTGTGATGTTAAGCATACAACCAGGAAACCTTCGTTGTTTTCTGCGTAGTCATAATAGACTTGGACATTTGCCCCTATCCCATATAGAACAATGTATATTCGTTACCAATACAACTACATGTTAGAGTTGGTGAGTGTCTTTAGAAAATACTGTAATCTAGTTGCTCTAGAGATGGCGAGGGGCAAAGTGAGCTAGCTAGTTTCAAAATAATTTATTCTTGGTATTGACACTCCTAATATTAGTGGCACTAATTTTCACATGTCAGTTTTTAAGTTATTAAATGAATTGCATGATAATGATAATAATAATACTTTATTCGCCCAGTCGATTGCAATTTTGCAACATGAAACATGTCAAAAGAAGAAACAAACAAACCCTAACTGTATATTAGATATATATATATATATATATATATATATATATATATATATATATATATATATATATATATATATATATATATATGTATAATCCGTGTATTGTATTGCTCTACGGAATAAAATGCATTTTGAATTAGGAAACTTTTATTTTACTTATTAAAATTCCTTTTTTATAATGCTTTATAGTTCCGTGGCAATTTGTTGAATAATATAGCTCCAATATAGAAAATATTTCATTGAAAAAGTTGTTTTCTGTGAGAATTTAGTAACAAATTGCTTTCAAATCTTGTAGAGTATGTATGATTAAAACTTTGAAAATCTTCAATATTAACTTTAACAAATTTTAACAGTACAAAATATATATATATATATATATATATATATATATATATATATATATATATATATATATATATATATATATATATATATATATATATATATATGCACCTCCCCAGAAGCCAATGGCGTACCTTATTTTTTATTCAAAATTGGTATGATAAAAAACTTTCACTATCTTTGTACTTGAAATTTGCTTTAGGATGTTGTAAGGTTGTGTTGACGCACCCTGTATGTAAGATGTTATAATGACGTGTATTACGTGTTTTGAGTACGGGTGTATTGAGTTTGAACGAAAAAAAATTTTTTTTTTGTGTATATGCATAATGTATGTGGGTGGGTGATACACCACTGGAAATTTAGGAGAAATATCATTCAGTATGCAGATACGTGTATTTGAATGTCATAGAGACATTGGTGTTGGAATAAATAGATTCTGATGAATGTAAATGTGAAGAGAAATGTGTCGATGGGACGTTAATGTTTGCTACTATTGACTACTGAGTAAGGAATGGAATGTTGGAAGATAAAGGAGTAATCTTGGCCCGAAGATGTGAATGTATAAGTATAGAATGTTTTAGAAAATATGTAGAGAAAGGTTTGGTATGTTTAATTGTTGATTATAGAAAGTTCTCGTAATGTTGTGCAATCAGTTTTGAGAATACATGTACGTATATGGGATTTGAGACCTTAGACTGTACTTATTTTTGCAAATGTTGCGGAAGGAGGATGAGCGCATGTGAGATATAAACGTTGAAAGTTGTGTAATGGTCCAGAGTGGCCACTGAATGAATGTGATGACGAGAAATGGCTTCTCCATAAAGTAATTTTAAAATTTACAGGTAAGAACAAACATGGCGATGTATTGTAATTACAAGCGTGTTTGTACAGAGGGTAGCATCAGTCGGCACTAAAAAGTTTGAGTGAATACCATTGGTGAATATCGCAAGGAAGTAAGCCATGTTTAAAGATGGATGGCTTGAGGTGCAAATAGGAAAGTCAGAGATTGACGGGGGCTTTTTGCTTTTTGCTTTTTGGTGAGAGCTCGGTGGAAGACGCGCGCGCGAGGTGAAGTGTGACTTCAGAATGGGTTGAGTTGGAGTTATATTTGTGAATAATATTGAAGGCAGTCATTGTTTAAACAACTGCGTAACCCGAAAGGGAATGAATCGTATAAGACATTCATAAATAAAACAATTAATAAAATTGAGATTGAAGATAAAATCAGTTTTTGTTCTTCAAAAAAAAGTGCTTAAGCAGATTTATAATAAGATAACAGTTGTTACGTTATAGTGTTGAGTGCGGCGCGTGTGGTTGTAATGATCCTTAGTTCAAATTATTTATGGGACCACCTTCAAGTGAACGAAATATTCGTAGTAAATTGAGCCAATGTTAAAGTAATTTTATATGACATTAAAAGTTTATTTGTGTAAGGAAGGGCTAAATTGTCCGAAAGGAATAAGTGTTTGTGAAATTGTGGAGTACTTGTTATGTGCCTTCAGGCAATGTAAGGATACACATGGACCACAAATAATTGGTTTACGGGAAGAGAGAAGAAAGAAAAGCGAAGTAAGAATTACATTTAAGAATTTTGAAAACTCAGTTGAGCACGATTATCTTTTTGGTTAGTTTATTTGCGTATTGTTGCGTAATTTGTTTTTTTTTTAATTACCTAGTGTTGAAGGAAAAAGGTAATCGATCTCGAGTTATGTTGTATTGGCTGTTTTAGTAGTAAGAATTTTTGCAGAAACGCAAAGTTGTATTGACAGTGGTTTCTCAACCACGCTATTGTAGTGTATGTAAACATTTGTTTTGTTTTATTATTATTTGGTGCAGGACAATATATATTTATCGTTAACTTTTATTCTGTTGTTTATTTAGCCAGTTATGAGACACATTTGTGACGTTTACTTAATTGGTGACCTAGTTTTCGACAATTTAAATGTAGACTTTGCATATTTTGGTTTTAAGATTAATGAACCACCTGAAAGGTTATATTTGCCAGATTAATTTTAAAAAGAAGATTTTCATGTTAGTTTCGTTTAACGCAGTACACTAATGACGGATCAGCTGTTGATTAAAAAATTTGATTAAGTATAACTAAGAGATGAAGTTTTGAGAACTTACATATTTACGAATGTCCCATACGATTCAGAGGTATCATAAAGGAACAATTATTAAGCCGATGACATTGCTTTTCTTTTGGTTAGGAATTTTAAAACTTAATTATCGATCATTGAATGAAGAACTATTTTATGCATTAATAAGTAGAGATTTAACTTTATATGTATACGAGGGATACGTAGAAAGTATTCGGTTAACGTGTTATAACTTTGGTATTCTGGATGTACAGGGTACAATCAGGAAGTTTCTGACGACCCGTGTATTTCAGTTTTTTTTTTGTATAACTGTTGGTTACGTGAATGCAGTTAAATTTGAGTGATAAATTTTGTTTTGGAAATTTTGGTTTACGAGGTGTATTCAAAAAGTTTCTAATAACCTGGGTAGTACTAAATATATTTGAGTTTGAGTTGAATTGTTTGGGACGAGTGTTTGTTTTAGGACCCTCGTGTGAGAGTTTACTGAGTAAGCACAATCCTACTTTCTACAATCAAGTAGGGTTAATTAACACCCATCTTAAGACAATTATTTTAGCAAAGTTTCGATTGTGGTGGCGCCTGGAGATATATTTTCCCGGACTGAGCTGTTTGAATATCGGTGTAAGGTGTTTGAGCGTATTAATCATTCATTTTACTTCTTATTTCGACCACGCCCATCTCCCTGTTAGCTGGCTTGGCAACCCGCTTACATTAGTAAGCATACACGACACCTAGTGCGGTTTGGACGTGTAACAATGTCTTGTTACATAACAATTTTGGGCACTAGTTTTACAAAGGTTGTCAACATGTATTTTCCAGTTTAACGACATATCTAAGTGTAAGCCAAGAATTTTACTCGAGGTTACTTGTTGTATGGGGATCTTATTTAACTTGATAAGTGGACTCTCTACATACAGATGGCATGGATAAAATTGGACAGAATGAGTTTTAGTTTGATTAACCCTAGTTCACTCGCGCGCTCTCTGTATACGTTAACACTCGCGCCACGGTCCTTTCGACCGACTGGCGAATTTATCAGTTTCAATCAAAATAAGATGATTTTAATATGTGGTATGTTTATTATAGGCAATATAACAATATGTAATAAAAACTTAATACTAATTTGCAGTCTCAAAAATGAACAAAACATTATTTTCTAAATAATTA
>JARFJB010002396.1:10380000-10450000 GCA_036346205.1 Vesta saturnalis
TCTAATTATTTTTTGACGTAAGTCAAAAAATAATCATAAAAATGGGTTTGTTAAGGACGCAATGAAACAAACGGTAACAGTATAATTCAACATATAAATAGATCGGTAAAAAATCCACTAAATGCTTATTCTAACTGCAGATTAATAATTTAACAACATAATTGTTGAAGTGAAATAGTATACAAGGCAAGAAAAATTCAATGTGTTGGTCCACGCATTCTAAGTACACAGTGAAAGTTTTATATCCACAAGCAAACTGCAATGAAAAAATGCTAAAATTCCTGGAGTATCATTTTACACTGTTTCCAGCTGAAACAGAGAACATCAGCCAGAACCACTAGCTGCTTCTGTGATTATTTTCGCACACATGCAATTCTCCTCAAAGCCACTTTATAGAATCTCTTATTGTCAAGTCTTAAAGATTTATGCGACTCCTAAGAAAGCATCATAACTTTGATGACTTCCCAAAGTGTTTGGTGAATTACATTTTTTTTTGTTCGCTAAAACAATGTCTCCTTTTACTTTACCCCACCACGGCCCACAACTTCAAACAACGGATCCTATTCGCACAATAGTGTTTGAATAGTTCAGAAAATTGTCCATTGTTCAGTACCAGTGCTCTTCAAGGTATTTCTTCACAACTTGTAATGTGGGCCCTTAAATAACTTTTTTTAAAAACCGCCTATGAGAGTCTAGGGAAAGCTGCTAAAAGATGTAGGTTCTATTTGGTCACAAAAGGTCTACTTTATTTTATCTCACCGAACTACAACTTTGCGGTGCACAATACATTTCGCCTTTTAGGCGTCATAGCTACATGTAAATTTTTCTTTGCTTTAGTTACGAAAATTTACCATTATTACCTCGATCCTTTCGAGTCTTTCAGTACTTCACTATAAGCATTTCCCCATACGATAAACACCAACGTCCGGTTTTTATATTTCACATACATACCATAACGAATCCTATTTAGTTAATTATTAATAATATAATGGATCTAAATGCGAATTCTATCTATATTTCACCGGGTGTATGCAACTTCTGCGTCGTTACAGGGATAACGGTCTTTAAAATGTATAAAAGTTACAAAAATTGCATTTACCCTTAAAACTTGTCAAATTCACACTTACCTCCAAACAGTATGAAGCTGCGTCGAACGTTCAAACAAATAACTATTATCGAAATCTATCAAACGATGTAAACTATATTTTATGCTACAAATCTGATTCACAACAGCTGATATCTATAACTGGAAACCTCAGTCGTTTGAGCTTTAAAATAACTGCAATATATCAAATAAAATAAAATCTAAATAAAACTCCAATTTTCAACCAAATTTCTGCGATGCTTTCGATATTCATATTTCCTTTACTTAAACCAGTGGTTCTCAAACCTAGATTAAATTTTAATGAAGACTAACAGATTACGAACCTATCACAAGGAGGTCTCTTATCCAACGATGCTGCTAACACACGGTGACAACATAACATAATATTTACACCATTCCCTTGCGGTGTGCGCAAAACAGTACCTACCTCTTTAATTCTGAAATATTTCACTGCTTTCCTATCGCTGCATACCTCCTTAGCTTACACAAGATTAATACATTCTCTCTGATACGCCCTTCAATTTTTAAAACCACTTATCTTTCTTTAATACACATTCTACTGCATTCAGCCAAGTTTTACGCAGCCTGCTATGTAGTGTGATACTTTTATAACTAATTATCATCGTCGTTTTATTGCCACACTTCTCATCTTATTCCTTCTGGTCTTACCGCACGCGATTCTCAGGAGTCTCATGCCCACGACATTTCGCACTTTTTTTTAAATAACCACAGAAACATTAATTTGTGTTTAAAAATGTTAAAGGCGTAACGATCAGTGCGTCTTTCATATATCATATATTTTCTATCAAATATTACTTGAATACTTTTTCTTTAAAATTGTATTTAAGCATTCACCAATCTGAATGTTTTTCTGAACAAACCGATATATGCAGGATTTGCTGTTCTAGTCATTTCTAAAACTTTCCTGTACAACTTCCATTACAGTTATGTTCTTCCAAAATTCGGAAGTAAAGCCGAGCGCATGTACTCTGATACAGATACCTTGACTTATATGTTCTATGCACTCGATAGTCCATGAAAGAAAATACGCCAATCATTCGATACACCCGATTATGACCCTGCCAATACTTTTGTATTCCTCTAGTAAATAAAAAAATTCGCGGCTTGGTGAAAGACAACAACAATGGCCTTATCATAAAGTAATTCGTGGGCTTGTGTACGAAAATGTACGCCTATTTGATTGAGGTGGGCAAAATTACAAAAAACCTAAGGGTACCAGTGCCAGTGTAAAACAGATAATCATAGAAGGTTACAAGTTGGCATTATTTAATTACCAAATTCCAAAGCGATACCAACATCTAATCAGATACTCACCATTAGGCAGAACAAGGTGGTTCTAATCCGTATGGTGGATAAAAGGATTATAAGTGCCGGGTCTACAAGTACTCATGCTTGGGGCTACGCAATAATGCCTGTAAATATTTAACCCTGTATCTACTAACAGAGTTTGGGCTACGGACAGTTACGCTTGTTAATCGATACCCTGGGGTCAGTGGACTGCTGACTGTAACCATCGATGTTTCTGGAGATTGTGATACGACCTTCTATATTTGATTTTGCTTTCCAACCTTATCTACCATATGTTTGTTTTAATTTACAACATTTTCCATATATACTAGGACCCTAAATAATTGTTATTTAATAACTAATAATATTTAGTATTTACTACATACCTCGTTTAATTTTGAGAGAAATGAATAAATAGATTCTTGAGTTTTATTATTATTATAGAAATTCTTAATATGATAATAAAATTATTTATACTGTCGTAAGCAGATGGGCAATCCCGAACGGTAAAAATATTCACGTGTATTTTTTGTATTTACTACTCAGATGTTTTCTTTATATCCCCAACGTATAAAATTTAATTATTTTGGGAAACTTTCACTAACGTATACTTTTAAGTTTCGATTATAAGAATTTATCTGGGTACCCAAATGCATAAGACATCTATAATAATTTCCTAATTCACAAATTATTTATCGAAGCACGGCAAATAATTAACATAAAAGGTCGCTTCTAAGTGATCAACAATTGTAACTTAGCAATCATAGAATGGTATTGAATAGCTATTATCTAAGGTTATATTTTCCCAACAATTATTTATTTTATATTTTATAAAATTTAAACACGTAACAGCGTGTCTGAAATTCGACACAGGTCCATAAATTAAGTTGTTTAACACAATTGCTAAATAACATTTTACTATAAAATCGCTTTGAATTATACTTTACCTAGACAGGAAATTTTAAACCATAACATTAACTGTCCCGAGGTCGCAAAATAATTTGTGTTACATGTCTCAAATTCTACACAGGAATTAACTACTATAACACAAAACGAATATTTCAACTCCTCAACTAGCCGGATTGAACCTGAATTACACAATTTATAGAACTTAAAAGATTTACCGCACTTTTAATTTGGTAATATCTTTTAAAACATAAAATCCAAATATTTCTTCAAAATTCATTGCATTGTAATATGACACCAATAAATTTTTACCTTGAATTTCCTGCCAAAAGTGGGTCCGAACCGGCCCTATATGACTACTTAATCGCAAGGATAAGAAAGCTTTGAATACATAAAAACGAGACTTGCATCTTGTATTCTTGTTGCATCATCTTTCTCTGTGTACCATATATGTACCATATGAATTTAACAACTTTACTTCCAAACACGGACGATTTACTTGCGACTCAAATGTGTTCCAATTAATGCCTGTCTGAGATTCTAAAGCTGCTATGCGATCCTTTACAATTTGACCATTATTGTTGGATTGTCAGTACGATATATAGTGTTATTGTGTCATTGGAAATGCACTAATAAATATTTGTTTTGCATTCTTAACGAATACGCATACTACGAAGTTACATCGTTCTACTTTGATGACTGTGTCAGCGATGCGCACGTTAAATGTAAGTGAAATGAAGAAGTAAAGGGTCTACGTAGGATGCGTTTTCTCAGGATATTTTAATAATACTGCATAGTTCGTACTATACCTTATATGCAACGAATTACTTTACTCACGTGAGCAGTTGCGTACGAGAAGTTTCTGTTTTTCATACTTTACTTGACTGTCAATACGCCACTGATAATTAATAACGGATTATATAATACCATTAGCGGTGATATTTTAACGTAGAATAAAAGTATTCGCATATATAGGGGGTTCACTCTTAAATGTAAAATTAATTAAAAGTGAATTGGTAGGTATGTCTACGATGGCCAACGTCAGTTACTAGTTTTGTAACAATGCGAAACAGTAGCGCCTTTAATGTAACGTAATAAATGCATCTACATTTGAGAATTTCATATAGTTTATTGAATCAGTTCGTTCATAAAAGTTATATTCACTGTATAATGGAAATTTTTTCAAGAATTAAGATTAAACAATAATGAAAGTTTTACTGATTTTGACGCAAAAATGTGGTAGGAATTTTTGTGGATCCCTGTTATCGTTTTAACTCGACTTAACTGTAATGACGTGATTGAATGTTCCATTAAGGTCCCTTCTTGAGATAAACCTATACCGGTTATGAGTGAAATCTTTGAATAATTAGTGACAGAAACTTCTATACTAAAACAATTTCAGTTTTAAAGACTTTATGTCAATGACAGACTTGAAAGGTAATACAACCTTAAGTACTGTGATTGTATATATCGCATAAAACACATTTGAAGTTTAAAGCGTTTGTAAGAGAGAAGTAAATAAAAATTATTTTAAATGTACGATTTTTAAAACAACAATTAATACGAGGTATAAATTATTGATGACCACTTATTAAGTTAACTCGATAGGTTATCGTCCAGAGAAATATTATCGAGACTGTTTCGTTTCTTGCTTTTAAACAAAATCACAAGCAATGTTTGGTGCCACTAAAGACCAATACGGTTGTGTGAAACCTTTACTTTCCCTTTTTGGATTATTATTATTTAAAACGAAAGTATTACTGCTTCTGCAAAAAATCGTTATTTGTTAAAGATTGTCGTTTCAGTAGTTTGAACATCAAAAGGTATTTTTTGTCCAATTTGTTAAAGATTGTCGTTTCAGGAGTTTGAACATCACAAGGTATTGTTTGTCCAATTAGTAGCTTATGTGGAAATCGTTTGATATTCAAGCACTTTTATGCTTTATGTATAGAGTTAAAGCTAGATTTATGTAAATCAGGGTTAGATAGGATAGTACATTAGTACTAAAAAGATATAACTTTTGTACCGATGAGAAGGGTTTTTAATGTTTTAATGCTATTGATCTCCAATAAGTTTAGTTTAAAGGGAAACTCAAAAATTACGAACCACTGGTTTAATGTCAATAGAGGTGATAAATTCATTCATATCGCTACTTGGTATTTAATTTGAGGTCCACATCCAGTGTTTTCCATTAAACAGTTAACACTGAATAGCATGAAATTCAATTATAGGAAAAGACAAGCTCTTTCCCTATAAATTTAATTGACTAATTCTTATTTTACTTCGCTGACGCACGTAAAAACAACCACTATTCATGCATTAGCTTGATTTCTAATAAGTTTGTCACATTCAGATTATTGACCTTCCAGCATTTGCATTAGATCTACCAGACTCGGGTTGTGCTTATCGTTGCAGTTCTGACTTAATTTTTGCATAACCTGTGATAATTGGTTCACTGCATTTCATCTTATTTAAAACTGAAAAAAAATCACAATTTAACGCTGAATACTCTCCTTTTCACTCAATAATTTTTGGTTTTCAAGGAGACAACCATACTGTCTTGTGTGCCAAAAAAAGGGCGTTATGCTTATCGATGTGTCAACGAGAAAGCAATGCAAGCCCGAAATAGTAACGTTTTATAACCGTGCAAAGGGTTGAGTAGACACAGTCGATAAACTTTGTACTACTTATATGTTGCACGTAGTACTCGACGTTCGCCGATGGTCATCTTCTTTGCCCTTCTAAATCTAGCTGGAATTAAGTCAAGAATTTTTGCTACAGCAAATATCACCGGCAATGTGAGGGTTAGAAGCATATATTCAAAAAACGTGGCTTTGGCTTTAACTGAAGATCACCTAAGATGTCGTGCCTAGCTTACAAATTTACCACCAGCTATACATGAAAAAAGTAACAGGTATAAGTTATTCGACGGTTGCAGCTTCCTTGCCACCTAGGACAAGCAAAAGATGCCATCCTCAAAAGACAGCAAAACAAAATATATCTGTAAAGGCACTTGCCTTAAACATGTCTAACTCCAAAATTATCATACAGATTATCCTTCGGGTCTATCTCAAAAAGACCTGGTTAAAATTTTCACTATAGAATGCCATTTTGTAGTTAGAATTAAATGAGAAAATTTTCTAAAAGCCTTAGAGTGGTTTTAATTAATATTATGTTAGTACCCTGTTCATGGGATTTACAGTCTCCAGCTGTCTACATTGCTATTAAGTTTAAAAGTAATTTGTTGAATAGCATTCTTCCGTTAATTGGATTAATATCATTTCTCTTATCTCGAAGCCATAACATCTGGGTAAGCATTCTTTTCTTTTCTTCATTTGTGGCAATCTAAAATCAATTACATTATTTTATCTGTTAAAAAAAGACCTAAATTAATTACTTATCGTAGCTTCACCGTTCACCAATATGTCATTTTAATGTTAGTTTGGATACTTTCTCTGTATATCGTAATGGTAATTGCGTAACGATGAATTTGGGGTACACACCGTTCATGCATTCTGAAGACCTGTACAACGTCGGACCTTTAATTTAAGAACGGTTGCACTAGTTAATATTGTTTGGGGCCTAGCAGTGACTCAAATTGAGATTCAGAATCCACGTTGAACCATGAAATCTTTGACGATTCATACAAGGATGCTTTGCTTGAAATTTGTTTATCTATTCTCAGGGACGCTAATTATCAATGTAAATAGTAGCATGTAGTCTTGCTTACCTATCAATATTGTTAATATTAGTTAACAATTAATAAGTTTGGTGTACTTATCTTCATGATTAAACTTAACCTTCACTTTCAATATGATATTAAAAATTTCAGTAAAGGGTTATTCGTGATTACTTAAAACGATGATTAAGGGTTTTAATAGTATATTTGAATACAAATTTTGTTAGAAATTTACTCTACTGTCACAGGACTTACTGTTGATTAGTTCAAACGCTAAGACAGATCGCTTTGCAAGGTCGAAGGTACAGGGTGCGGCGCTTGCAACAGGACCAGTACGACGTATTCGGCTCAGCTCTAATTTAATGAAGTTGGTTTATAACGCGACTACCCCAAACTTTATTCATATGCTTCTTTCCGCATTACTAATTAATTATATTGAATTATTCAAACATTATTCGTTTTAAATTAATTTATGATTTCTTTTTTTTTCGAATCGTGGGAATTAGATTCGTGGTTTGGCCCTGTACAAAGATAACCCTGTGGCTCCAAAGAGCCTGGCGCCTACAAAAATAATTACGGTTGAGCCTTATCATCACTTACATCATATCCGTCACCATGCCCAGACTGGGTTGGCTGGACGATTTTACGCTACCGTGTCACATCGGAGCTGAGCCTAACTAAAACCCCATAAATACTGTAGCGGTGAAATTGACCGGTTCGACGGTTTAGGGTACACGACCGTGGATAAAGTTTAAAAATGAAAGAAACTGAAAACATTTCTGGTAATGTAAAATTTGGATTATTTTATGAGATTTTTTAAAGCCAGTACCAAAAATTTTTGAGTATTATGAAATTAGAAGCGTTTGAAGGTTAAAACGGTGTGGCGGTTCTAGTGTAAACGCACTTTTGGAGATTTAACGACAAAATTGAGTAATTTGTATTTGATACCGGCCTAGCAACTTACCAAGGCCATTTTACAGAAAAATTTTGATCGTAGTGGCGCCTGTGGCGAATTTTAGTGTGAATTTAGAAGCAGTTTTTTAGATTATTTTGGTATTACTGATCCTTTTGTGAGTTTATTCAATAAACAGCGTACATTAAAAAGCCTGCCTATTGTGGATTATTCGTGCAGCAGTTTCAATTTGTGCTATATGTAGAATAGTCTCCTAAAGAATGTCGTTTATTTGTTTTATGCACGCTACAATTATTAAGGTTATAATATGAAGAGCGGATTTTAAACATTTCTCATAATAATGTTTCTCTTACTAGTTTTTTTAAACAGACACAAACAAAACTTTTCTCTTAAATGAAGAGGATCCAAATAAAGTAATGAACATAAACCACAAGGTCTGTCATGTAATATGCAAACTCGTTTATTTGTTTAGAGTATAGTCCCACGTTAATTTGGATATATATATATATATATATATATATATATATATATATATATATATATATATATATATATATATATATATATATATATATATATATATATATATAATCCATAATCCGAGATTATTCAATGATTTCTTTAATTAATCTCTGTTAGTGATATTACTTGCCATACTAGACAGCAGAAGGTTTATTGTTATTAGATTACATATTCCTTAAAATTTGGTGCTGTCGAAACACTTTCGGGTGGATTACGTCAAACGTTAAATCTATTGCTAATTGGGACTATTTTATTTTTATTTATTATTAGTTTAATGTGAGCTATTTATCAAATAATATAATCAATAATCTACTCGTACATTTAAGAGAAATGCAGTTCACAGTATTGTACTAAATCAATACTAAATAAAATTTTAAACAAAAATTCGTAATTACCGAATTGGTATTTATTTTATAAAAGTGAAAATATACGAACTATCTAAACGGGTTTCCTCACAACACAAGTAAGGCATTAATGTGACGGATACATTTTCTTTTATCTATATTTTTGTTCTCCCTATCACATATGTGGTTATCACGAAACCAACCTCCCGGGAATGGAACCGTATACGTGTTTAGAATTTATACAGCAGAAGGGGGTCATATTCACAAGAACTCGGGGAAGCTATAAGGTATGATCTGTCAGCGAAAGCTTTGACCTTCTCCACTTTTATTATGAGTAGCAGCCATTTGACTTAAAAATTCTACTTTTTAAAAGCATTTTTAGTTACTTTTTGAAAAACCTTTCTAAAGAAATGTGTATCACAATATTCTCAGCTTATTAAACAGTTTTTTTTTTTTTTTTTACTATTTTCGTAAAATATATTTTTACCGTCTGGAATACAAATGAGTTCAACGAATATTTGTTAGAAGTTATGAAGTACAACTTGTTTAGTGAACATGTTCTTTATCATATGTAATATTGCATTGCAACTTGCATGAATCATAAATGCAAACTTTATGTTTACCATATACTAAAAGTTCTATTACAGCTCAGTTGTTAAAAACTAATATACCGCTTGTGTGTTTTAATTGCAATTCAATAGCAGTAAGGGACGTCCTGGTTTCTTAACCAATCATTCATTAAAAATTAAAGCAAGCGAATATAAATGTGTCCAATTATCTACGTTCCAACGTATGTACTGTTCAGCTATATCTATTAAGGGATAATGATTTTATCAATAGGAAATTGAGAATAAAATTGTTTGCGATCAAATAATTTAGAAACAAAAAAGAAATAAAGTAATTATACCCTCATTTAGAAGCCTTACAACCCGATAGATTCGCTTTGAAATTCTAAGCAGGAATTCACCGAAAAAATTCAATTTAATGTAAAACTAAGTTTAAGAAGTAATTCAAATACTAACAGTCTTACAGATCAATTGGATTGGATTAAGAAAACTTTTAAATATTTGTGTAAATATTGGTTAATATTTTGTTCCTTTCATTTCGTTTCTGAAATTCTGTCAACAATATCTTAAATTGCACGTTCCAGATTGTTTCTATAACATAACTTCGTAAATAGCACACTTAAGCTGCCACCAGCAGGAACAGCCGATTTTTATAATTTCATTATGTTTGTGAACAAAAGCAAATTGCTATTTTGTATTGGTATAGCTTTTTTTATTGATTTATTTAATAACAAATCATAAATAGACGTAAACTAATAATATGCAGCGTTGGCATAGAACATCATAAGTTGTCAAGCTTGAATAAGCAAAGAGATTTATCTTAATTGCTATCTATTAGTAGAGTAAATTCTAAATGTAATTTGGAATAAGGTTATGGTATAGATTTGGGGATCCATAATTTACTGTATCTTTCTCTTTGTTTACTAATACTTAGCCAAAACCGGTAATCACGTTTAAGGGGTGTCTAAGTTTCATTAAGTTTGAACTGTGATTAAGATTAGCAATGTTTTAATTAAATACAGATCTTTCAGAAAAGGCGTGTGTACAAAATAAAACAAATCTACTTGTTTTAGTTAAATAGCTTTATAATTAAATCTTGATATATACTTATTATTAATTCTTGTTCTACAAAACGGAACTACAAAGAAATAACTTTTACTAACACTTAATACTATTGAGTAGTTACGAAACTAACGTAGATAGTAGTACTGCGTTAGAATTAATTGTGCAGCTTTTTTATAACTTAATTAATTAATATAAAGTGAAAGGTTAACAGTAAGGTCTTGCTTTAATCTAAAATGAGTTCAATCACGATGGTGATTGATCTGCATTTTCTAAGAAGAAAACATTTCATGATCCATGGATATAATTAAAGTTTCGATAAAATTAATAATTTCGTTGTCTAAGTAAAATATAAATCCGAGGTCACTAAATAGTTCGTCAATGAATAAAATTCCTAGAATGGGATAGTTAATATTTCTCAACAAATACAACGATGATCCGGGTGCAAGAGTCCATAACTAATCATAAAAGACCTTTTAATTACGTAATTCCTCCATCCTCAAGTTCGATAAATAACTGGTTATTATTTTGTTTCATGTATTTATATTTAATATAGCTTAATGCTGCTATAGTTAGCACTACTCTATTACGAGGGTTAAGCTGCAATTATTGAGAATTGAAAAATCTAGTTACCCGTGCAAAACAAATTGTTTATTAAATAGTGCATTATTTTATCTGTCAATTACAGTTTAGCTTGTGCAATTCGGTGGAATAGTGTCTGAGAAATAGTCCATAGAATGAGCTTGTGTTATCGGAAAAATGGAATTATCACGAGAGAACTTTCGGATAATGATTTCCAGAAAGGTTTGAGCGCATATGAGTGTGAGAAAAGTTTAAAGTCCGCATTTGGGGTTTTCGCACCATCATTGGCTACTGTTTATAGATGGTATAAAGAATTTTAACGAGGTTTCAAGTCGGTGGTACACAGAAAAGGCGCTTTTAACTGCTGTTAACCTCGAAAATATTGCTGCGGTAAGAAGATGGTGGAAGAGGACAACCGCATTACCTATGCTATGATAGAGACCAATCTGAAGATTGGATCCTTGCAAGTGAGATCAATATTGCACAAACATTTACATTTGGAAAAGGTTGTAACTCGGTTTGTACCCCGTCACCTGACAGATTTACAAAAAGCAGACCGTGTTAGAATTTGACAACAAACTTTAGATATGTTGAATGCTGGAGGTCATCAAATTATTTCTAAAATTGTAACTGGCGATGAAACGCACATCCGTTTTTTGATGTTCCCACTCTCCAAGAAAACCGAATCTGAATAGATGAAGATGACGAAACTCTTACGATGGTGAAAAAACAACGAGCAATGAAAAAAGTTATGTACGCAGTGTGTACGGGTTTGGTGGCCGCAATTAAATTAGAAGATCAGAAGACAATTACCGCTAAACGTATGTTAAACATTGTTTGGCTACTGTGTTCAGTAAAGTACCAAGAAAGGGAATCATGTTACATCATGATAACGCGTCCCATACAGCAGGGACAACTGTTCAGTATTTAGCGAAAAACAAAATCAAAATTATAGAACATCCTCCTTACTCACCGGATTTGGCGATGTGTGATTTCTGGCTATATTTTGAGCTCAAAAAACATTTTAGAAGGAAAAGGTTCCAGTCAGAAGAAGAGATTGACATCGCCGTTAAGTATTTTTTTGATAGTATCCCTAAAGACAGCTGGTTGAACGCTTTTAAACTATGAAAGGAGAGAATGGTTAAGTGCATTATTGTAAATGGCAATTACTTTGAACATATTTAAAATAAAAATTCAAAAAACTTGTATCAATCTTTCTATTCTCAGTAATTGTAGCTTGTCCCTCGTATTATCGAAGTACTGTTTAACCATTTGAGGTGATTACTGCGCACTTACAATAAGGTTGTTTCTAAATTTTGAGGCATTGTTGTAATTTGTTTCACAGTATCACGATTAAGGGTTCTAAATTTCACTAATGTTAATTTGTAATCTGTTTCGCTGTAGGTAAGGTTTAACTTCCGGAGCTAGAAGACGAGATCGTCATGTATGTTCTCTTCGAGTTATGTTTTTTCATCAATCCATGTATGGCAATTTCCAAGTGTCAGGTTGGTTCTATTATTTCATATATATATATATATATATATATATATATATATATACCACTTGTTCCACATCCAACAGAGATGGTGACTGGTTTAACAGGGATTATTATTGATTGATGAGAATTTACTAAACTTATTACGTTTTCCGTTAATTTAATTTTGGTTCCCTGGCAACTGCTTTGGCCTTTCATTAAGATGTCAGCTAGACATGGTTAATACTTATGTAACTTGTTGGCAATAGTAGAAGTTTTCTATTTCAGGACAATATTCGTTTGTCGTCTAGAATATATTGGAGTTGAGCAAAGGGAAGACTTGGTCGGGAATAATTGCAAGGTTGGAAGTAGAAGACAGACACTAGACGCCATCTTGTATACTGTGATGTCACAAGCCCCGCCCGCTGGGACACCTTCCTCTCTACTTTTTGTACTCGCCCACGTGGGAGGCGTATATTTTGAGGGTGGAGTCGGCTTCCTTTCGGGGGCCATTTTCAACCATTGGGCGGAGTTGAACACCTAATTAAGGTCCCTTTGGCAATATTAAGAGCCTTTTTGGCAGTATACCCCTTGTAGGTTAGGCAATTGCGCGTGCAAGCAGTGTTCTATTGGAGGGATTGAAATTAGGCCACGCCCCGCCTTTTAACTCATTGGTCGTGCGTACACCCGCCTCTGTGGCTTCTGATTGGTCCTTAGCCCCACCACTCAGCCGCTGTGCTCTGATTGGAGGACTAAGTCCCTGCATTCTGATTGTTATGGCGGGGGCCCTAACGCTAACTTGTAAGACACGTGTATATCTTCAAAACTTGTTCTCGGGCCTTCGCCCCTTGTCTTGGCCCCTGGTTGGAAACCTTATAAGACAAGTACAGAAACTAGCTCTTGGGACTTGGCCCCTATCGTGGCCCCCTTGGAGCAATTGTATGTGGGTTCTAACCTAATCTTATAAGACAGGTGTGTGCCTTCGCCCCCCGTCATAAAAAATTTGTATTCTATTAAGGTGGACCTAATGCTAACCCGACCCCCTTCGGGTTAAAATATATTTTTAGCACCATCTAGTGGTGTACTTTTAAACTAGCGAGTGTTTTCTGTAATAGAAATTGATCATGCACACCTCTCTCTCGTTTATCCGTTTCTCTCTCTCTCTTTCTTTCGGCTCTTTTTCACAGACAAACAGATCAAATAATTAATTAATCAATCAATCTCAAACAAATCATGCTCGATCAAATCAATCAGATCAATCTCAATCAATCAACCAAAATCAATAAATCATGTCTTACAGATTGCGGAAAATAGCTTACAAAACTGATTTGGTTTAGTTGATTACAGTTTTCTTGCTCAAAATCAGCCACAGCTCAACATTAACAGCTATAAAAACCTCATTAAAGGACTGGAAAGTAATAATTACTAGTTTAAATTCCATGAATACGTACCTGCTATTGTATATCTGATTGTACGACGTCATCCTATAAGAGTAATAATACATTTAAAATTCTTTATCGACATTTTTGTTAGCAATATCAAATAAAACATATATTAAAAGGTAATACACATACCTTCAGATGTGTATTATTTCGACTGTTCTAATAATAACCCTACGTTGAACTGAAACATTTGTTATACAACGTATCCACACGTAGTCTCACTAAACACGATCTACGTATGAATGGCCGAATATAAACTGGCTATTGATTTCCCATCATTAACTAATTTTAGGAAGTAATACACAAACCTGATTACTGCAACTCGTATTTGCACTTATAAATTTATATTCAAAATAAAGAAAACGACGATAACATGCTTTAAAATGATTTTCACTTTGATCGTGTAAAAGCCAGACTGTATCAGTTTTTGTATTGTGTATTTACAAGCAAAATATTACCTAGGTGCAATGAATAAATAACAGTCTTCAAACTGTGTTTTTATATTGTATATACATACAAGTTGCTTTAAATAAACGAGTACCTAATTAAGTAAGCAGTCAATTGACATTTTCTGGTTTTACAATGTGATTTTTGTAAAAGGATTTATTATAAAGAGGTTGCATAATTATCCTCTATCATAAAAATTGAATTCCAATAAAGAACAAAGGCATGTGCTGATGACAAGTGTTTTATAACAAAAAAATATTTTATTTAATTAATTTAACCTATTAACATGTGCCAAGGTTATTTTTATTTTATAGAAGCGGTCGGTCTTGAAATTTTTTAGTTAGCATGTATCAAGGTTATTTGTTTTTGTATAAAAACGATTTTTACCTTGAGAGAGTCACCTTCAACTGACTCTAAAGTTAGCCACAGGTCTGACTTTGAAGTTGCCCTTGAAGTTATCCTTATTCAATAATTTAATTACCGCTGACACATTGGAATTATATAATACAGCTATTTTTAACCTTTCTTTAGAAAACACAAAACGTTTTCTTATCATAAAATTTAAACTAAACTAGATTAGATTTTTAAGTTGACATATATTTATCTCTATTTAATTGAAATTATTTTATTTGAATAAAGTTTAAGCGAAGTTTGACATAGTTTTTAAAACGAACGCTTGTACCGTATAATTATGTTTTTAAAAATTATTATTTCACTTCACTTTCCTTTAAATGTAAAGTAATGTAATCTGGTCATGGGAATATTGATGGTTTTACCTTGACAAAAGTCACCTTCAACTGACCTTTAAGTTAGCCTTGGATTTTGGCCTTAAAGTTGGCCTTGTGAATTGTCAATGACTTAACTCGACCCTGGAAATATTACTATAAAAACGTGCATTTGAGTTCAGTTAATTTAGTTCTGTTTCGAAGATTGTTCAGTGCTGGTGCATTATCCGAAGAGGGGCTGAAAAACGCCTACAATATTATTACTTATAGGATGTTGGGTGCAAATGGCACTATCGATTCGATAGAAATTTATGATTATGATTTTTCGGAGGCTGCACGGAGAGTTGGTGGAATGTAAGTTATATATCTGTTTTATTTTTTGAGTTTTAATTTTTTTTTAAAGCCCGCTGAAATAAATATGGTGGAAGTGTTTGTTCATGGTGATGATGAGATGTTGGAAACTGCAGTGGAGAATTTGATAACGGTGTGTCTTTTAATTTTTCTATTGCTAGTTAGTTTAGTGAATGAGTACATTACAGTCACTGCAGCAAGGCCAATCGGGCTCAGGCCTATCAACCCGGCAACAAGAGGCCGTAACATCCTCTACCCCAACGGGGATCAATCATATTAATATAGTAGGGGAGTCAACCAGTAAATTTATTAAAAAATTTAATACTACGTGTAAATCGTTGTGATTTACCTTCAACGACGAAACATGCAAGGATAACACCTTAACATGGCTACAGGTAAAAGATATTTCGTTTCCTAAATGTTATTTAACACATAGTTTTGCAGAATGCATTCGAGGAGTTGTATTCATACATTGTCAACGATGCGGCTCCATCAGACCGTGTTGGTGTATTACGTTAAGGAACCCTAATTACTCAGACAAACCAATTGGCGTGTCATTTAGAAGAGTGGACTAGTTGTCGGTGAAGGTGATAATGTCACTAATGGAAAAGGTAATGCAGAGCAATTCTAGCTTTTTTTCGAGTGACTTGCTAGTTTCAACCGTGGATAGAATATCGGTACCTGTTGGTTGTGAACGCAAATACTTGACGGGCTGAAAGTTTGAAGGCCTTTGTAAAGCAAAAAAACATGGTATTATTGTTGTACCGACAATAATCAATGAAAACAATTGTTTAGCTCGTCCACTAGTCTTAGCAATAGCATTTAGAAATAACGATACAATGCGCAGTAGCATGGCGTTGGATTACCCTTTACTTCAAGAGCGAGCTATGCAGCTATGCGAAAATAGTGGTGTAGATCTTAGTCAGGGTGGTAGTTACGAACATATTCAAGCATTTCAAAATCATTTAACTTCATATACCATTGTAGTTTATAATTCGCGAATAGGTGATTCGGTTTATTTTGAGGGTCCTAGGGAACAGGTTAGAGTAGTTTTAAATTTAATACCCGAAGACTAGCACTATAACGTATTTACCAGTCGCAGTTCAGCATTTACCTGCGGTTATTACTGAGAACCGTGTAGAAAGCGTTATAATGTCAAAAAAGATCACGCGAAATGTTTGTATCAGTGTCCTTGTTGTCATCAAAAACCGCCATGCTCCGTTCAAAACCCGAAAATTGTTTGCAATGATTGCAAGAGAGATTTTTACGGGCAGTAATGTCTTAGAAACTACAAGGACACTAAACTATGTGAAAAATTACGTAGATGTTTAAAGTCTCTTAAAACCAGTGAAGTAAGGGTTAAGCATAGATGCGGTTACAGCTACTGCTCCACGTGCAAGGACCAAAAACCTATTGGCCATCTCTGCTACATGTCCGTTAACAAGTCTCGAAGTGGTGCCAGAGTGGGTAAACCATATATGTGTATCTTTAACGATTTGGAATGTATGCAGAAAAGTGTGTGAGGTGATGAATGATAGATTTCTGCATGAGCCCAATCTATACGTGGCCGGGAGTGTTTGTTCCGTTTGTACCAAATACACAGACAAATTTGGATGTGCAATGTCCGATGTATAGTGAAAGAGTGCACATTTTCAAGGAAGATCCTGTTAAATCGTGTCTAGCGTATGTTGCCCAGAAAGCGCGAAAATTTAAAGATACGTGCATTGCGCATAACATGAAGGGGTACGATGGGTGTTTTGTGCTTATATGTATGCTAGCTAATAATAACCGGTGGAGACCAAAAGTCATCTAATTTCCGTATAATGCGACGATATCAGATTTATTGACTTCCTTAATTTCATCCCATCACCACTCTCGGCATTTCCGAAAACTTTCAATTTTCTCGAGTCCAAGGGATATTTCCCATTTCACCTCAAAACATCCGAAAACCAGGAGTATGAGGGCCCTTTTCCTGCACGTGAATATTATTGAGCAGATCAGATGTCGGAGAAGGATAGTCAAAAACTTTTAGATTGACACTCGGCCCAGAGTAATGACGTTTTTAAGATGGATGAAGAGATTGTAAAATATAGCTTGATGGATGTTAAGATTCTCGTTAAAGGGTGTATTAGATTCTGGACGACCTTCACGGCCCAAAATAAAGTTGATCCATTTGAGGAGTCAACCACAATTGCTAACGCCTGTTTCGTAGACTTTTCCTCACAGAAAAGACAATCGGGCTCATCCTGAAAGGCGACTACAGGCGTGCCGATAAGCAGTCAAATGTCGCAATACAGTGGTTACGCTGGGTTGAACATTCACACGAAGTGACCATACAGCATGCTGGGAAAGCTCGTGAGTTTAGAACACCTGAAGGTGTTAAGGTCGACGGTTATTGCACGGAATCTAACACCGTTTACGAGTTTCTCGGATGCTCCTGGCACGGTTGCGAGGAATGTTTCCCGAACGAGGCCAATAATGGTCCTAAGCTTGGTGTAAATACATCCATGTTTGTCCAGAACAAGAACACGGTGGCCCGTTCCCAGTTTCTACGCGAATGCGGTTATAATCTAGTGGAAATGCGTGAATGCGATTTTAAAAGACCAAAACTTGCAAACGATGAGTTGATAGCATTTATACAAAATCTAGGCTGTCAATATGACGAACCTTTAAATCCACTAGACGCGTTTTACGAAGGTCGCACTAATGCCAGCGAACTCTACCATTAGTGTGACGGTATTAGCGAGAAAATCATGTGCTATGACGTATGCTCATTATGCCCTTTTGTAAATAAATATTGTAAATATTCTATAGGTCATCCGAAAATTCATGTAGGTTTAGATTGTAAGAGCATTTCATTGGACACGGTGGAGGGTTTAGTTAAATGCCTAGTACTACCGGCCTCTAACCTCTATCACCCTGTTTTTCCCGTAAAAATGCATGGCAAGTTGAAGTTTGTGTTATGTAGAACTTGTGGTGCTGTGTTAAATGAAGAGGAATGTGGACATAGTGAATCCGAGAGCAGTTTCGTTGGAACGTTTGTAGCGGACAAGTTCCGTAAGCCTATCGCTAAAAACTATAAAGTTTTGGATGTTTTCGAGATTTGGGAGTATGAGGTAACCACATACGACAAAGGCACGAAACAGGGTGGACTGAACTGAACAGAATATTACGATAAAGAGTGGATTCAACTAGACGAGAAGAACATTAAGAAAAATCCTGGTTTAAGATACCAAGCCAAAATAATGTTAAATTCTTTTTGGGGTAAGTATGGTCAACGTGAAAATTTAACCCAGTGCAGTATTGTATCAGATCCAAAGGACTTTTTCAAATTGTTTACGGATCGTTTGGTGCAGGTACAATCCTTTACACCTATTAATGATAATGTGGGGATTGTAAATTGGGGTAGACCTGAGGGTGAAGGCGAAGCTCTGAATACTATTAATGTGTCCATAGCCGCGTCCACGACAGCTCATGAACGTTTAGAAACATATAGTTATCTGGAAAAACTAGATCGCCGTGTTCTGTGCTATGATACAGGCAGTGTCATATTTGTGGCGAAACCCGGTGACTGTAACCCAACTTGCGGGGATTTCCTTGGCCAAATGACCAACGAGCCGGAAGCGTACAGTGCAGGAAGCCGTGTAGCCGAATTTGTTAGCGCATGACCGAAAAACTACAGCTATAATGTGTTTTCAACCAATGATCAGACAATTAAATCAGTGTGTAAAGTGAAGGGCATTATCTTAAACTATAAAAACGTTCGTGTTATAAACCTTGAATCGACGAAGCAATAGTAAAGACTCTCTTTTTATATATAACGATAGGAAAATAGTTAGAGATAGGTGTTACAATGTATTAACTAGACCTGAATCTAAACAGTATAGAATAAGCTACTGGAAACGACAAATAACTGAGAACTTTGACATTTTACCGTTTGGGTATAAGGAATAAATAAAAGCATGTGAAGAAAAATATTTATTTATAGACTTCAACTCCACTGTCTTGATCCATTTTCGTGTTTGCGTTTTTTTCGCGTTAGCGTATTTGCATGTTTTCCCGTTATAGTATTTGCTTGGTTGCGTGTTTCAGTGTTTTCATCTTTTGGCGTTAGCGTGTTTTTCGTGTTTGCGTGTTTTCGTGTTTGCGTGTTTTCGTGTTTGCGGTTTGCGTTTTGCGTGTTTTCGTCTTGTCATGTTTTCGCTTGCGTGTTTTCGTGTTTGCATGCTTTCGCATTTGCGTGTTTTCGTATTAGCGTGTTTTTATTTGCATGTTTTCGACTTTACAGTCACTCACTCATAAATTCTATATTTATTTTGTAGAAAGTTATGTAATTAAACATTTTTACGCTACTTGATTTTCCTGCTGCGTAACGCCCCCAGGAGGTGATTAGATCGGGCCTATAAAAAACTGACGAAGTATTCTCTAGCTTTACTTGCAATCTTTTATTTAGTGTGTCAACGCCGCGTCTCTTCAATACACCACTGGTGAGTTATTATTTTTCGCTTTAACTTTTTACATTTATTTTATTCACTCGTACAGTTTTTAATGTTACGTTATAATTACAGATATGGATTTAACTAAGCTAAACACAACAACCTGTTTTAAGCCTTTTAAAAAGATTAAGGACCTTGAAATTGGCGTTGAATTCAAAATACTCAATCTTGGACAATCTCTGACATTATAAAAATCACTCGTTATATGTTATTGGTATTAATAAAATTCCTGTTTCGTTGTTGTTGTACATGAAATTAATTTGAATGACAGTAAAAAATTTAATTATAATCCACCGAGGATTTTAATTATGATAATTATAATAAAAATAAGTATTCAATAATCGAAGGAGGAGGAAGTCCGAATAGCTTGATCCTACACATGTCTTACAGGTTAGCATTAGGGCCCCACACCATTCCCAACCAGGGGGCCGCGACAGGGGCGAAGGCCCGAGAACAAATTTTGAAGATCTACACGTGTCTTACAAGTTAGCAGTAGGCCCCCTTATTAGAATGAAAATTCTAATTTTCCCGCCATAACCAATCATAATGCAGAGACTTAGCACGCCAATCAGAGCGCAGCGGCTGAGTGATGCGGCTAAGGACCAATCAGAAGCCATACACGCGGATGCATGCACGACTAATCAGTTAGAAGGTAGAGCGTGGCCTAGTTTTAATCCCTCCCATAGAACACTGCATGCACGCGCAATTGTCTAACCTCCAAGGGGTATACAGTCAAAAAGGATCTTAATACAACAAAATTAGGGGCTCAACTCCGCCCAAGGTTTGAAAAAGTCCCCCGAAAAGAAGTCGACCCCACCCTCAAAATATACGCCTCCCACGTGGGCGAGTACAAGTAGTGGGGGGGGAGGTGTCCGAGGGAGCGGGGCTTGTGATGTTACAAAATCCAAGATGGCGTCAAGTGTCTGTCTTCTACTGTTGGAGATAGGTTGTAATGGTCTATTTTTAATTTAACATTAAAATTTTAATCAATTCATTAATAAATAGTAAACTGTTTAAAATTTTATTTCAGAAAAGATATCTTTAGTAATATCGTTTTTGAATTTGGTTTCAACACCTTGATCACTAGGTCAAATTTTATCATTATTTGTCCGGTATTTTTGAACATTTCTGATTCTGCTTTCTCTTGCATTTTCTTTGTAATTCGTGCGTGTAGTGTGCTTGAATCTGAAAGTTCTGGCTATATCTCTATGCATCCACATATTAAATATTGAATACAGGCTTTATATTGATTCGTTTTATTAATTACCTGCCTGTACAATTATATATCGGAGTTCTGGATAATATTTGGCACGTCTCTTGTGTGGTCGTCCGTTAACTCAGGTAACCATTAGCTCCAAGTTGGTTTCTGTTTTACCCATGTATTTAAGGCCACGATTCACTATTTGATATTTACGGTTCACATTTCTACGTATTTTAATTAGTTACTAAGCCAATAACTACAAATACGATAGTTCAATCATCAAATCAAGAAGGAATCTATTACCTACAAGTTACACAACTGGTATCCATTTCCCCTGCCAGTTTACAACAATCCATCATCTCTGTGCTGCGTCTACTTTGTACACCTGCCGTTCCTGTTCCTCTTAACAACTACAATAGATCAGATCAATAGAGTTTATAAGTTATTATTTACGAACGAAGCCATTGTTGTAATCGACACCTTAAGAAGAAATGGCTCACTGGTTGCATCGCCGGTAGATTTATTGTTGGTCGTGTCACGTGGTAGTGATTTTATAGAGTATTTGTCGTTAGTTTCAAAACCATGAGTTATTCATTAGTACTGTACAACAGAAATGTAGTAGAAGCTCATGGAATTGAACTTGATAACGCATACTTTTTTGACTTTTAGATTGTAACATTTTTTTTCTTCCTTCTCGTATTTGAAAGTATTTGAAATTTTACAAATGGTAATCGCATTTAGAATTCCTATTTTGTAAACAAAATATAAAACAAAAGTTGCATATTTTGATTCCTTGGTCAATTCTAGTGCGACTTTATGTACCAAACACGGTATCTAAAACGAATCGTTTAGCCGTAACTCGTCATTCTTACAAAAGTAGATGTCCGAAGAAAGTTAAATATCTCTGTGATCACAAAACTTATAATACCATGACTCTGCAATGTGACTAGACATGAAATGTGTTGGCGTAGACCGGACGGACAAATACGAATTCTACATCTATTTAGAGAAATTACTTTGTCAATTTTGAAAATTTCAATCAATGATTTTTTCAAATAGAATGGCCATTTTCTCGTTTTTAAAATCCGATTCACATTATAAAACATTATTTATTAAGTAAAAAAAAAATACATTAACACAGAAAACAAAATTACGATCCAAAATAAAAGGTATCAGCATACACTCTGCAGATGTCCCTGTCCATCGCATTGATCCATCCTTTCCTATCCACTTTTCATCAAATACATTATTAAGTTATTCACTTACTACACGGGTACACTGTGCAGGTGCGCCATCTTGCTCAAAATACATGACACTAGTTTGAGCGAGCGGTACATATTCAAGGAGTCCAAATAATTTATTATCGGTATAGTAGAAATGTTAAATTAGAACACCGTCGAAGAATGGATACCAATAACTGAAGTACCGAATATGCCTTCCCAAACATTAATTGACCATATCTCTTGACTATGAACTCGGAAAGATTGAGGGTTTTCATTTGAATAATAATAAAAATTATGCTGGTTAACAATTCTATTGCGATGGAACTTTTGTTCTACTAATTGCAAAAATTAATCCTGTGTTGAAAATCGGTCTGCTTGATGTAGTTGTATGTGATAAGGATGAAATTTGTTTTTTTTGTAATTATTCTTTTCACAGATGTTCTACTTACTTGAAAATCTCTTTCGTGTATGGGGATTTTCTATTACACTAACAGCACTACTAATGCTACAAAATAAAAACACGGCTTACTCGATAGGAGGAAACATATTAGAATAGCTTTAGCGGTTAGATGAACAATACAAAAACGTAACTTTCCTATGGATTCCAGGGCATGTAAAAATCGCCGGAAATGAAAATACAGATTTGGCCGCAGGAAGAGCTGCACAGTTAGATTCGGATGAAATTCCTACAAGAAGAGCAGATATGAAAAATTACATTAATCAACAAATAAATAACAACAATGGAATGAAACACATTAAAAAGTAAAACAGGTTAACACGGGCATAACCGCTTATAAATATCTAACCATTTTAACACATTCAGAACAAGTGGTACCTACAAGGATCAGGTTAGGGCACTCTAATCTAACAAACCTCTTTATACTAACAGGAAGCCGATAACCTAGCTGCCAACATTGTAGAGACCAAAAACTTACACTTAAACATCTATTTCTAGACTAATCTGCTCATAAACGAGAAAGGATAACGTACAATATACCTGACAACATGAAAGTAGTCTTGAACCTCCACGAAAACCAATTAAAAACGTTAATAATCTACTTGAAAGAAACGGGGATTTTCAACGAATAATAATTCTTGCATAAGTAGATGTTTACGGAGCAGACAATGATCCTAGCAATCGATGTCGCAAGAAAAAAAAATAATAATCGATTAGTTGGTTACGTACCAAACTTGAAATTATGCTCAACTTGCACCGCTTTGCATTAGATATTCCGGCATGCACTGTTTTACTTCCTATGCATATAGTAGAGTGAAACATTGATAGTAATAATAGTAATAATAATCTAACTGGATAACAATTTAACTCCTTTGAAATTAACTAATGAGTTTGCACCTCAAGCGAATACAAAAATTATTCAACAAGAGAAACTGGCCTGGAGTGAAAAACAAATTCACCGCAAATACATTTCTGTAGTAAATATATTTCTGTGTAGCACTCTTTCCAGTACATTATATCTTGACAGTGAGTAGCTAAAGTAATCCATCAAGCCCTGTGCCAACGGTACGTGACCATTAGAGAGACTATACCGTTTTATAAATATGAACCTCCCATCAATTTTGAAGACGAACATATAAGAATATACTAGATAAGTATATTCAACATAACATCCCTGTCATAGTATCACACTCAAACAACGAAAGTAACGTACATTATTGATATCGCCGTTCCCCATCCTACAAATATAGACAAAACGAATACCTCAAACCTAAACTATTATTTACCTCTAGCAGACAAAATTCGTAATATGTAGAACATGGAACATGTAGAAGTAATCCCAATTGTAATAGGATGCACTGGTGAAATACCCACGGAACTGGAATAAAATTTACAAATATTAGATATACCAACAAGTTTATACATTATAATTCAAAAGGCCGCACTGTTAAACACCTGTCCAATTGTTCGACGAGTACTAGGAGAGGAAATGAGTGCTACTATGCCAATTTAAACCTATTATACTGTCATATATTTACATATAATGTACATTACTTGCCTTAAAAGGCAGTTTGTACAATTTAGCGCCTTTGCAAGAGAAGATGTTTATAATAGTAATAATAATAAGAATAATAATAATGATAATGAAACATGAATAATAGGAAGACAGCTCAGGATTAAACAGTAGTGCAATCATTCCTAAGCACAATATAAATAGGGGTAGTGAAGAAAGAGTTGAAGGTTCGATTTTTTCACTTGCATCCGAACTTTTAGTTAATGGAACACAGGCAGATGAACAAAGTAATATAACTCAAATAAGATTGTCTGTGGATAATATTCCGAAGACCGCTTCTACAGCCTGAAACCGTATACGTTGCTCTAAAGAGTTGCATTTAGGAATAGTGTGCATATTTTATTCCGTAATTGTCAAGATCCCCATTCCCGGTTAGCGAAGAGCCGTTCAAGAAAATTTTCCAAATTTGGATTTATCAGACCAAAACAATGTTGACAGACGACATATCATTTTAAAAAGAAAATTAATAAGTGAGTTAGAAATTAAAGAATTAAAGTGAAGAGTTGGTGGAACAACTATCAAATTGAACATTTTGAAGCTAGAAGTGGTAGTGAAGAAGATATTGTACCCGTTGATTTTAATAATACCTTTATTATAAATTAGAGCAAGATTTCCTAAACAAAATTAACCTGTTGTATAATGCTGATCCTTTAAATCGACCAAAAATTCCAAATTTAAATTTTTCTACGCTTTATAAGATAAAGCATCTACTTGGTCTTTTAAACAAAATTGCTGAAACATTCTTAATATCAAAAAATGTGAAATATTATATTCATTTGGCTTTATACTGTGCAGCTGTGATAATAATTGAAAACAGCAATGAAGAATTATATTTGAATCTGCATAATAATCACAATTCTAGGAAGGTACCCGTTTGGAAATTTCGCTTAGAAAATAAAATATAAAAACTTAGGAAAAATGTTGGTATTTTAACCGCTCTATTGGAACGTGCTAACAATGTGGCACTTTTCAAGGTAAAAAATATATTAGATAAATGAATAATAATTAACTTTGATCAAGCATTTGATAATAATGTACCAAGTTTTTTAGACTTGAAACGGAAGTTAACAGTTACAGCTAGCTCATCGTTTAAGAAAATACACAAATTTCTCTACAAGAAAATTTGATAATAAATTATTTAGTAAAAACCCATCGAAATTCTTTAGAACGTTAAATTCAACAAATGTTTGTCACCTTAGTTAACCAGAAAATAATTACCTGCTAAATTATTGGAAAAATATATGGTCTACTCCATGCGAATATAATAAAAATTACTCTTGGTTAGATGACAAATTATTACACGTCCAAACCGCACTAGGCGTCGTACAGGCGTACCGAAGTAAGCGAAAGTAAGCCAAGCCAGCTACAGTGGAAATGGGCGGGATCCATATAAGGAGTAAAACGATTGAAAGGTAGTTTCAAACACCTTACACTTACCATAAATCTACAACTCACAAAGCTCAGCCTGGCAAAAATTGTCTCTAGACGCCACCACTGTCATAAATTTTGCTAAAATAAATAGTATTAGGCGGGATCTTAAAATAATCCTATCGGGCTGCGAAAGACAGGATTGCAGCCTACTCAGTAAAACTATTCATCAGTCGAATGCAGTCACACTTCAAAATAAATTGATCCAAAAGCTTAAGAACATTTTGAAGCACCCGGGTAGCCATAAAAATTAAAAAAATTTTAATACTTCTTCAGTGTCCCTTGTATACCTATAAATTTATTTTTCTAACTGTTATAAAACTCTGAATTAAATAAAAAATACCCAATTTAGAAAATAATCAAATAATAAAAGTAATCAGTTTAATAACTGTCTCAACGAAACATTCATTAGTTGCTGACAAATTTAAAAAACGGTCAGTGCTTCCATCATAAATAATATCTTTATATTTTATTAATACTTTATCCTTAAAAATCGTATTTAGACATTCATAAATAAGTATATTTTAATACTTCAAATCTGTAATTTATGCTTAATAAAAATATTTGATCCGTGGTGTTCTGTATTTGATTGACTGTAAAACAATTCAAAGTAGTTAAATAAAATTTTTTAATCGATCTGGATCATCGCATAATTTCAAATCGATCATTAAACTTAAAATAAACAAAAGTTAATTATCAATGTTCGTAACCCGTTAGGTAAATTTGACACAGATAATTGCTACAATTTTATCTCGTGGCTTAAAGAAAACCACAAAAATTCCATGCTTAAAGATTAAAAATTCATCCAAAATCTTAACACTAAACACACTAGAAATAGCTAAAGTTCGATTATCCCTGTTACAAATATTAACACAACAATCAAAAATGTACTTAAAAGAAAATCGTATTTGTGCCTGTGAAACAAAATCTTATACTAATTCTTACACATTACGTTACTTAATCCTTTATCCATATAGTGTGTCCACATGGCCTGCTTTCAGTAATCCTTTTTAATTTTGGAAATGCACTATTCACAACACGGTAGACAGCGGTATCCATTAATGCATTGGGCTGTAACACTCGCAAGCGCAGTGTCTATAGTTTACTCGCGTATCTTCATGGGCTCCTTGATTTAATATCATCACATTACGGTTTAATGTTTGCCCTTCAATGTAAACCTTTGACACAATAAAGAATGTTTACTTTCACATAAATATTAAAACTCTTATTTTCTTTGTACAATCCACTTATATTGCTAACGATTGTGCACGATTGTATACTTCCTTCAATGTTAATGTTGATCAGCAAAGTCCTAACTAAATTTTACAAACTTCAAATTCGGTTACTTAAAGGGTTACTTTAGGCTTTCTTTATATTATTATCGGTGCACGCTCTACTACTGAACACTATCACCAAAATATTTGCTGTGTTATTTTCAAATCTGCTTTCACACTTTTTAAATTTCTTGGAGATAACCACTATTATTTTCTTCAACCTCGCAATTAAACCCTTTATTGATGAATGTCTATATGATTCATCCCTTTTGCATTATTGCAGCCTATATATATATATATATATATATATATATATATATATATATATATATATATAACTACAATTTCATAAACAAAATCCAAAACTGACCATTTTAATGGTCCTTCCTAAACAACGCGCGTACGATCTTTATTTAATTCTCACCCATCAATTCTGACTGACTAACCCTTCAATTGGGCACTCGCTTATATACCTTCTGTCCGCCATATTATGAAAACTTCACAATATATTCGCGCTAACACCAAAATTCACCTATCACAATCGTGTATTTCGTGCGTTTCCTTGCCGAGTGGAAGTCCGTATGGACCCAACGCAAACGAAAAGTAAGAATAACGTAGCGATCTTAAATGTACTTTTAAATTCACTGAAGCTCTCCAAAAAAAAACATTAATTGCAATTACATTCACACAGTACATTCTCCATATCATAACTCAGCTATTTAAGCACATTTTGCATGTGGGCGATTTCTCTTTCCGCACAATTTAGGCAACTACCTTACATTCTAACTTCGTTCTTGAACATCCATTGAATGTTCCTATTGCACAATATTAAAAAATTTCTACAAACGAAAGGTATGCATCCACATTCTTTACAACACATTAATACAATGTCAATTTATCATAAACTTATTCATTCATACGTCTATAACTATCTCTTTAGTCCAAATTCCTTTATACACAATAGTAAATACCAGTAGTCTCTCACCAGTGCCGTCCCAGTAAAAATTGTCCCAAAACATCGTTTGTCAACCAAATTTAATGCGAAAATCTCGCTACAACATTCAAATATTTTTCCATATGATAACTAATACTTCACTAAATTCTAGTGGCGTAGCATTTACACCAACTTAAACGCTGCATACACAGAAAAAAATTTTTCTTCATGCAAACTCACTTCATTTACATCCAAAATACGTTACATACGTTATCAATCTACTACATATACATGATGCCTCAAAATAACCTTACAAAATGACAGTGCAATCAAGTTTATTGGCAGGAAGAAAATCATATTTCCATCAATGATATACTGACTGCTCTAAAACATTCCGCAAATTGGAATTCGCCAGTATTAGGCAATATTCAAAATTACTGGTTAAAAAAAAAATTATTCTTTTCATACCCCTTTACTTCATTGGTTTAATAAAGCACTTAATAACCCTTAAAAATTTGTGTGTGCTAGTGTAGCACTTATACGCTGTAAAAAAATGGCGAGACAAATGGTCCTAAAATGTTCGGTCAATGAGTGCGTTCACTAGAACTAAACGCGTTTGCGCCTTGATTACGTTTCAGAGCATAAGCTGGTTACGTGTTGGTGAACGGTTAAGTTCGCGCTAAATTTGCTAAATTGCCACAATTTACATTTAAACAAACGTAGAAGGATCCCTTTTTATTCTTTTTTGAGAAAGATCTACCAAATAAGTTAATCCCTGCAGTGGTTGAAAATGGTGCCCCCTTAAATTATGAATTACTTGGACAGAATAGAGAAAATGATGTTATTAAAAATGCAAACTGTTAGGAAGAAACGATAGTGTACTACACGGACGAGCAATTTAAAGAACACGTTCGTTTGGCAGGAAACATGTTTAATGTAGGTTTAATCGTTTTTACCAAGCTTGCTGAATGATAATGTCTCTTTGTAGAATTTACTCCATGCTGTAGAAATATACAGTCATGCCACCCATCAAACAATTCTGTTGGAAAAGAAATTGTTATAAGACATATGGGTTTTGAGTGAACCAGAGAGCTGTTTAGCGTCAGGTGACTGCTTTGGGCTCGCTAAAAGTTCGGCTCAACCGGTATTTAACGATAATATCGATGTTTTGGTGACGATGCTGGCTGAATAGATCAAGTGGCCTGATAATCATTAGGAAAAGATTAACGAAAGTGTATATAAAATTTATGTTTAATTATTCATGTTACAGTAGTATATTTTTGAAAACAAATCCGGGGGAATACCAGGAGTAGTTCGGGTAATACGTGGTTGCAACGTACCAATAGAACAACCTGAGGGTAATAGCCTCTCTGTTTGCCAAATTTAGTTAAAATCGGTTGAAGTGTTTAGAAATTATTTCGAAAAAACTAAAAAACCTTTGACCAAGGAATCTCTGATTAAACATTGTACACGCCATTCCGTACACCCTGTATATGTGCCGTATTGATTACAAAAAGCTTATGATTTAATACCACATGACAGGTTACGTCAATTTTCAGAAATATACAAAATTGATGATAAAGTTATTAAATTATTGAAATTTATTACGTCATTATGGAACACAATTACTATGAATGATTTTTTTAAATAGGATCCTATAAAAATTTTACGTAGCATTTGTCAAGGAGACACCTAAGTCCCTTTTTGGTTAAATCCCCTCTCTAAAATATTTAATGATACAACTGCTGGTAGAAGACGTCTTCATCAGATCCATAAAGCGCACGTATACCTGCCAAAATTAATGAGCGCAACATTTACAGGTAAATTTCTCCAGTGACAGTGCCATAAAAGAAGAAAGGGCCTACTAAACCCCTAGATGATAGTCCACACCACACATGAGCCCTAGGTAGATTGACAGCCTTATGGACATGAACATATGGATTTTCCGATGCCCATTACACGCAGTTATGGCGATTCACTGTTCGATTAAGTTTAAAAATGGCCTATCAGTCCGCAGTACCTGCGTCACAAATTGTTGGTCTTCAGTTACCATTCGCAAGATTGCATTCGACGATCAGGATCGTCATCATTAATCGCGTGTAGTAATCGTGGAATGTAAACTTTTCGATTAGCAGCTTTCAGAATGCGTCGTACACTTACACTGATAATCACCACTTCACGTGCACATTACGTAGCAGACTTTTGTGGGGAAACAAAAAACTTTTCCAGTCCGGAGAGCGGATGATTCATAATTTGTGGCTATACGTCGTCTTCCCGATCTTCCTTTGTGAATATCAGAAATCGTTCCTTGCTCCTCAAACTTGTCAACTATGAGTTTAATTGATAATCGGGTTGGGGATCTGTTTGAAACTCCCACCTATACTGACACTGCACTTCAACGGCACTGTCAAACCTGTTAAACTACTTCAGAATGCAGTTTCGCTGCTCGAATGTCAATCGTCCACCAGCCATTTTCTTTCGTTCTGTTTTACAATCGTACTCTTTACATTGTTGCATCTAGAGCCATATGAGTAACGACATCTTTTAATGAAACATCATACTACATATTGTTACTGTAATCCGATCCAAGTTCGACAGAAATTCACCGATATAATCTGTTAAAGTGTATACATTTTCCTGACGGACGGAAAGTGGTCGCGGTTAACTAAATTTATATAATGCATGCAAAAATTTATGTAAATTGTTGAGAAACTATTTTTATTTGTTAGATACTTTCTTTATTCAAAATGTAAACTAATTAGATACAAATTTCACAGAACTAAACTTAAATTTTGAATTAAAAGTAAATTTTAAATTAACCTGGATAAATAAAGTAATTCATGATACATACCCTGGAAACCTAGATTCAGAAGAAATTGACAAAGTTCTGTCTACGAATTGGCTAAATAAAGGAATCCTATACAGTGAAACTGAGGGATTCATGTGCGGTATTGAAGACAGTGTCATAGAGAGAAATAACTATAAAAAACATATCATGAATCTCCAAGTCTCAGATCATAGTAGAATGTGCAGTTCAGTGGGCCTATTGAACATATAATTGCGGGTTGCCCAACTTTAGTGTCTCAGGTTTATCTTTTTCGGCACAACCAAATGTGCAAAATTTTTCATTTGCAATTGCTAAAAATAGAAAATTAATTGACGCTATAAAACCCTATTATGAGTACTCTCCAGTACCTGTTTTAGAAAATAAAGATAAGAGCATCAAGCCCGCAAAGGCAATTGGTGCGCACGGCATAGCTGAGTGGTGTAGGCGCGATTCCTACTTAATGCTGCAAATGTCCACTCGTCAACTCCAAAACATCACGGTCGGGTGAGAATGTCAAGAACCTGTTATAATCACTTATAGCGGAAAAACGTTACGAACTAGATATTATAATACTTTATAACAGGAAACCATAATGATCGTTCAAAATAAAGTACTCTCCTCCCTGAAAATTCTACTGCAAAAATATTTGCGCAAACTTCATCAAAACTTCATCAAAACCTTAAGCTTCATATAAAAGCCGCAAAATTGCGGTAATAAAACCAAAACTCATTAAATATTACGCTGAAATCATAGGCTCATACACCCCAAAATAACAGATCAAAACGGTAATTAATTATTCAATTTCAAACGAAAAGTACATCACCACAAAGCTAACTCGACACAATCAAATATCTATCAAATCCTATAATCTAGTAAACTACAAAATCGGGGTTTGAAATGCCTAACTACGCAGTTCACAGCTCACTTAAGTACTCAAATAATTCGCTTACCTGAAGGTAATCTCAGGTGGTCCTCGGATCAGTAGGTTTTCGCTATAGCTGAAAGGTTACAAATAATATCGCATGCTTATCTAAAATAATTGCGTGCCGCAAAATTGGTCGCTGATCTGATCAAAAAAAAAAATCATTCTGTTGTTACTCTACTTTACTTAATAAATTTCAAAGAAATTATGCTTCCAAGAAAAGAACTCACTTCACTTCAATTTAAAACCACTTGAAATTATATCAGTCAATCCGCTATAAAACATGCCCAAATTCATGAAAACTAATGCATTAACGCACCAACCTATAAATTTTACATTATAATTAAATAATCACTCGTAAATCTTTTCGAACGGAATTACTTAAAATAAACACAAAAATATTGGCGTTAATTTGAGGATCTCAAGAAACACTTAAAATGCGGGAAAATACTGTGTCGTATAATAAATGGGGTTCACATTAAAAGAAAATATAAGTACATAACCTATAGATATGTATTATGAAATCATCATCTTCGAAATAACCACAGAATCGTTACATTAGATTCCTTCTATTCAAATTAAATCATTCAGTTTACTTATTAGGCGGTGATAATAACTAGTTTCAACGTCTGCCTTTACTAAAATTACTGTAAATATTACTCGTATGCCATATTCACGCATAAAATTTTGATCCAAAATCGTCGGTATAACAAAATAAGAAAACTATAAATTTGGATTACAACACGGATGAATACGCTTGTATTAAAATTTAAACGATAAAATAATAAGAAATTAATATCCAAAAAAACAATACTTTCAACCGTTGACACATACAGAAAAGAAACGCACAATACTTTATTAAAATTTTGTCAACACCACCAAGGGTTTGGACAGAATGATTAGCTTACATTTTGATCAACCCATTTTGTTATACAGGCACCTGGTGAGAACTCAGGTGATGAATTCTGCGGTGGCTTCGGCAATGTGTTCGAAGTCGTAACTGCGTATGAATCTCCAAATATGACAATAACCCCTAGATATTCATAAATAAACAGTTTAATTGTGATTTGGAGAAATGAATAGTAATTTTGTTCAAGAAATTTAAAAAGTGCGAAAGCAGATTTGAAAATAACAGAAAATATTTTGCTGACGATGTTTAGTAGTACAGCGCGTGATCTAATAATAAAAAGAAAGCTTGAAATAACCTTTTAAGTAACAGAACTAAAAATTTGTAAAATTTAGTTAAGACGTTGGTGATAATCATTGACGTTGAATGAAGTAAATGTGTACAATCGATGATAATATCAAATCAATTGTACAAATCAAATAAGAGTTTTAATATATTTAAATGGAAGTAAACATTCTTTATTGTGTTAAACCTTTTGAAGGGCAAACATTGAAGTACAACATGTTAAAGCAGAGCCGAGGTGAGATACGCGTGTGAACGACACATTTGCGTTCTACAGTGAGTTTATAACGACCGGTCTATTCAACCAATACGGCCGTCTTGTGCGTTTTGTGCGTAGTGTATTTGCAAATTTAGAAAGGATTACTGAAACCAGACCATCTGAACTTCAATAACCCACGGATAAAGGATTAATTAACATAAATTGTAAGAATTAGCTTTAGAGTTTGTTTAACAGGTACTTGTACGATTAACCTTTAGGTTCATTTTTGCTTGTTGAGTTAACAACTTATTTTTTTGTAAGTAAAAGGGATAATGGAACTTTATCTATTTTAATGTGTTTAGTATTTAGAATTTGGGGTAATCTTTAGTCTATAAGCATTGATTTTCGTGGTGGTTTCCTTAAGCCACGTGTGTGCCTACATATTTACAATTGAAAATTTGTCAATATGAATCCACTATTTAACTTAATTTGTTATTTAATTGTATCAGATGAGATACAATTTTTGTATTAAACTATCAATTTATCTAATGGGTTACATATATTGATAGTTGAAATTAATCTTTGTTTATTTTGAGTTCAATGATCGATTTCAAACTGCGTAATGAGCGAGATCTATTACAACATTTTATTTTAACCGTTTTTAATTATTTTACAGTCAATCAGATACCGAACACTACTGAATATTTTTAATACGTATAACTAACAGATTTGAAGTATTAAAATTTGAACTTATTGATGAATGCCTAAATACGATTTTTGAAGAGAAAGCATTAATAAAATATAAATATATTATGTACGACGAAAGCACTGACCGTTATATTTTTATGTTTTTCAGTAACTAACAAATGTTTAATTGAATATTGTTTATTAATTATTGTTTTACAACAGTTAGAAACATAAACTTAGAGGTACACTTAAAAGGTATTCAAATTAACGCTTTATGACTTGGAATTTTCATATATACGGAGTGTGTTCAGTAAATTTAATAAGTTGAATTTGAACAATTTCTGCTCTTATGTTGTTTTCCGTACTTGTTTTTAAATTTCCACCATACTATATATACGATTAAACAATTGTTATCCAAATTCCCAAAACTATTCCAATTTCGATTACTTTCCATCCTGTTCAACCGTTGAGTAGAACCCTCATTCCTACTTATCGACTGCTCGCGACTGTTTTAACGCACCGTTAATTGAATAGAGCATGATTTATTATTTCTAACCATATCACAAAGCAACCCTCCTTTTTTGCAAATTCTTCAGAATTTCAGAACTTGGCAGCTCTTTTTAGACGTGTAAGACCTTAAATCACAAAATGTGTGAACTAACAAAATTGGGCGATTGTGATCCAATTCGAAATAAAGAAGCAGAAGTTATGTCGAGAGTATCAGTCCATGATTCTAAAATCGCAACAAAAACTTAAATCTTATTTATGTACATAAGCAGCAAATTACAATCAAGCTTGGAGTACTTGGGTACCCTTTGGATGTTTTTTATTTAATGATTACAATACATAGCGAAACAGGATGACTAAAGAGAACACTTGAACAAGATACGGGTAGAATTGAAAAACATATAAAATAAAAATTATAATTACTAAGTAAGGCATGATAACATATTAGGTAAAAGTGAAACAAGTAATAAATTAAAAGAGATTCATACCGCATGACATCAAGTGAGTAAAAAACTATAATAAAACACTATTGATAGGTTAGAACCATTTAAATACTAAGCAAAATGTAAAGTGAAATGAAGAGACCTGATCATTGATAATGTAAGATAGAATAAGGAACTTGTATACAACGAGGATAAAACCAAACTTAAGGTTATCTTTTTTTTTCAAAATGGAGAGATGCGTATTGGTAAGAAATTTTTGTAAACTTCTCGTATTTAAATTGTAAGATAAAATATCTGAAGCATATGCTTGAGACGGGCAAAGTTGTGTCAATAAGTCAGGTAAATGATAGTACAGTCGTAGCAAACAATAAGAGTGTAAGAGAATTATAAGTATATTAATTTTAGATTTGGTGTTATAAAGTGGACCTTTAGCTTATTTAATTTAAACTTTTCCCGACTATAGTTCAGAGAAGGTTAACGTTCATATAATTCTTGCGACAACTACTTGATTTTGCCAAACACCTCGTTTTAACCATTATGTATTTCCTATAAATTGTGAACCCAAATAAAAAATAAAACTCTAAAAGAAGAATACGAATATAATATAAAACAAAACTGTAACTTATTAAGGGGTGGAACAAAAGGTTCGTTTCCAGCTGCCCAAGTCGGTAAGGGTCGTAGGTGAAAGGTACTTGTACAAAAAAGGGGCGCCAGAAGCCTAAAATTATCGTTTCCGAACAACAACGAACCCACAAATTCTTATAACTACTTCAACTTCAAATGTAATTTGAGACCCATAAGCGTCCACAAAAAAAGGAATATAATTGCATTTTATGCAGCTCTGCATAAAAGTTGACTAGCTTACAACACAACAAAAAAAATACATTAACCTACGTGTCCAATAGAAGACTAAACGTTAAATTGACTGATAAATTAAAAGTACTAATTTTTTTAATTTTCATTAAAGTGGTTCACAAAACAAAGTGATTAGGTAATAAATATCAATATATTGCATTATATTGAAGTAATATGAAAAAATAAGTATCTAATTCGGTTTTTAAAGAAAATGTTATGTGGACGTTCTAAAAGCTTGCTTAAAAAAATAATGCATTAAATTAGGGTAACTGAAGGCGCAAATAAAACAAAAAAATGAAATATAATTAATTAGTGTAAACTATACGTTATGCATAAACTATACCTTACTGTTTACCTGAAGCATGTGCTCGTTAATAATGGGCAGGCTTTTAGCTAACGAGATTACTGCAACGTTGATGTATCGTAGTACAATGAAGAAACCAGCCCAATAGTCACAGGCTACAATAAATTAAATTAAATCAGATATTAATATTCTGACATAGATTATTGTTTTATTTCTATAAAGTTGTAAATTTAATTTTAACCGAAAAATTTTGCGGGAGAAAAGCTCATTGTTTTAATTTTAGATGGACAATAATCTTTCAGATACCCTAAATATAGGGCGATTTTAGTAGAAATCGAAATCATGAAAATGGCAGCAACCAAGTTGGCATTCAAACTGTCAAATAACTATCAAAATTGTTTGTGGAAGACGTTGAGGGAGAATTTTTCATCGGAATTGAATTATTAGCAATAATAAAAATTAAAAATTACTAAAAATTTTTTATGTATGTCTTATACACCTTTGTTTCTGTTGTATAGCCAACCCATAAACACAAAAGACAAAATTATAAATAATTACCACATATCTTACACCAAATTGACAATTAAACTTAACAAAATTTACATTTCTATTTCCATTCCAACTTACCCACTAGAAAGATGTGAATTAGTAATATAAGAAATACGCGTAATACTCGAAAATGATTAACACTCAAAATGTCATTTGGTGTCAGATAAATCCTTAACATTTTTTGCACTTATCTAAAATGGGAGTTAAAAAACTCTAGAGGACGTCAAAATCTTATTCTTAAGGCAAAGTACTAAGCTAATAGTATCCGGAAGTTTTGAAGGAATCAATACAAATTTATTCCAGGGGGAATACAATAAGGGAGTGATAACCACAAAAATGGTGATTGATGAGGACATGGACAATTTACTTTTTATGAAACGAATTAAGTTACTATAGATCAACAATTCTTTCTACATTTATTTTTAATTACTCAAAATGAATACAGTATAGAATATCAAGACTATAAACTATAAACAACTTAAGCGACAAGGCAAAATGTTGGTAGTTTCATCCACCACTTTTAAAGAGAAATGAGATAATTTTTCATTTCTCTTTAAACGTAAAGTAGAAGTTTATTATATTGAATAAACGGGAATACTTTTGAGAATTATACCGGGTAGATTGTTAAAAAATAAGAATGGTGTCGTATGGTGGATCTCGAGGCAGCAAACGTTGTTTGTGGTAGTGGCTCAACTTTTGGGCACCTAATGGGTGCCGAAATACGAATTTTCGGGGTTTACCGAAATAAACTTATATTATTAGACTATATTTATCCCTCCTGGAAGCGGGTTTTAATACTTTATTAGGTATTCTGGATACGAAAAGCGGAAGATATAGGGGTTGTAACTACACGTTTAATTATTTAATTATTTCTTTACAAGAAAATGTAGGTTTCGTGTGTGACGACTGAAATATGTGAATGACTTACGGTCACGATAACATCTATCCTCCTCACAGCAACGGGACTTTTGGAGATAATAATGCGATTGTCTGTCTGCAGAGGCCCGTTTGTGTGTATGTTAGATACGTGGCGACAGGATAGGTTAATTAATCAAACGGGACTACACCCTATGGTTATTTAGAAAGATACTAGTCTGAACAGGCATCACATCTTTCAAACAACCGAGGTAGGGAGGTATCTGCAGCGGCGTTACACCTTGCACACAAAGGAATGCCTTTTCAGGCGACAACCTAAAAACAAAGAGTAGTATTTCGCGTACAAGGTGGCGTTTGTGTTACTCTGTGAATGTACCCGAGTAGTAATGAGGCACCTCACCTTTCACTTTTTGACGTCATTTGACCTTGTGAATTTCCCAGGGGCTGCTACGTGGGGGACCGCATTTTCCACCCTTATTTTTACTCGCTTATTTTTACACATCCACGTGTGAGACCGTATTTTCAATCCTTTCATCCCTAATTATTTTTTACATTCACCCACGTGTGAGACCGTATTTTCAACCCTTTCTTTTCGAAGGCCCTTTTCAACCCTAATTATTTTTACTCGCTTACGTATAGGATGTGTATTTTCACCCCTATTTTATGATAGCTCACGTGTAGGACGTGTTTTTTCACCCTATTTTATGACAACTCACGTCTAGGACACGTATTTTCTACCCTATGGGTCAACCCTAATTAGAGCCTTTCTGTATTTGCGCACGTGAGTGGCAGATGTAGGCATTGGGGCTGGAGGCTGGGGGCTGGTCTAGGGATAAGTCTTAGGGTTGGACCTGGGGATGGGGGTGGACCTGGACTTGGACTTGGGGTTGGTCTTAGGGTTATTTTTGATGGTATTAAAGTCCTTCTGGCTATATTAAGAACAGTGCCCCTGGAGGTTGCATAATCAATAAGATATTATTATCGATCCTATTGCTTTAAAATAGTCAAATGCTATTGGATGATCTTTTACCTATACGAGAAAAGGTATATTCTAATAATGATATAAAATAGCAGCTGTGTTAAGGACTAATCTTGCATGGGGGAATTTGAATGACACACAAACGAAAACACGCCAACACATGAAAAACACGCAAACGAAAACACGCTAAAGCGAAAAACTCGTAAAACTGCAAACATGAATCAAGACGGTGGAGCACCGTTAGGAGAAAAACAAAATTGAAGGAAAGCTTAACGTTTGAAAATATATTATTATTATTATTATTATAAACAACAATACACCATTATTATTTAATAACATGCTTTATCGGTTTTCTTCTTCTTCTTGAACCGTGATTCGTCGTCACCATCATCGTGATTTTGAGATTCACCCTTCTCCCTTACCTCATCGCTCTTCTTTCTCTTCTGTGAACCATCACCATCACCTTGGATGTGAGATACATTCAGCTCAACCACGTCATCGCTTTCATCTTTATCTTGAACGGCTATGTTTATTAACAAGTCAGTAAAATCTCTAATGTTCGCTGATGATGGCTCATAAACAGGAGAATACATTATAATAATGCTCACTCGGTGACAGTTACACTTTAAAGAGCGAAACACACGAGGAACAAGTACGCAGATATCCTAGGGTCTTGTGCGCAAGAGCGTTCGTCAATGTTCGTATATAATCGGTTATCTTCGGGGAATATCTGAAGTATTGACCTAACCACGCTCTAACATCGCTCTTAGGGACGTTTATAAATCTAAATGCCTCTTTTATGGTCGAGGTATTTTCTCCTAAGACGGCCGTTGAGCTGAATGTATCTCACATCCAAGGTGATGGTGATGGTTCACAGAAGAGAAAGAAGAGCGATGAGGTAGGGGAGAAGGGCGAATCTCAAAATCACGATGATGATGACGAAACACGGTTCAAGAAGGAGAAGAAAACCGATAAAGCATGTTATAAAATAATAATAATGTATTGTTGTTCATCATAATAATAATAATATATTTTTGAACGTTAAGTTTTCCTTCAATTTTGTTAATAAACTTTTTTTCTCCTAACGGAGCTCCACCGTCTTGATTCATGTTTGCAGTTTTACGAGTTTTCGCTTTAGCGTGTTTTCGTTGCTGTTTCTGTGTTGCGTGTTTTCGTGTGTCTGTGTGTGTGTGTGTGTGTGTGTGTGTGTGTGTGTGTGTGTGTGTGTGTGTGTGTGTGTGTGTGTGTGTGTGTGTGTGTGTGTGTGTGTGTTTCGTATTTGCGTGTTTTCGTTTTACGCGTTTTCGCATTTGTATGTCTTCGAGTTTGCGTATTTTTGTGTTAGCGTATTTTCGTGATAGCGTTTTTTCGTTTATGTGTTTTTGTGTTAGCGTGTTTTCGCTTTAGCGAATTTTCGTGTTTGCGTGTTTTTTGTGTTAGTGTGTTTTTGCGTTCACGTGTTTTCGCACCCTCGTGTGTGTGTGTATGTGTGTGTGTGTGTGTGTGTGTGTGTGTGCGTGTGTGCGTGTGTGAGTGTGTGTACGTGTGTGCGTGTGTGCGTGCGTACGTCTGTGTGTGTGTGCGTACGAGCGTGCGTGCGTGCGTGCGAGCGTGCGTGCGAGCGTGCGTGCGTGCGGGTATGCGTACGTGCGTGCGTACGTGCGTGCGTATGTGCGAGCGTGTGTACGTGCGTACGTGTGCGTGCGTGCGTACGTGCGTACGTGCATGTGTGCGTGAGTGCTTTCGTTTGATACTCGTGCCTGTCGATTGTATGTAATTGTAGGCACTATTGTATTAACTAAAAGCTATCATTGGAAACGCTGCTTGCTTTGCCCAGTTCGTGGAGTTATGTTTAATTAGCTTTTTGACAGATGTACTTATTTATGGTAAGGTCAGGCTTGCATGTAAAATAATATAGAGGTGGAACTAACTAGCTAATGTGTTTTGCTGCTACACGTATCACAGTATTGAAGATTCTGTTTATGTATTAGAAAACTTACTACATCCTCGAAACAGAATGCAGATAAAAATTGAAGGTAATGAATACTTCTCCGAACGAGGTGAAAGATTTGAAGCGTGTGCAGCATTTCCAGAGCCGTGTTGAAACCAGTTAATTTAGGGCTAACCTCATGTCCATTTAATAATAGTATCTGATAAAAGCTGTCAGGGGTTATTAGCTACTTTTATAGGTTGTTACAATATAATCGTTCAAAGTGAAGGCGATGAGGTGATTGTATCTCAAAATCTCTATGATAATGATACTCTCCATGAAATTTCAAATAAAATTAGATTGCGTCACTCTAATTTTAGATTAGAAATTTTTTAAAACGTTTAGTTGACATTGCTATTGATCCTAACTGATAAAAATCCATACAACGTGAATCATATGTGTGTGTGTGCGTGCGTGTGTGCGTGTGTGCGTGTGTGCGTGTGTGCGTGTGTGTGTGTGTATGTGTGTGTGTCTGTGGGTGGGTGGGTGGGTGGGTGGGTGCGTGGGTGCGTGGGTGCGTGCGTGGGTGCGTGGGTGCGTGGGTGCGTGCGTGCGCGCGCGCGTGCGCGTGCGCGTGTGCGTGTTGCGTGTTGTGTGTGTGTGTGTGTGTGTGTGTGTGTGTGTGTGTGTGTGTGTGTGAACGTAATTGAGTATACAATAGTTTTTATGTAACCTGCAGATTCAGTTATTTAAAATTAATTTCCGCGTTAGCAAAATTTTTAAAATATTTGTAAGTGTTTTGAATGTAATTTTTTTTGTAAGTACATGATTGTTAAATACGAATTCAGGTTTTTATGTATTGCTTTCTAAAATAGTTTAATGTTCGGTATGTAATCGGCTGTTTATATCCAGCCATTCACAAATCGTATTTTAGTGAGACACGTTGTATAAAGAAAAATCTGTTCAACGCATGGTACAGCTGAAGGAAAAAACTTCTAGAGGTAAGCGTATTATTTTTAATATATGTTTTTTTACCTGATATTGCTAACAAAAATGTATTATTACGCAGGATGACGTCATAAGATCAACTCTACAAAATAGTAGGTACGCACGTATTCGTTGATTCTAAACTTGTAGTTATTGTTAATTATAAAATTTATGATTTAGAGTTTTTTAAAAAGAAATTATGCTAACCATTTATATTGGTAATCAATTTTAGACTATTATATTTATCAAAGTTATATAATTACACGGTAATTAGCTAAAGTAAACATGAACAGTGATTTCTTACTACATATTGTTGTGGAATTTAATAAAACATGTAACTTTCCAAACTCTTAATATGGTTTTTTATAAAACAATTTGTTTGGCCGTATGTACAATATGAATATTTTTTTCAAACCGACTTATTTTAAGAGAAAGGTAAATACGAATTGCAGAAAGTGCGATAAGGGTAATAAGGTTGTTTGTATATTTTACACTCTAATTATAGGTGAAATCAATACGTAGTTTTACACAACCTAGAAAGTTGTTTTTTTTTAGTTTGACATGCAGCACAAAAGCGGTGACTATCACTCGTGAAGCAGTACCTCAAAAACGTTCTTTAGGTACAGAGCTGGCAAGTGTGGTGTTAACATTTTATTTATTTACAGATTTTTAATTACAGTTATAAAACACATCTAAGCATTAAGTTTCTTTAAAAAATATTAAGGCGTACAACATTTTAACGGTTGGGTGGATATTAAACATATTTCAATGCAGGTAAACTATGTTTTAATATTCGTTTTAGAAGACAATATTGCTGTTATGTAATTAATTAACTTAATAAAAATTTGTTTCATTAGACCCGAATGTCTAATTTTTTATAGTTTACTGAGGATTTTTAATTATGACATTTACAATAAAAATAAGTGTTCTATAATTAAATTTTACTGTCATTCAAATTCCCCCACGCAAGATCAGTCCTTAACACAGCTGCTATTTTACATCATTATTAGAAAATACCTTTTCTCGTATAGGTAAAAGATCATCCAATAGCATTTGACCATTTTAAAGCAATAGGATCAATAATGATATCTTATTGATTATGCAATTTCCAACATTGTATGCTTGTGCAACCTCCAGGGGCACTGTTCTTAATATAGCCAGAAGGACCTTAATACCATCAAAAATAACCCTAAGACCAACCCCAAGTCCAAGTCCAGGTCCACCCCCAGCCCCAGGTCCAACCCTAAGACTTATCCCTAGACCAGCCCCCAGCCCCCAGCCCCAATGCCTACATCTGCCCCTCACGTGCGCAAGTACAGTATTGACCCATACGGTAGAAAATACGTGTCCTATACATAAAATAGGGTGCTAAAACACGTCCTACACGTGAGCTATCATAAAATAGGGGTGGAAATACACATCCTATACGTAAGCGAGGAAAAATAATTAGGGTTGAAAAGGGCCTTTGAAAAGAAAGGGTTGAAAATACGGTCTCACGTGGGTGTATGTAAAAAATAATTAGGGATGAAAGGGTTGAAAATACGGTCTCACACGTGGATGTGTAAAAATAGGGTTGAAAAAATACGTCCTATACGTAAGCGAGTAAAAATAAGGGTGGAAAATGCGGTCCCCCACGTAGCAGCCCCTGGGAAATTCACAAGGTCAAATGACGTCAAAAAGTGAAAGGTGAGGTACCTCATTACTAGTTACCCGAGTAAGTGTATAGTCGACAAGTGTAGAAAAAAGTATTCTAACGTAAACTGGTCTGGTGTATATGATTGGGAAAATTTACTCGGCAAGTAGAAATAACGACTTCTGACTAAGTCGGAAGGCGTAAGGAGTTAGTAAGTAATAGTAAAGTTGAAAAGTAAGTAACGAAATCAGTAAAGAAGTAATTAACTATGCACTGCACCTACCCTTATACTGGAGAGGCCTTTGTGTGATTTGGCAAGGTAATGGAGATGGTACTTCGGTGGGAATTATTGTGACATCTAAATATGATTTTTTACTACGGGAGAAGTGGAAAACAAATTAATTATTGTTAGCGAGTAGGACTATTTAATCAAAGAGAAGAAACGGGTAAATTAAACAATAATTTAAACATTTACGTAAGGATACTGGGCTATTTACAATGTGTAGTTGCAATAAAATCGATGACATTACACTCATTTTTAATCAACAACTTAGATATTATGGTGAAATACAGGATATGTTGTGCACAACTAATCGAAAATAATTACACTTCTTGATGAAAAGTAAAAGAGATCGTTGCTTACCTATAAATATTCATTTTCTAACAAAATATACAATGAATATAGAAAATAGGATAAAAAAATAATCAGAGCATTTCCGATTAGGCACAAAAACACCAAAATTTTAATTTAGTGTTGTTACACCGTTTCTGTTAGAGTTTTAATACAAATTATATATTTTAAATCATTGACCTGTGGTGCGAGCAACATATACCAGAGTTAAATGTTTACTTACGGTATGGTCAGTATCCCTTATGTATTTTGTTTAATTAATATTGTAAATGGTATTTAAATTACAACTACCTACATCCAATACTAATTGAGTTTTCCATTTAATTCCGGTAATGGAAATTTCAATAAAGATGGCCGTTGTTCAAATATTATCTCATAGTAAGCAATAATTAGAATAATTAAAACTATAATAAAATATAGAAATTAAATATATAAATGAATCAATTAAAAATCTGAAAAGTTCTATAAGCTTTTTAATAATACACATGATTCTAATCACTGTGAAGTAAAAAATACTGAGGAAAAAGTTTAAAAGGTTTATAAAGTTATTAATTCAAGCGATATTAAACTTTCAAAAACAAAGAAATTCTTTACTTCATTATGAAAACGGTGTAAATGGTAGCTTTACCTTCTAAATCGTATTGTATTTATTTTTATGACAATAGCGGGTCGTTAACACAAATCCCTTTGAAGTGGAAGCGTTTCGGTTAGGATTTAGTAAAGCCTGCTAACGGAAATAATTTTCCAAAGGATTGTGCCTAAGTCGAAACTTCTCAAAACAAATTAGTAAGTACAATGTTTTAGTTGGTTTTGCTTTAATTGCTCTATTAAACTATTTAACATAATCAACAACAATTGAACATTAAGGCATGCATATTACCACTATCACTATTATTACATTGGATGTTGAAATATTATTTAAGTTATATATATATATATATATATATATATATATATATATATATATATATATATATATATATATATATATATATATAGCAACAAAAGTACTTTGACCCACTTCGTTTGAAATACAATAACAATTAGATATGAATTTATACGTAGGGTCTAAGACTGATAATTTTAAAAAAAGAATAGAAAAGAAACCTTACAAAACGTCTGTTCCTTGAAATGTGTCATATAAATAACAATAAATATTCAATAAACAATAGAGTTGACATCAGCAATCTGAGCACAATTTATAATTATTTACTAAACATAAATTTTGATACATAAACCTTAAATCATTCTTTCCTTGTCAAGGGGATATTTTTTAAATTTCCCGGCATAAAACTTCAAAGTTGGTACTTCTATCCTTTTCTAATTGATAATTTCCCTTATCTCAACACGTCACATTTAAATTCAAAAAACACGCTTCAGGTCGCCTTCCATTTTGTTCCATTTTTATAGGGTGACCCCATAAGAGTGAGATTTTAAATGTAAATGTAAAGCTTATTAGTTGCTCTAAAGAGATAGGGTTTTCACTAATTGAGTTCGTTTACTCAATAGTTTTATTTTAAAGTTTGTTCAAATTTTATCCCATCAAACGAGGTGTTTTACTAATGTTGCTCAAATTAAAACGAAAGATATTTATTATTTTAAATGGAACGCCCTCTATATTTCGATGGTATTCAAAAGACGGATTTATTTTCTGTCCAAAAATGTAAGTTTCATATCTATTGTTTGTGTTTGCTTAACAACAAAGATATTCGAGTTGTCACGTAACCCTGAAGTTTTCTTTCTGTAAAAACTGATATTAAATATAATTAACAAACCTGACAAAGAATTTATTCAGTAACAAAACATAACAATTTAATATAAATAATTAATAATTATTGAAAGAAGGATGGACAAGCGCGAACGAATTCTTAAATTTTCAAGTGGCAGGCGTAATACAATTTTCAATAACGTTCCTAATGTTATTTTTTAGTTACTCTAAGTTGTTAGGTTTAGGATTGTAGCACTGTACTTCACATATCCCCAGAGAAATAAATCTGGGACAGTTAACTCAGGAGATCGGTCAATCGGTCCAGCGCGACCTATCCACTTTTGATTAAAAAAGTGATTTACTGAATCTCGTGCCACCAATGAATAATGATGTGGTGCGACATCTTGTTGAAAGTAAACGAGGACTCTAATTCCATCTTGTGGATAAAAAACTGTTCCAATATATCCGTGTAATTTGTACCTGTACAGTTGATTCCGTAAATAAAATAGGTCCATAGATGTTTGTCTGGGACAACGCACACCAAAATTTTGAACTATCGGCATCAAATTCATTAAAAGAAGTGGGTGTTTCAGAGCCACATATTGTGCAATTATGTTTGTTACATATTCTACTAATGTAAAACTTTGCTTCTTCAGCCATAATTAACGACGTATTAGGTCCATTCCTGAATAAATCTAGTAAAGTTTCGCATACCATCAGTAGTTTTTCATAATTTGACTCATACAAATTTTAGTAGGTCTGAACTTTGTATGGACTTAGTTTTAAAATTCTGAGACACCTTTGAACGTCACTTTTGGAAGTTTCTACAATTCCAGCAGTCTTTTTAATTTTTGTGATTGTTAGCAACCTTTCCAACAGAGCATCACCATTCCTTCGTTTTTTTAGGTGCGCTATGCAACCAATTTCGAAAAATTTTACATGCAACTATTTAATAATATTGACAGAAGGGGGATTTTTACCAAATTTTCTTCTAAATATCCACCGTCTTGTTCGACTAGTAGATTTAGTTTCTGTGTAAATTAATATTGTTTGAGCTTTTTCAGTCGCTGAGTAAATCATTTATAACGTGACTTAGTACATTAAATGACTTTTGTTTTTATGAATTCTCTATTTTACTGATTTTGTTTTTACGTCCCATTGTGCGAGCATGAGTTGACTTATTTTACTACCTATGTATCAAATTATTTTTTAATAAAGGAGAACCGCAGTGTTACCTGAAAACTCAATTATCTTTGTTAAGAAAACAAAAGGTATGAAACTATACATTTTTGAACAGAAGATGTACCACTCTCTTAAATTCCATCGAAATATACAGGGCGATCTGTTTAAAATAATAAATATCTTTTCGTCTTAATTCGACCAGCATTAGTAAAACATTCTGTACTGAGGGGACAAAATTTGAACAAACTTTAAAGAAAAGTATTTTGAAAACGAATTCGATTAGTGAAACCCCTCTCTTCACAGTAATTAATAAGCTATGCATTTACATTTAAAATCTATCACACTTATTTTGGCACCCTTAAATGTAAGTTTTATGCTGTATAATCATTTTAATTACTCTAACTGAAATTAATTTAGCATGTCCAGTTCAGGATTCATTGTTACTAATTAATTTGTTTGGTCACACAATCCACATTATGTCTCATAGTACATCTTATATTTGCACCTTTTTTTTTTAATTGTAATTTAATAATATTTTAATAATATTTAGTACCTGACACTCAATGTTATTGTAGATTTAGTCTCAAAGAAGAGTTAAATTAATTCGAGATATAGACTATAACAATATCATTAATAATTTTTTTTTTAATTATCAGTTCGTTTTAGACTCAACTAACAAATCTCTATCTAATTATTATTGTGTGTGTATATATATATATATATATATATATATATATATATATATATATATATATATATATATGTATATATTGATGTTTAGGTTTTTCGCGGCAACTGCAGGTACTGCTGGTTCCTCGTGTGTTGATCCGCGTAGCTCTTCTGGTCCCGAAAAGACCGTTTGATGCAAAACGACGTTTCGGAAAAGTCCAATTTGCCATCCTCAGGTTGGTAACTGTCTGCTTCTGCTCCTTCGAGTTACTCGAACTGAACCGAGTTCAGTTCGAGTAACTCGAAGATTAAGTATCTCTTGTTTCTCTTGTAAAAGTTTCGTATTCCGCATAATTTCGAAGGAAAAAATGTTTTCTTAAATACTGCTAACAGATATTCCTAGTACAAGTTTAATCAAATTTTAATACACTATTTAATTGGCAGTAGATACAAAAACAACACAAGTCGTGATTTTGGCAGGAAAAAAATTCATATTGAATCTAGTTTGTTGTTGACTGTAAATGTTCCAATAATTTCTTCAATTTTGCTATTACGGCGAGTACCATTACTTATTATTTAATTGTTGTTGTTACTTTAACTGCTATTAGATATGGATTTTTCATTTAATTAGCAGACCGACAGGATCTTAGTTCTTGGATTCTCTCAAGGTAACTGTTGTAGAAGTGCCCGCGTATATCAAGAGAAGTATCCGACCAGGAGAATTTCGAATCATTAAACTTTTGCCCGAATCGATAGAGGTTTTCGAGAAACAGGGAAGTTAGAACCAGTCAGAATTAACGCTGAAGACTCCGAGTCCGAAGACCTTATGCGATACAAGCTGTTCTTGAAATAATCGATAACAATCCTGAGACCAGTACCAGATCTGTGCAACGACAAACATGAATTCCAAAAAGAGAACAATTAATTCATCCATTTCACATACAGCCAGTGCAAGAGTTATTACCACTTGATCACGGACCACGTTTAAATTTTTCTCAAATTGTTCGGGAGCGCAGAATACTTGACAACAGGTTTCACACTAACATCTTGTGTACTGATGGCTCTTGTAAAACAAGTCGTGGCATAACGAACCTGCACAATGAGCATATTTATTCTAATGAAAACCTACATACTATTATAGCTAGACACTATCAACGAGAATTTAAAATTAATATTTGGATTGGATTTATCGTCAATTTTTTGGTTGGACCGATCCGATTGCCAGATCGTCCAAATGGTGCCAGTTACCTTCGCTTCCCCCAAGAAATTTTGCCAGATTTCTGAGACGACTTGCCCCTTAATCTTCATCGCAACAAGTTCTTCATGCACGACGGTGCACCACCTCGTTTTGCACGTACAGTAAGAGAATATCTAAACGAACAATTTACTAGTAGATTCTGGTAGGGGACAAGAATCACCTATTCAATGGCCTCCGCGGTCTCCAGATGTAAATCCGTGCGACTTCTTTATCTGGGGAGCGTTAAAAACAAAAGTGTACGTGGTTCAAATTAGTACTTTCAGCTGTGGAACAGAATCCAAAATTCCGTAAACGCACTATGAGAAAAGGACGATGTCCTAAGAAAGGCGCATTTCAATTTTTTACGTCGAATTGACCTTTGTATTGATGAAGGTGGCCGTCATATCGAAAATTATTATAAAGAAATGTTGAGAACAGTGTTACCACCCCTAAAAAACTCTGAAAAAGATGTCAGGGGATGAGTATGGTTTTAACCCATCTACAATTTCTTTCGGGTTTCTTTGATTACCGAAAGGAGAGTAATTCTCCGGATTTAGAAATCTGGCATATCTCGTTCATGTCAAAAATTCACCCTGTATGTAATTTTTTCCACCCGTAATAGACGGAAAACAGATAAAAATGTTTTTAATAACCTAGTTTTCTTATTTATTTAAGAAAAAATCATCATATGTATTAAGGCAGATGAATTTCATTTTGAACATCTTTTATAATAGTAATATTTATTAAATTGTTTTTTACTTTGTTCCACATTGTTAAAACTGTTTTATTATTTGGTTATTGTTATTTATTTTATTTCTTAATTTATGAATAAGCATGGTCTACATTTAAGGTTCCATAACTTTTTTCTGCCTCGGTATACCAAATGTCCAGCCATAAATTCTTATTCCCCGATATGATTTATCCAAAGAAGGTGATCTTGTAGATATAGCTTCGAGCAGCCGTTTCTGTCATAATCGAATTTAAATGTTTCATTGCGTGCTAGAATGCATCATTGCAACGACTAAACATTATAAGGTATAATCATTAGTTACAATAGAGAGTTGTCAAACAATTCAGTCTAACAAATCTTTACTGTAATTTTAATTTCCTTGTTCAATTTTTCGTTATGGCCGTACCTTACAATGCAGAAATTACCGATGGTAAGGTTATGTTTGTTGCCAGGGAAATGGTAGGGAATCGGTCAGAGTATACCAAAAAAGATTTACAAATAGACGCTTTCCAAACCATCAAACATTTGCCGCTGTTGAAACGCGTCTTCGATCCACCGGTAGTTTTGCTCCTGTTACGGTTTATTATGGACGGAATCGTACTATAAGAACACCAGAGGTTGAGAAAGAAATTTTAGAACAAGTTGAATAATATCCGAGTCTGAGTACCAACCACCTTCGTTTGGAATTTGGCGTTCCTAAGGATACGGTTAACAGAAATTTGACACAACAGTAAACATTTTACAGTTAGATGCAGAGAAGTAATTCTTGTGTTCATAAAAACGGGCGCCACTTTCAACTTTTACTTAGAGTTTAATTGAACAATTTATAATTTAATAAAAGTTTTTTGTTTTGGTCGTTTGTTATTGACTTTGTATGCTATTCCTGTTGTTCTTTGCCAGTTAATTCTTATATTCTTATGTAGTTGTTGGCAGGTTGGTCTTTAAGCACGCTCCAAACTTCTTCGAGTAGTCCTGACCCTAGATCAAGTGTGAAGGAGGTCTATGATAAATTTTATTACGCAATGAAACATTTAACCGATCAAGCCCTTGTGTAACCATTTGGTTACATTAGCAGGCCATCTTACTGAACGTCGTGGTATGTTGGCAGAGAATATTTTTCTCGTGTTAGTTGACCTTCTCGTTGCTAGAAGGTGTATAAAGTCACATTATTGTGATTTCATGCTGTTTATTTAGCGCGTTGTTTAAAGATAGTAGTTTAATTTTGTGTTATTTTGTAGTTACCTATGAATCATGGAGCGGGGTTTTGCGTAAGTACTTTTTTCTTTGTTTTTACAGATAAGTTAATTTAAATAAGTAAACATAACAGGTAGTTGACCAATGTTCAGCAACAAAAATTTTTCGATTAACCTAACCTATTAGGCGCCACGCTATATACGTGAGAATATATCCGTGACCATATGGTTACACCAGGTTGATAGGTGAGATAATAAAGTTATTCTTTATAGGAGAGGTTTTACGCTTCAGGAAGCTTTGGATGTGGTCTGTAATAACGAACAGGATGTAAATGACATTTATATAAAGTCCTCCCGATCCTAACATATTAACGGACGAAGTTTCGGGAGATGAAGACGAAGGAGGGCTAGTGGATGACTTGTCTAAACGCCAGTTACTAGCTGCTGCAGAAATACGTTACTCTATTGACGATAAATTATCTTCTGGCGTCGACAACGATAAGAATCAAAATGCTGATGCTGCAAAAATACACTAACAGAACATGGATGGACGGTGATTTTGAAAAACGATCTACTTTTCCTCAACCAGACTACTCCCAAATAAAAGATTTGTCTCCAACAAACCTTTTTGAACTCTTTTTCTATAATGAATTGTTAAAGCATATTTTGGATGAAACGAGGAAATATGCCATTTTCCTAAACTGTTCTGACCCTCAAGTGAATATAGAAGAATTAAAATGTTTCATTGAACCCTAATTGTATCAGGATATAATATACTTCTTGGAAAAAGGTCCTACTGGGACTATGGTACAGATATGTGCAACGAGATGATAAAAGGCGCAATGCGGCGTGAAAGATTTAATCCAACCGAAAAGATGAACTACGAAGAATCAATGGTAAAGTATTATATAAACAGTTCATTCGGAAAAAACCGATTAGTTTTGGGTATAAGGTAAGGTCCTTGAATTCCGAAACACGAAAACAACTACCTTATTAATTTTGACATATATCAAGGTAAAAATCCCAATTGGAATGATGCTTATGAGGATGCATTTGGCAAAACTGCAGCTCCGCTTGTGTCCATATTGGATAGTCTACCCAAAAAGAAGCTCTCTTATCAAATATACACAGACAATCTGTTTACTGGTTTTACTTTATTAGAATATTTAAAGGAAAAGGGATATGGCCTTACAGGGACTATCAGAGAGAATAAAATTCCAAGAGATTTTCCTACGACCGATAAAAAAACAATGTCAAAACAAGTTCGAGGTCATATGGTTTCAAAAATTGACAAAGAAGACGGTATAATGGTGACAAGATGGTTGGATAATGCGATCATAACAATGGCATCAACTTCTTTTGGAGTATATCCAATTCAGAATGAAAATCGATATTCGCGGGCTGAAAAAAAATCATACAAATTCCACGACCACATGTAGTCGGCATGTATAACGGATACATGGGTGGCACAGACAGAATGGATGAAGATTTAGCACGATACCGAATAAGCATTCGAGGCAAAAAAATGGTATTGGTTTTGACTCACCTGGTTAATAGGTGTTACAACACTAATGCTTGGATCCATTACAAATGTTCTGGAGGGCCAATCACGAATTTAAATTTCCGACGTGGAATTGCGACTGCTTACCTAAGTAAGTATAAAAACCCGCCTTCAAGACCTGGTCGACCATCAAGTGGCAAAAATGGTTTGCCGCTAAATCGCGTCTCTGATGATGTCAGATATGACGGTATCAATCACCTGGTCAAAATGTGGTGTTGGACTATGCATTGAATGTTTCACTATATTTCACGGGCAATAATAAAGGATTTCTTTAAGCTGTTTAACTGACCTACTGTGACCATATGGTTACAAGCTGTAACTCATCTTTTCTAATAATGTTTTTAATAAAATCAGTTTATTTACACATTTGTCACTTTCTTAACCTCTGAACACCCAATATACTGATATTCAAAAGAAAAAAATAATATCGGTTTTAATGGGTTAAATTCGATTATCACAGAGACGGCTGCTCGAAGCAACATCTACAAGGTTTACGTTTTTTTCATAGAAAACGTGTCGGAGAATAAGAATTTCTGACTAGAAACTTGATATACCGAGTCAGAAAAAAGTTATGCGGCTTTAAATGAAGACAAAGGGCTGCTAGTTGCGCTCCCTGGAAGATACGTTAAAACTATGATCAAATATGGACTTATCATAGAAAACCTATAGGTATCAAATTTGATGCAAATCCTGTTATTTAGAATTTTTATGAGCAATATCAAGTAAAATACACATATTAAAAATAATATGCATACCTTCAGATGTGTTATCTTTCAGTTGTTCTAATAATCATAGGTATGTGTTGGAAAACTGAATATTGAAGTACTTTATACAGCGTATACGTATATGAATAGTTGATACAAAACTAGTTATCAGTTTCCCTGTCAATGGCATATATATATATATATATATATATATATATATATATATATATTTTAGTGTGTGTGTGTGTGTGTGTGTGTGTGTGTGTGTGTGTTGAGATGATGTTTAATATGGTGTATATCACTGTAAAGTATATATGAGCAACTAGTATACACATAAAGTAAGTACGATGGAATTAAATAATCATATATGAAAAGCGCAAGTTGCTTAAGTTAAAGTATATATAAAACTATGTACAAGAGAGATTATATGGCATGCTGTTAGATGCTTAAATCTATTTTCATAAGTATAAAAGTATGACCATGGCTAAACAATGAAAATTGTCAATATATTACTTTCCGAGCATCTTCGAAGTTAAATAATATGTAGTTTGCTTATATGAAATACATGTAAATCCAATTATATAAGTGGATTACAGTGTAGCAGTATATTATGCTTCTATTCTAAAACAAAAATAAAAGTAAAATTGTCTAAATCAACGTAAGTTAAAATATGTGGTAAAGTATATGAAGCTTGGACAGAATTGGTAGGATTCATAGAGCTTACGAACTATATAAGTGAATTCAAAAAATCGTGTTAAAAACTTACACAGTGAAGTGATTGGAAAATGTTTCAACTTAAATTAACATTTTTATATGTAATTTAAACATAAAGTTGAGAAAAACCAGGTTAGGAAATTCGAATTTAAAATGTGAGATAGAATTTTTCTTAATAAACCAAAAAAGAGAATGTGATATTCTTATGTAGTTTGACCCACAGAATCCATTTCTGGCATTAGTTTTCCTATGGAAATTAGATTAAGTTATAAGGAGATTTGTACATGAAAAATTTGTAAAATAATTAAATTATAAATAGTGAAAGAACGCATAGCAAAAGGGGTGTCTCAAGAAAGCAAAAATCTGAGCAATGCATATGAAAGTTATGTGTAAAGTTAAGATTTTGCAAATTTGCAAATTAAATTACTGTAAAAAATAAAACGAATATTAATTAAGAGCTCGTTAATTATCATCAAACATTCGTAACTATTATTATTAATGTATGATTTAAAAACACCTGTTGGCTTTTAGTAAATATTTAAAAGAAAACAGCAGAGTTGTTTGAAATTAAAAGATAAGCACGATAAAAGTAGAATATAACTGTGATCGCAGATTTTTTCTTCTAATATTTGGGTTGTGATGATGACGGAGTACTCTTTAGTATCGTTTAGCGTTTCGAGGTGGGGGGTCAGGTTAAGCATCCCTTTTCAGCAATAGTATCGGGGCCATCGGGTTGTGGGAAATTGTATTTTATCGTTGATTGTCTAAAAAATATCTAAACTGCGACACAGCTCTTGAAAAAAATATCTGGTTTCATAGCGAGGGGCAATCGTTATTCAATGAACTCCCAGTAGAATATCAGAAGGGTTTACCTGATGCAGTTTGACGGTAAAAAACCGGTCTTAATAATAATTGGGGATCTAATGCGTGAAACTAATGGTTTGGCGGTTGATATTTTTACAAAGGGTTGTCATCATAAAAACCTAAGTGTGTTTTTGTTAACTTGATCAAGCACATGGGCAGCGAGATATCTCTCTCAACGCTCATTACTTAATCTTTTTTAAGAACCCACGTGGTAGAGCTCAGATATAGCATTCAGCAAGACAGATTTCACCTGTCAATCCCATATTTTTAGAGGCTGCGTATCGGGATGGCACTTCAAACCTGCACGGATATTTATTATTCGATTTAAAACAGAATAAACCGGATGTGATACGATATAGAACAAACATATTCGGGCATCAAGGTATTTGTTGCCAGATATATATATATATATATATATATATATATATATATATATATATATATATATATATATATATATATATATATATATATATTATATATATATATATATAATATATATATATATATATATATGTATATATATATATAATATATATATATGATATATATATTAATAAAAGTAAGTCTCACAGCCAGAAAGATTACATCATATGTGATGGTTGACGCTTTAATCGAAATACCTATATCCTGCGCGCACTAGCGAGATTAAGTAAAAGTCAACCTTACGCTTTAATGAAATGTCTGAATTATAAGAAAGTGGAATGTATCTGCGAGTGTGCACATAACATTTTAAAAGGTAGTGTACCTTTGTTAGCTTATCAGAAGCAGCGACTTTTTCAACATAAGCACACTTTAAGACGCTTGGCACAGAGAGGCGAATCTATAAAATAAAAAAGAAAATAGTTTCTCGTACAGCAGGGCTGCGAATTTCTAACACTCCTGTTCGGATCATTACTTGGTGTAATTCTGGGAAATTTGTTTCAATAACTATGGACCACAATCTGAATAAGTTGATTGTTCTACCTCTCGATTTTATGGAGCGCTTGCAGGCACTAGATGTCAGACAAAACAACATTTTAACGCAGCTGGGCAAAGATATGGATAAAGGTTTAAAAACCAAAATAACTGACCATGACAAATGGCGGCAGTACAATCAAGTTCTTCAAAGTTATCTACTCTTTTAAAGTCAGTTACGTCAACCCGCTAGCATAACAATCAGCGGCGACGGTGATATTAGAGATTTACAGAAACTCAAAGATCTGCCAGAGGACGAGATAATATCAACACTGTCGACTTCATATAGGAAGAAAGGTGAGTCTTTCTTGCGTATACTGAATACGGATGGTGAGGATTTTGGGATAAAAGGGGTGCTGTCACAATAAAAGGTGATATCATCCCTCATTCCAAGATTATCGATCTGGTTCACAAAACGTTAAGGCAACTAAAAATTAAAAACTCACACGGTTGGCGGTAATTTGCGACGTACATTAAACAAATAAGTATACCAAGAGATTTTAACGTAAATACTCGAAGATATGATGCTGCTGCTGTATCACCTAACATTGAATGGACCCTTACGACTGTAGGTGAGAATTACGATGCCAATAGTGAATCGTGGGATACCCCGAGAAGATCCTCTCGAAGAAGAAGACTTTCACTAGATTGTGATACGTGGTGGACATAACATTGATGCTGTATACCACGATCCCGCGTATCCTGCAGGGTTTTCGGGTAACTGATTGGGTAAATATGGTGTGGTGAAAGATTGACTGCAGGTTCACGAAGTTTATACTGTTCATAAAAGAAAAAAGTCTCCTCGCAATAGATATTCTGTGAGCAACAGTTACGAACTGTGAAAAGCGGATAATTGCGATATGCGAACTTTAAGTAAACATAATATTGACTACAACTACATACTAACGATTATTGATGTGTTTAGCAAGAGGTCTTGGGCGAGAGCTCTTAAAACGAAGACAGCCGCATCTTTAATTGAAGCATTCACCTATATTTTTAAGGAAAGTGATAATACACCGGCAAATCGATAGACAGCTAAAGGCAAAGGGTTTGTGGCGGTCAGTGTACAGAACTTTTTCAAGAAACAAAATATCAATTCCTATGTAACAAATAATCCTGATGTAAAAGCATCTGTAGCTGAAAAATTTAATAAATCATTGAAAACAAATATGTGGCGTTATTTCGCCTACAAAAATTTCTACAGGTATATTGATGCACTCCAAAAACACGTGACTGCCCTCATTCAAGTATAAAAATTGCCCCTACAACTGTAAACGATGAAAACGTTTTGGAAGTGTGGAATAACTTGTACGCGACAGGTTTAGGCACATCACGTAATCCTAAATATAAAGCCGGTGAACATGTTTGAATCGCCAGAATTAAGTACAGGTTATAGAAGAGATATGAAGTAAATTAGAATTACGAAGTTTTTACAATTCGTGCAGTGATGAAAAGAAGACCGCCAGTTTACCGGATAAGCAATTTTAATAACGATCCTGTAGTGGGTACCTTTTACGTGGAGGAAATGCAAGTTATTGCGGTTGATAAATACACCCTATTCAAGGTCAACAAAATTTTGGCACAGAAGGGTCGCGGATGACATAAACACCTGGTCGGGTGGCATGGATACAGTGACAAGTTCAATAGTTGGGTATTAGCTTCGCAGTTGAGAGATATATAAACATGGAGTTTTATATTACATTATTGAGTAATAAGTTCGATGATGTATTTTCCTGACAATATGAAGTCAAGGTTTATTACACAACTGCCAAAGCGAATAAGGTCAGGAGGCTCATGGGTTGTAGGCGTATCGGAAATTCAGTACCCTTGTTCTTTTGCCACTGTGACAGACAAATTAATTTATTATAGAATTGATCCACGTGCAGGATAATAGGATATGTTAGAGACGATATTAAAAAAGGCTGTATCACATTTTCAACACGACAACGAGAAAACCATTTATATTGAGGATGGATGGTATATATTACTTCTTCGTTTCGGGGAATTATGACAACATAGAAGAAATTGTCAACGAGCTAAATAACCACGAGCTAAAAAGTAAATTGTTAACAATAGAATACCACAATCTAACTAAGCGCGTCACTAAGAAATTAAAAACCTCCCTATCGCTATTCGGATTTTCACAACGTTTAGTCTTACAGTTACACCCCGCTAGTATATGGATAGGATTACTAACGTAGATGTTTGTTCATGGCGACATAGTTGAACCGAAAATTGTGGGTGATTTCTTATCTCCGCTTATGCGTATAATAAACATTACTTCAGAAAACTATGCTTACGGGAGTCATATAAACGTGGCTTTTTCGCCTGCACATTACATGCCAGTGATGACACGGGAATTTGAAAACATCGAGATTAATATAAAAACAGATACGGGTGCAGCATTTCCATTCGAGTTTGGCACGTCGCCGTCGTGTCTGAAGCTACACTTAAGAAAGTACAGTAACGGTTTATACTTATCAACAATATTATATGAATCAGCCCGGTAACGGTATCGGGTCCATCTACAGGGGCGCACCATATCAGCGTGGATGTGATATAGGGAGCTGGTTAGGTGGTGTATTTAGAAGTATAATACCGTTACTTAAGTCTGGTGCAAAGGCTATTGGAAAAGAAGCTCTCAGAACGGGTGCTAATATTCTTGGTGACGTCATAGAGGATCGACCTGTTAAGGAATGGTTTCATGAAAGATTTCACGAGGCAGGCAGGAATCTTAAACGTAAATCCGATGAGAAAATCGATAAAATGATGGACCGTTCGGGCTATAGAAGAGTACATCTGGTCGAGTCCGAATTGGATCTGTTCGCTTTGCCTGTTACACGTCCAAACCGCACTAGGCGTCGTGTATGCTTACTAATGTAAGCGGGTTGCCAAGCCAGCTAACAGGGAGATGGGCGTGGTCGAAATAATAAGTAAAATGAATGATTACTACGCTCAAACACCTTACACCTAAATTCAAACAGCTCAGTCCGGGAAAATATGTCTCTAGGCGCCAACACAGTCTTTTGCTAAAATAATTGTCTTAAGCTGGATGTTAATTAACCCTACTTGATTGTGGAAAGTAGGATTGTGCTTACTCAGTAAACTCTTACCCGAGGGTTCTAAAACAAACACTCGTTCAAAACAATTCAACTCAAACTCAAATATATTTAGTACTACCTAGGTTATTATAAACTTCTTGAACACACCTCGTATACCAAAACTTCCAAAATAAAATCTATCACTCAACTTCAACTGAATTCACGTAACCAACAGTTATATTTTCTACGTATCCCTCGTATACATATAAAGTTAAATTTCTACTTATTAATGAATAAAATACTTCTTCATTCAATGGTCGATAATTAATTTTTAAAATTCTTAACATGAACGATATCTTTTAAATTTAATTCAATTTTTATAACACTTCTGAATCGTATTTGACATTCGTAAATAGGTAAGTTCTCAAAACTCATCTCTCTTAGTTATACTTAATGAAATTTTAATTAACAGTTGATCCGTCGTTAGTGTACTGCGTTAATGAAACTAACATGAAAATTTTTGCAATCAACCTGGCAAATATAACCTTTCAGGTTGTTCATTAATCTTAAAAATCCAAAATATGCAAAGTTTACATTTTAACTTGTCAAAAAAAACTAGGTCACCAATTAAGTAATCGTCACAAATGTATCTCATACCTGGCTAAATAAACAACAAAATAAAAAGGTAACGATAAATATATTGTCCTGCATAAAATAATACACAAATGACAAAGAAACAAACACAAATATATTTACATATACCACAACAACGTGGTTGAAAATCAAAACCACACGTCACTGTCAATACAACTTTCTGCAAAAATTCTTACTACTCTACAACCCAAAACAACATAACTCGAGAACGATTATCTTTTCGCTTCTAAACTAATTAATAATTCCCCAACATTACGCAAATGAACTAAACAAAAAGATAATCGTGCTTAACTGAACTTTCAAGGTCCTTAAATATAATTCTTACTTAAAATTGTCCATTTATCCTACGCTTTTCTTTCTTCTTTCTTCCCGTAAATCAATTATTTGTAGTCCATTTGTATTCCTTAAATTGCCTGAAGGCACATACCCAGTGCTTCACAATTTCACAAACACTTATTCCTTTCTGTACTCACAAATAGTCCAATAACACGTAATAATCTGTACACGTTTGGTTGCCTCTTAAAATTTCTAGCAACCTTTAGGACAATATAGTCCTTCCTTACACAAATAAACTTTTAATGTCACATAAAATTACCTTAACATTGGCTTAATTTATTACGAAAATTTCGTTTACTTAAAGGTGGTCCCATAAATAATTTTAACTAAATATCGTTACAAGAACACGCGCTGCACTTAACACTATAACGTGATAACTGTTATCTTTTATAAATCTGCTTATGCACTTTTTACTTTCTTGAAAATAAACAAACTAATTTTATCTTCAACCTCAATTTAATTAATTGTTTTATTTATCAATGTCTTATACGATTCATCCCCTTTCGGGTTACGCAGTTGTTTAAACAATGACTGCCTTCAATATTATTCACAAATATAACTCCAACTCAACCCATTCTAATTTTACACATCACCTCGCGCGCGTGTCTCACCGACAACCAAAACTTAAGCTAACTCTCCCGTCAATCTCTGACTTTCCTATTTATACCTTCAGCCATTCATCTTTAAACATGTCTTCCTTCCGCGCTATATTCTCCAATAGTATTCATTCAAAATTTCATAGTCCCGACTGTTACTACCATCTGTACAACCACGCTCATAACTACAATACATCGCCATATTTGTTCTTACTTACAAATTTTACAATTACTTTATGAAGAAGCCATTTTTCGTCATCACATTCATTCAGTAGCCACTCTGGTCCATTACGCAACTTTCAACGTTTATTTCCCACATGCGCTCGATCTTCTTCCGCAACATTTGCAAAAATAAGTACCGTCTAAGGTCTCAAATCCCATATACATACACGTATTCTCAAAACAAATTGCACAACATTACGAAAACTTTCTGAAGTTAACACTTAAACATACCCAATCTTTCCCTACATATTTTCTAAAACATTCTACACTTATACACTCACATCTTCTGGTCAAGATTATTCCTCTATCTTCCAACATTCCATTTCTTACAGTAACAAAACAGTAGCAACACAGTAGCAAACATTATCGTCCCATCGACAAATTTCTCTTCACATTTACATTCATCAAAATCTAATTATTCCAACACCAAAGTCTCTATAACATTCAAATACACGTATCTACATACTGAATAATATTTCTCCTAAATTTCCAGTGGCGTGTCACCCACCCACATACATTATGCATATACACAAAAAATTTTTTTTCGTTCAAACTCAATACACTCGCACTTAAAGCACGTAATACACGTCATTATAACATCCTACACACAGGGTGCGTTAACGCAACCTGACATACCGTCAACGCAGACGAGTATCGAGGGTGGTGAATGGATATTCTACAAACCCTTATTACTCTTCGTGATGACGCTCCAATAGAATTTGTAGTGTCCGGAAATGGAAACAATTACATAGATTCAAATCAGACCAAGTTGTACATGACATCTAAAGTTCTGAAGCAAGATGATACAGCACTTACTGATGCGGATGTTGTATCACCGGTAAACAATTGGATGCATTCGTTTTTCTCTCAAGTGGAGGTTTACTTAAATCAGAAGATAGTGTCACAACCAAACAACACCTACGCCTACCTCTGAAATATCGAAACGCTGCTAAATTATAGAAAGGAGGCCAAGAGTTCACATCTAGGTTGTACCTTATGGCACAATGATACAGCTGGGGAGATGTGTATACTGGGAAACGCAAATAACGGTTTCTCGAAATGTCAAGTACTCTGCAGCGACCAGCAAACAAATCGAGATGATTGGTCACGTGCACTCGGATTTGTTTAATCAGAAAAAGTTTCTCAAGACGGGAATTATGGACGCTAGTTTACTGTTGAGACATGCGAATAAACCCCACCTTTCTAATTGGACACGCTAAAGCTTTAGAAAGAACTGCCGCAAAATACCCTGTCACAACGACAGACAGAGAAGTGTTAACTATACCTACGGGTATACAGCGATAATCGTTGGATAATGTCTTCCGGGGTTAGTTACCTAACGGTGCATCATAAGTTTTAGCGCAAATAAAGCCTTCAACGGTGATTACGCTTCAAATCCATTCAATATTCATCACAGAAATATTAACTAGATGTCGTAATACATTGATGGCCAACAAATTCCCTCGAATACCTTACAACCAGACTTTAAACCTAATAATAAAATACTTATCTTTTTTGGGATTTTTTAATGGTGTACATTAAATTATACAATCTAAACGTTTCGATAACACTTACAGTTATCTTCGTCAGTAGTAATGTTTGTTAAAAATTGTTAAAGATGTAGTAAACAATTTTGTCAAATTTGAAAAATTCAAACATAAACATAAGCCTGCTATTAATATAACAGTTTGAGAAACGTATAAGCCAACTATAAAATTGTAGTAAAGAATAACTAGGTCATTAAAATTAAATATTGTTAAACTGCCTCAAAGATGACAAACCAGAACACTCTCTACGACGAAAGCTAACAATGAAATTTGCCATCCAAAAAACACATTTAACAAAATTTAATCGAGTTATGATGTAAGTGTAACGTTGTGAAAAACTTCAATTTTAAAATGATAGAAGCATTCACAAATCCAAACATTACATCAAATAAAATAACCCAGTTAAATCTAACAAAGAGGTATCTTTATCAATAATTGGAAGTGTTATTAACAATGAAAAGCACAATGCAGAACGTTCTTTGTAATTTTTAATTTCAATTTAATTTCAACTACTTACGTTAAATTATAGTGCTGTTATCGAAACGTTTAGATTGTATAATTTAAAGTACACCATTAAAAAATCCCAAAAAAGACAAGTATTTTATTATGAGTGTTAATGGTGAAAGTTTACATTTTCATATTTAAACCTAATAGTTTACATGTAAGGCTAACTATATATCGAGAAGCTTTTAATGGCCTTCGATCTAACCCGCTAGAACGCATTAGAATTTGGTTAGAAACGGCTTCCTTTTCAAAGAAGTACACCGAACTCGATAACGTGATCGAGATCGATAAACATCGGGATATCGTCGTGGATTTCACCTATTAAAAGGGACAACTCTAGATTACAAGCTTCATTGTACAACAGCAGCTGAAATAAGATGGACGAATACTTGGAGATGCAAGGGTTTAGAGGTGTTAATAACGAATTCATACTAAACGAAATTGCCGTCCTTACAGATCATGGTTCGTTACTACTGACGTTGATAGAGTCACCACGAGATTATCTTATATCAAAACCCATGTAAAAACAAATAATGTACTTAGAGGATAAATATCATGGATTGAAATGGCGGGCAGGGTATGTATCCTGCAACGATTTCCAAGAGGAGCTGATAAGAACGCTGCTGCTGTTTAACAAATTTCACGTTCAGAGAAGTGAAAAACAATAGTTATTAAGATTGCTTAGCAAACAAATACTAAACTTGGACGAAATTGGTTGTTCGTCGATTAAAAAGGGAGCAAAGGCGTGTGGTTCTTTAAACCATAACATCGAGGACCCGATGTGCGTTCTGGAAGACGCATTACTATTTCAAGGCTGCAAGCACAACAACTCCAAAGATATATGTGGAACAAGTGTTGAAATGTTTGAAATCGACCACCAGCCCCAAGAATTTGTTACGACATATATGTACTTCTGTATAAGCTATCTAGGCAGGCAACTAGACCTTGTGCAATTATTGTGAACACGCATCCAACAAACAAACCAGATTAGCATTAAACAGCTATTTACATTGATGAGAATGAATATTTTGATTCCTTTGGACGACTCCCGCTGGGTCACCATTCACGTTTCCTTGAGAAGAAATCTAGATGATTTTGTTACAACAGAAAGACGCTGCAACATTACCATTCAGACAATGCTTTTGTATTTTGGAATAAATAAATTACCAATGCTTAAGATTTCACTACATGTTTAGTGTATCATTCTTGATTTTTCAACCATTCTACTCTGATAAATAAAAGCGTTTTTAGAAGGAGAGAGGGAGAGAGGGGAGAGGGAGAGTGAGAGAGGGAGAGAGGGGGAGAGGGAGAGAGGGAGAGAGGAGAGAGGAGAGAGAGAGAGAGAGGAGAGAGGAGAGAGGAGAGGAGAGAGAGGAGAGAGGGAGAGAGGAGAGAGAGAGAGAGAGGAGAGAGGAGAGAGGGAGAGAGGGAGAGAGGAGAGAGGAGAGAGGGAGAGGAGAGGAGAGAGGAGAGAGGAGAGAGGAGAGAGGAGAGAGAGGAGAGAGGAGAGAGGAGAGAGGGAGAGAGGGAGAGAGAGAGGAGAGGAGAGAGGGAGAGGAGAGAGGGAGAGAGGAGAGAGGAGAGAGGGAGAGAGGAGAGAGGAGAGAGGAGAGAGAGGAGAGAGAGAGAGAGAGAGGAAGAGGAGAGAGGAGAGAGGAGAGGAGAGGAGAGAGAGAGGAGAGAGACGAGAGAGAGAGAGGGAAGAGAGTGGGAGTGAAGGAGAGAGAGAGGAGAGAGAGAAGAGAAGCGAAGGGAGTGTGAGGAGTAACAGAAGCGAGTGGTGTGAGAGAGATAGACAGAGAGAGACGTGCATGATCAAATTCTATTATAAAAAACATTCGGTAGTTAAAAAACTTCAAGTTCTCCGTTGAACAGGTTTTTTGGTTCTGAGTTTGACTAGCCGAAGAGCAACTGGCAGGCCAATTCCAATCGATCCCATGCCCCAGGGCCAGTCTCAATGTCAAACCCGAGCATGCGTGGTTTTGTGAATTCCCAAGGTCAAAAGTGGAAGGTAATTTTCCTCACTTCTACTCAGATATTGAAAAAACCTAGACTAACTCTTAACTTCTTCCTTAGGAATTCTTTCTTGCCTATAAATTACGCGTCTTATCAAAGAATTGCTTAGAACATATTTCAACGATATGTTTAAGGCCGTTAGCTAAGTATTTTTATACCTTTGAAATATGCAGCAGTTTTAGAAATATTGATAGACCTGAAACTAATCCTATTAAACACCCCTCCCAGCCGCTGGATTTCTCCCAAATCCAATCAGCTCTAACAATTTCAAAGTACCTAGGTATTTTCATTCTGGCGCAAACGTGGATTCTAACATACAACAGACACACACACACACACACACACACACACACACTCTCACTCACTCACTCACTCACCCACTCAATTACTCTCACTCAATGACTCATTCGCACACTCACTCGCTCAATCACTTACTCACTTACTTACTCACTAACTCATTCACTCACTCAAACACTCATTCAATCACCCACTCACTCGCTCGCTTACTCAATCACTAACTCACTCACTCACTCACTTACTCACTCACTCACTAACTTACTCACTCACTCACTCACCAACTCACCCACTCACTCACTTACTCAGTCAGTCACTCACTCACTCACTCACTCACTCACTTACTCACACACTCACTCACTTACTCCCTCCCTCACTCGCTCACTCGCTCACTCGTTCACTCGCTCACCCGCGCACCCGCGCTCCGGCGCACCCGCGCACCGGCGTACCCGCGTACCCGCGCACGCGCGCTACCGCGCAACCGCGCTCCCGCGCACCCGCGCACCCACACACACACACACACACATCCCCGCACACACACGAATCCAATCTTGGCGACACTCGGCCAAAGGTTGTTATATGAGCGATTTAGCGATAGTGACAAAAAAGGCAATTGTTTAACCTTCTATACCTACACAAGTACATGTAGGTTGGAAGGTAACTACAGGAGCTAACGTTTTCTGCTATTATCTGAAAGTGTTGCATTGCTTGGAAAACCTCAACTTTGCGTTGTCGACTTTGTATTTACTAAGCAACTAACAACATCCTGACTGCTTATTCGGTTTTCTTGAGAAAAAAGACAATTTAAAGCTGAAAAATGTATATTGCGTTGTATATATCTTGGCTTCACTTTTGCTGTAAATGTTTTCAAATTATTACGAGACCAAATCTCACTAAATTCTATGAATAGTTGAAAAGGTATTTTAATACAATTTCAATACCAACTCAATTAAACAAACAAGTATAGTTAAAACAGGAATATTCAAATAAGATTTGAAGAGAAATTTCAATATTGATTATGGGATACGTTTGAATTGAATAGTTAAATTGTACAAATAGCAAGCAGTAAACTTGACGTTTATTGTGTTCGTTTAATTAGTCTATTGTACTGATATAATAAAGTAAAGCTTCAAAGAGCTAACGTTTTTTACTAAACTTTATTGAATAGTCATTAAGTTCAATTAATATTGCGAAGTTAAATTGAGTTACTGTTAGTTGGCCATAACAATAATGCTTTTCATACAATTTCATTTTAATAAATATTTGTTTCGCAAATGTGATTTATAATTTAGTAGTTAAAAGAATATTTTAAACGTAAGAATTTTTGAATTTTCTGCAACTCTCCTGAAGTTTGTGTACTACACTGCTTTTAAACAAATTCCCCTTGCTTTACATCATTCCTATTTTATTGCTGAACAAATGACCATGCCGGCATGACAGAGAAATTTAATCTACGTATAAGTTTGAAACTGTAAACTTTCACCATTAACACTCATAATAAAATACTTATCTTTTTTGGGATTTTTTAATGGTGTACTTTAAATTATACAATCTAAACGTTTCGATAACACTTACAGTTATCTTCGTCAGTAGTAATGTTTCTTAAAAATTGTTAAAGATGTAGTAAACAATTTTGTCAAATTTGAAAAATTCAAACATAAACATAAGCCTGCTATTAATATAACAGTTTGAGAAACGTATAAGCCAACTATAAAATTGTAGTAAAGAATAACTAGGTCATTAAAATTAAATATTGTTAAACTGCCTCAAAGATGACAAACCAGAACACTCTCTACGACGAAAGCTAACAATGAAATTTCAGCCAAAAACACATTTAACAAAATTTAATCGAGTTATGATGTAAGTGTAAAGTTGTGAAAAACTTCAATTTTAAAATGATAGAAGCATTCACAAATCCAAACATTACATCAAATAAAATATTTGATGTAATGTTTGGCAGGCTTATGTTTATGTTTGAATTTTTCAAATTTGACAAAATTGTTTACTACATCTTTAACAATTTTTAAGAAACATTACTACTGACGAAGATAACTGTAAGTGTTATCGAAACGTTTAGATTGTATAATTTAAAGTACACCATTAAAAAATCCCAAAAAAGATAAGTATTTTATTACGTATAAGTTTGTTAATTAATAACGTAGTCAATAAAATTATCTAAATTCTTTATAGAGGGACTGTTCGAAACCAATGAAAGGTCGAAGTGGAGTATTTAGAGATAATGCGAGATGGTTGAATTTATGGAGCTCACAATTGGTCGAAGTGGAGAATTTGGTTTATGTATTTTTGGCAATCCATAAAATCTTGGTATTAAAGAATCTTGCGGTGTTAGTTTCTTAATTATTTCAGCCTGCAAGTTTGATTCCTTTAACGGTGTCGTAGTTAATAATTAGGATTATATGACAGTTTAGTGTAAGCACAACCGTTTAGTAAACTATATTAGCTTTAAAAATTATTATTAATTTTATTAAATACATAAATAAAAAGTTTACCTCGAGTAGGATTTGAACCTACGACCTGTACTTTGCTAGAGTACCGCGCTAACCAACTGCGCCATCAAGGTTCAAGCCCTAATCGATGTAAATTTTGTCTTTATGTATGTAGAACTGATGTAAAGTACAGGTCGTAGGTTCAAATCCTACTCGAGCTAAACTTTTCATTTATGTATTTAATAAAATTAATAATAATTTTTAATTACATATTTACCTTTGAACTTATTCGTCCATAACAAAAACTTATAATAATTTATATTAGCTTTGTTTATGTAGTCTGTTTTATCCATTATAATATTAGCTCTCCCTTTATCTTTCAGGAAAAATTATGATATCTTTGTCGTTACAGAATTCTTTTAAGGCTTGATAATCAGAACAGGTTAAATTCTTTTTTGGAGCATTCTTGTAGTTTTATATCTGATTTCGGCTTTAGACAAAACTGAGCGAGCATTATCGCATAAATTAGAACAACTAATATTAACTACAAGATTGTCAGATGTACGGTTTTTAAGGTCTGTGTAAGGTTTGCGTGTAGTGTTGTGTTGTTTACTATTAAGAGAACCAAATATACTTATCTGCCTAGCTTCATTTTCATGTGTTTCTTATCTTCTCTACAAAAAGTTAAGAAATCTCCAGTTGTCATTTAACAGCGATTCTAACAAAAGAAAATGCAAATGGAAAATTTCTTTATCAAGATTGTCCAGATCTCTTCTTATAGCTAGGGCAATTTCTCTTAGATGAGATAAATTCGCTTTACTAAAAATTCTCTTTGCTCTAGTAGTTTTGGTAATGATATTTGATGAAATTTCGTATTAAGTTGTTAGTCCTATATCGTTTTAAGAAGGTTAGGGGCCAAGTTGGTTTACCTTTTGAATTTTTCGAACATGTTCATTTTTTCAATGCAGCCTCCCTATACAGGCATTTGATGTGAGTTGAAACGTTCACCACTCGACACATGAAAAACATTATTTGGGAAAATGATGTAAATATTTATTAAATCGCAAGATTTCGGACACATACTCTGTTCTTCGTCAGGCGTAATATGAAAATGAGAAATGTTGACAAGGTAACATCAAATGACAAATATTAATAAAGTCACTGAGAATTAAAGTCAAATCGCTATTGTAAAAGTTTCATTTCTCGAAAATAGACATCCATGTATCGGACAGTGGATATCTATTACCTCCCTTCAAGTTGTTATAGCCTGCTTTAGAATTTCAATAGCCTCTCGAATCTTTCTTTATATCGATTCCTATTGTTAGCCAGAATTCTTGTGTTTTCAAGTTTTATATATGGCAGTGTTCGAGGCATGTTGAGCAATTGCTGATTTAGTAGATGAAGTAAACGTAAGTGCCTTTTGTGTTCTGGTAACCTGGTATTAATGATTCTTCCAGTTTCACCAATGTAGACTCTATCACAAAAGCATGGTACTTCGTAAATACCACATGTATGTAATTATTCAACAGGCATTCAACACTGCACAATACAAGATGTGAAAACATATGAATTCTCGCTAATTACAGGAATGGGTATACAAGGAAGTATCGAGAAGCTTTTGAAATTCTGAAACATCCTAACAACTTGAACAGGGATAATGGATATGAACTGTCCGATACCTGGGTGTCCATTTTCAAATCCTACTCGATGTAAACTTTTTATTTTATGCATTTAATAAAATTAATAATAATTTTTAATTTTATAACATTTAGTTTTCTAGTTACCTTGTCAATATTCACTTTCATAGTACGCCTGACGAAGGACAGAGTATCTATCTGAAAGCTTTCGATTTAATAAATAAGTGCACCATTTTCCCTAATAGTATTTTTAGTGTTTAAAATTATTTTGTAAAAGTCGAATGGTTAATGGTTATTTTAAATTCTTTCACGTTTTCCCAAAAACATGTTTGTCGAGTGATTTTAATAAATAAGTGTTGATAGAACTAGTCAGCCGCTCAAATTTTATTTAGCATTTCTCACCTACGATTTCGATTAGGCTATTAGCCAAAAACTATTACATTCATCGGAACACCCTTTATCCATTGCCACTCCAAATTAAGTTAGCGTGATGTTACTGCAAGAATAAATGCTGTGTAAAAAAGATTCCGAAAATTATTTTAAAAACTTTAACCATGTTACCGAAAAAGACGTTTTTATCACCGAAAAGCTTTTTGATTTTTAGCAGCATGAAACCGATTGATAGGTTGTCTAAAAGCAGAATTGTATTTTGCGTAAAACGTTATCCTATTTATACACAATATGAGAATTCAATAGTTATCAGCGAAAATATAGGAATATTTTCAAATAAAATATTACAGTTGCCCAAAAATACCTTTATTGTTATCGTTACACGGGTTTTGTTGTAATTCTGCTCATAGTATAGCTAAATAGCACAGCATGATACAATAAACAAAAGATAGGATATTGCGAATAGTGGACGGAGCTGGGTTGCGTCAGCTGGAGAATAATTCTGGCGCGAAGTGCATGTTTCCGTACGGTGCTTGGTTTTATTACTGAATTTTGTTGAGAATTAAAGTGTTATTGCCACAAATATGCGTTGTGCTGTTACTACTTGCAATGCAGACAATCAGTCTAAACATTATAATAAAGATTTAATGTTCTTTCGTTTTCCCAAAGACGATAATTTAAACAAACAATGGTTGCATGCTTGCAAACGAGAAGGCAACGTGAACGTATAAAATTCTAGAATATGTTCTTTACATTTTGGTAACGAAAGTTATGAAATAAATTTGAAAGTGTTAACACCTGAGTATCTATAATATGTATCATTGAAAAAAGTAATTCATTTCACCCAGTAATAATAGAAGCAAACATAAGAAAAATAAAAAATTCTCCTCGTCACCAACACTATACAAGTTAATCCAAAAACACTTTACTGGTTATTAAATTGAAGTGAACATGTTTAGTTATAGATTAAAAGGGCATAACTGCTGCCCGCTAATGCGGTAAATTATAATTTACTCTCTGGGTGTCTTCAGGCGCACGGCGGACTGAATTGCGACTGCCAAGGATCCTGTGTTCCGTTTATTGCATCATGATAGCATAATGCCGACGCAAAAAAATCGTAACGATGAAAGTTACGTATATATTTTGGACGCAGAATGTTTATATTAATGAATGTAATATACTCGGACGTAGTAACTATGTACATATAAAATGACGCAGGATGGACGCAATAGTGAACGCAGAAATTTAAAAATATGATTTCCTTATG
>JARFJB010002396.1:10460000-10572500 GCA_036346205.1 Vesta saturnalis
CTATTTAGGCGAATGATGGTGTAGTATCTTCTCCATTCCTTCCTATCTTAACCGCAACTATCCTAAATTCTACACATGAATATGTACGTAATGTATATATGTATGCTGGGAATCCATTGTAGTTGCTTAAGGAGCGTGGAAAGTTCGCGCAGTCTGCTCCCCTTTCTGGAAGGTAATGAAACAGTTGCTATCCTTTCTCACCTTTTCATTGTTTAAGTGCAAGTAAAACAAAAATAGAAACCGCAGCGTAAATAAATGTAAGAAATGTAGTTACTTGTAAATGCGAGCTAATTAAGTTTACAGTATAGGCAGAAGGGAAAAAAGGATGTACTAGAAATAAACTTATCTGTCCATCTTCGAATTATTTTAAATTTACTTCAAAACATACTGTATTTACTTAAAGCTAAAATATCTACAAATATTTATAAATCAATAAGATATTCTAGAGCTTGTGTCCAGACTGTCCTCTAAAACTGCCTCTCTGTCAATACGATTAAGGACGCTGGATTCTGTTAGATAACAGAACTTGGCTCTAGTTCCGACTTCAACCCTTTTGCAAAATTGGCAGGTCATGACGAAGGCCAATAAATTTATAAAATGAGAGAATATACAACTTTCGTTGGTAATACTAGTTGTACGGGGCAAATATAGAAAGCATCACTCAAAATTTGACTAGCAAAGGGTCTGGACTCTAGATGAATGTAAAATCGACTGCCCCCTCTAGCTCCCAAAGATATCCACTGCAAAGTGCAGACGAAGGTCACTGTAACAGATAAAAGGTTTCTAATACTCTCACAAAAAGCGAAAGAATAGTAAGAAGGGTAGAAACCATAAAGTGCACCAAAAATTAGCTCTACCTTATGCATACGAATAGTGCATAGCACATGGAAGTATATCGCTATTTGTCCGTTTTTTAATAGTCACTGATCGTCTTCATCGAATTATCATACCCTCCCGTATGCTCTCCTGTGCGAGATAGGATTACAGTGAACATCAGGAAACCACAATCACCACTTAATCTTTATGACTGTGTGAAGTTATACAAGTTTGGTTTGGTTTGCCTTTGTTACGCGATCGGCGACATCACAAATCGAAAGAGGTATACGCCACTTTATACCGTACTTGAGTGTAAGTTTCTAAACTAAATTTTCTGAGGTAAGGTATAGTTGTCCTTCCACATAGTATCCCCAAGAGCACATTCGTGATAACTTTTATGGAGATTATGCAGTTGGCTGAACGACTCTCTACTATTTGCAATATTTCATATATTCCAACAACTGAGATTGTGGATTGTGATAGAATACAATGATATACCAAAAAAGCTTCCCTACAAAACATGCCCGGTACCGCAAATGCCAAAATACGGAGGATGACTTCTTGTTACATAGAAACTAATTACCGCCGCAGTTGTTCTAGAGAAGTGCATCTGGGATAACATCCAGCGCCACATAATTCAGAAGTACGATATCATTTGCAGGTACCGTTATTAAATAAAAACCCAAAAATTAGATTTCAAATAATTCAAACAATAGGAAATGACCCCAAAATGGGTGTGAATGAAGAACAACAAACACCATAACGCACAATCTTACATTTGAATACATCGTACGTATCCACTTGCCACCAACCACTGACTAACCTCAAGTCGGTATCAAATGCTTTCAAATTCATTACTGCACAGAATTTTTTCTTTTTTATTTGACAATGCTTTTAGACCTTCATCAACAGTCATTTTATCAAAGATACAAACGCAGATAATAAAATTCATAAACAAGGACGCCTTTTTTGTTGAATTTAAACATTCATTTCCGTTAAATTACAATGTTGTTTGCCTCTTCGTCGAAAATACCAATTATTGCAAACCTAAACATTTCATATATATATATACTATTGTAAAGGATAATAATTGGTAACTATTGTAGGAATGATGTAATTTTCCTGATATTCAAATATTATGTAATTAATCAAACTCTTAATATTATATCAGACAGGAATAACATACATATATGCCGCTTTCCTTTAAAACGTCCTTATCGTACACTGTTCTAAAGGTTAATTAATTAATTAATCCAAATCCATTATATACGTCAACAAACATTTGATGTTATTCATAAAGACTGTGTGTTGAGCAACTTCAATATTTAATGATGACTATATAAACTAAAATAGTAGTTATCCAATTTCATTATTAAACAAAATATTGAGAAGTTACAGAACTTACATAATTAGCTTACATGTTTATAACTAAGTTGATTTCAGATAACGAGAGTGAAACTCTTTGAGAATTATAATTGATACGTTACAATACCCCTTGATTTCCAGAATAATTCAGAACTTTCTGAAACTCTACAATAAGACAAATTTTAAATTGCTTGTATTCCAATTATCATACGGTCTCTAAACATAAATGGACATACACACGGTCGCGTATCCCTTCGCGCCTACCTGAAGAGGCAATAATTCTATAAATTCTGTCAATGTTCTTTTTTTTCTTGCAGTAGTCATTTTTCGTGTTGAAAAATATTATTTTAGTAAGGAGGCAAATCTACACTATAGCTGGGCGGTAATCACGATATAGATGACTGTAAATGAACACACGTTAGAACTTACCTGCGAACCTCATCAAAAAATCAGGACCCGACAGATCTCTTCACATCGCCCCACGACCCAGGAACGTGCGTTCAGTTCACCATATACACGTTCGCACTTGCTCGGGAGCTTGCTTGCGTTCCAGTAGGCGCGAAGGCATGTGAGACCGTGCGTATGCCCATTAGGACCAGTGTTTAATCATAATGGTTAATTGAATTTGTGCTAAAAATACAGTAATAATATTATATCTTGATTATTTTTTCAAGTTTCTAAGAACCAATAGAAACTTTCAATTTCAGTCATGTGCTTACGTTTTAGCCAATCAAAACATTATTATAGTAGGAATTATCTACTTACATTATTACCGCAATTATTTACTACATCTAACAAACAACCAATCACAGCATGCTACTTTCCTCAATTGGACCAATAAGAGTGTTTTTACACTGAATATTTCCTAGTGCGATTTTATTCGGCGATTAAATTTTTGTTTGTCCTTTTGACAGTCTGTAATAAAATAAAATAAAAATGTACAATGTTTTGTTGAATATTTGTAGTGAACATAATACTTTGGGTAAAATAATAAGATAAAAACATAACTTGTTATTTAATTAAAAACCTTTTTTAGTTACGTTTATAATCTTTTGTAATAAATAATCGGCAAAACTGATTTAGTAAATAATCTTTACATATACCCATCGACCTATGAATTTTTTGATTAAAACTACAGCAGCTTTTTTTTTAATTTATTTTTTAGCAAATATTCTTTATATTATATTAGGTCTCAAATATTTTCTAAACAAATTCATAGGTCTTGGGATATAACCAACGAGAATAATTTTAAGTATTTTGTTTTTATTGAATGACAAAGTATTTTTTAATTTGACTTCTGTCATCAATTTGAAAGTTCAGAAACCTTAATGTTTTAAAATAAAAATATATTGAAAACGTGTTTCTTATTGTAACGTCAAGAATAATGCAACACCACACGAGCATTCGACAAATTAGAAAATAATCCTCCCTATTTTCTCAGCCCTATTGCCATTCGGCAATAGCCACTCGAGCCCTACGGGCTTTCGGGAAATAGGTTTTCAAAAATCTGTCAAATTATTTTCAATTTATTCTCACCCTCTTGTGATATTACTATTGATAATTGGATTGGTACTTACAACAATATCGTTTATAATATGCAAATAAATGTGAATAAATCTATTTCGGTCCCTTTTCTCCGGATTTTAAATTTGAGATCCAGCTATAATATGGATTGAGCAACGACTTATTATGTGTTATTACAATGTCATAGTGTGAATGAGTTACAAAACGAAAACTACGTATTAACCTTTATTATGAATACAATAATGTAGTGTTAGTATTTAATTAATTCAATTTTTAACTCTAATGTCAACTTCAAGGCAAATGATATCTGTTACGGCCATGAATTATTGCTAGGGTAGTTCCACGAAGTATCCCACAAGTGGTAACTAAGCGGACACTACCTGCACCCTTGCAAACCCTCAATGGGTAATGTGAGTAGTTGGTTGAAGACCGTCTGTAGTGAATGTAATAAAGTTAAGTTTACAAATAACGATGTTTTCAATTCCTTCAACCATATAAAAGTTAACAGTCCACTGAAATTAACAATATAATGAAACATGGTAACTTCGAGCCGAATAATGAAACAGTAATAAGAAGAAAAGAAAGCAGTTGTGACAATTCAGTGGCGAAATTCCAAGAAGATACAACGGAAGCCTGAAACAATAAGGCAGTAATAACAAAATCCAACAGTAAAACCGTGAGTCATTTCCATTTATTACAATCTCATTGCATGCTTCTATGTAGTAGTAACTCTATTTAATGAAAAGATGCAATTTATTTGATTTCATTGGTATTCGTTTTACGTTGGTACTTTGTTCAATTTACATATCTGTTGCGATTTGCAATAAATACAATTACAATGGCAGATTTGGCTAAATTGAAATCTCAACGCGGTAATGTAAAATCTTCAATTAGTAGAGCCGTACAATATGTCAATAAAATATGTCAAGCCGATGTTGATGCAAGGGTAGTGGCCGAACTAAATATTAGAATAGAAAAAATTGACGCTACTTTTAATAAATTTGAAACAATTCAAGAAGAAATTGAACTGTTTAGTGATCCACCAGGCTCCATTGACGAAATGGAACGCGATCAATTCGAAACAAGTTATTATTCACTAATGAGGGACATTAAACTTTTAATTTCTTCTTACAATGAGTCATTGCGTCAACAAAATGAAGGTATAAGGGATTCAAGGCGTTCAGATACCCCGTCTGCGGTCTCCTCTGTCGGCTTGAATCAAACACTGCAACAAATTAAACTTGCTACCATAAATCTCCCAAGGTTTACAGGAAAATATGAGGAATGGGTTGAATTTAGAGATTGCTTCAAGGCTCTAATAAATGATAATGAGGGTATTTCATCTATACAAAAATTCTATTACTTAAGGTCATTTTTACAAGAGGATGCATTGCATATCATTGAATCGCTGAAAATATCCGCGAGCAAAAATCATTGATAATTCATAGTAACGTTCGATCAATTGTCGAATATTCGTCTTTAACGAAGGAGTCTCATATCGATTTAAGAAATATGTTCGATACGTTCACAAAGCATTTGCGTTGTTTAAAAACATTAGGGCAGCCGGTAGAAGCTTGGGACACTTTAATCATTTATATGTTGACATCCAAATTAGATCAATCTACGCGGCGAGAGTGGGAATTGTTTGAAAAGGAAGGTGAAGTTGCGTCCATGAATGACATTAATACATTTTTAAAACAGAGATGTGAGGTATTAGAAAAAATTCGTTTAAATCGAACAGATAAAACAAATCTCGAAAGAAAGGGTAAGGTAAAGGCACACAGTTATGTGTCGAACGTTGCAACCAATGAATCATCCGATCCTAATCCCTCAACTTCAGCAACTTGCTACATATGCAAGAAGGCACATACAATATTTCAATGCAACTCATTTCTTAGAAGGTCGCCTAAGGAAAGAATTAACTTAGCAAAGGCGAACCGGCTCTGTTATAATATTGTTTACGACCTAATCACGGTACGCTAAACTGCACTGCGTCTAGTTGTCGTAAATGCAGTCGACGCCATAATACTTTATTACACTTAGACAATTCTAATAATTCAAATAATCCAAATACTTCTCATTACACTTATCATGAAAACGTTTCAAATAATAACGATCCCGTGAGTAACAATCCTGAAACTACAATAAATACGATAGACAATACACAATCAAATCAAGTGAGCGTTTTGCACACCACTGATAATTCGCTCAAATCACAAGTTCTATTATTATCAACAGCATTAGTTAACGTACAAGACTCGCGAGGTAACCTACATCAATGCCGCGCGCTTCTTGAGAACGGTTCCATGAGTAATCTTATTACCGAAGGATTAGCAAAAAAATTAGGTCTAGCACTTAACAAAACTCATTTTGAAATTTCTGGGGTAGGTAAATCAAAAACTACTGTTCAATCATACGTGAATTTAAAATTGTTATCTCTTAACAAAACCTACAAGAATACCATTTCATGCTTGATTTTATCAAATTTTACTGATGAATTGCCTATTATTAGCTCTAATAATAAAAATAATATAAAGATTCCCAACAATCTAAACTTAGCAGATCCTAATTTTCATAAGGCCGGACCTGTCGATCTACTCTTAGGCTCGTCAATATTTTGGCAAGTAATGTGCGTTGGACAAGTACAATTAGGTGAATTAACAATACAAAAGACGCGATTAGGATGGGTCGTAGGTGGAAGGGTAGGAGACGCAGAGCAATCAATAAAATCAATCAGTTGTTGTGCGATCGGGGCTTACGAGCATGAAACGCTTGATAAAACACTAACCAAATTTTGGAAAATTGAAGAAATCAATGCCCAGCCAAGGTTATCCGATGCAGAACAGTTTTGCGAAAACCATTTTATAAATAATTTAAAACGTAATAGCGACAACAGATTTGTTGTAAAAATCCCATTACGAGGCAATATTTACGATTTAGGCAATTCCAAAGAGCAAGCACTTAATAGGTTTTACTCTTTAGAACGCAGATTAATGAGAAATAAACAATTACGTACAGATTATTCCAAATTTATGCATGAATATCTCGTGTTAGGTCACATGACGGAAATTGCAGACAATGCTGACGATAAATTTAGCTACTGGTTACCACATCATGCAGTTATTAGCGAGTCTAGCCTTACCACTAAGCTTCGTGTGGTATTCGATGCTAGCATGAAAACCGACAATGGTTTAAGTTTAAATGATGTTCAGTATGTAGGGCCAACAATTCAAAATGATCTTCTTTCGATAGTACTACGATTCAGAAAATATAAGTATGTAATGACGGCAGACATTTCCAAAATGTACCGTATGATACTTGTAGATAAATCACAGAGGTCCTTGCAAAAAATCTTTTGGCGCTCAGACTCCGAGGAAGAGCTTCAATGCTATCAGTTAAATACAATTACTTACGGTACAGCCTCAGCACCATATCTTGCCGTGCGGTGTTTACATCAGTTGGAGTTCGAAAATCGGGACAGGTTCCCCGAGGCAAATAGTGTAATAAAGACGGACTTCTATATGGACGACTTAATAACTGGAAGTGAGTCGGGACACAAGATCTTGCAATTACAGAACGATATAACAAAAATACTACCTTCCGGGGGTTTTGAGTTACGAAAATGGCAATCAAATAACGCGCAATTAAGTAGGCAATTTCGCGTGAATGACAATCTTGATGCAAACCTGCTCCCAATAGGGGACAATGATATAAACAAGGCTCTAGGCATAGCTTGGAATGCAAGACAAGATTTAATTCAGTACTGTATTTCCAATAATGCTAACAAGAACATAATCACAAAACGTACCATACTATCAATGGTTTCGCAAATTTATAATCCACTAGGCCTTTTGGGACCAGTAATAATAATAGCTAAAATATTAATACAGAAATTATGGCAAGAGAACCTTTCCTGGGATGAGGCAATTCCTCAAAATTTGTACACAATGTGGGAAGGGTTTAGAAGCAATTTACATAAGGTGCAGTTAATAAAAATTCCTCGATGTGTGCTCATTCCAGATTATAATTATGTCGAGCTACACACGTTTAGCGACGCCAGCGAGAGAGCCTTTGGAGCTTGCTTATATTTACGCAGTAGGGATAATTTAGGTCAACTCCAGTGTAGATTGTTGACAGCAAAATCACGCGTAGCACCCGTCAAGCAATTAACACTGCCAAGACTAGAACTATGCGCAGCGCTCTTAGCGGCATAACTGGCAGATAGGGTAAGGACTGATATGCATTTGAAATTTGATAAGATATGTTTCTGGACAGACCCTGAAGTGACACTCTGTTGGATACAAGGAACCGCAAATAAATGGAAAACCTTTGTGGCCAATAGAGTCAGTGAGATTCAGGGTTTGACCGACAACATCTGTGTTTATTTTAATTCTGTGGTATTTTCCATTATAAGGATTGATTTATAGAGTTAACCCCACAAAGTTAATATACAATAACCCATATATGATTTTTGGGATCTTTGAAGAAGCAACTTTACCGAATTAAAATCAATTTAACCCTTTATGTGTTCATGGTCGCTAAATCGACCACTTTTGTAACGTCAGTCTGCTAACTGTTCAGAGTCCCACAATCGACCAGATATCTGCTTATGATACCCGCGGACGCTCGTAAGCCGTCTAATCAACCACTTCTGATTTTTTGGCGCGCATGGCAGAGTTCTTTCCTACAAGTGGTTGAATAATAAACCAGTATGCGTTTGTGGAGACCGCTTGTCATATAAATGGTCGGGTTTTCATTTTTAGTTGTTTTGTTCGTATTTTGAGTTTTTTAAAGGCAAGTTTGTTAAATGTGTAGTGGGTGGCACTGCGTAAAATGTATGTGATATTTTTCCGTTTTAAGCACAAATTCCAATAAACATTTTAATATAACCTCAAAATTCAATAAACATTGGTTGTTGCTTAAAAAAATATATATTTTACGCAAAATTAAATTGCAAAAGGTTAATAATTTCTAAAATATGGTTTTTTTCCCTGTACAGGGTGGTTCATTTTCGATGTTTTCTTATGGGAAGTACCCTTTCTATTACAGATAGACAAAAAGTAATATGGGGTCCTTGTGCTCGATTTTGGTGTTAATTAAGATCCAATAGTCATAATCAAGATATCTCTGACCGTTATTACGCAATTAGCCAAAATTGAAAAAATGGCGATTTTGAAAAACCTGAATAACTTTTTTATTTCTAAATCTATCGACGAACTGTAAAAACATTCTTAAGGCACTTTTTTAAGTAGAATCCGTTAGTTAATCCAATTTTAATATCTCATTAATTTAAAAAGATGTGGTATAAAATTGTATTTTTCTATATGGAAACCCTAGTTGGCTATCACATTTTTAAATGACATTTTTTTGTGCTTTTCAAAAATATATAACACTTCTATGCTATTTTAATAATTAAGTGATTTTTTAAGTTTTTCTTATTTACGTTTTATATTAAGAACACACAGGAGGCATGGGAGGCTGAGATTTATTTGATTAAAAACAAATAATAAATGATAAATTAAAAATTAGAAGTGTGCAATAAAGTGATTTAGTTATTAAAATTCCTAATTATACAAATTCAGAAAAATTTTGCATGTTAAAGGGTTTTATATTATCCGAAGGTGATAAAAATGTGGCATCGGAATTATATTTACAAAATTTTCCTGAAAGGCAGCAGCCAAATAAAAATGTTTTTGAACGATGTAGTTAATCAAAATTAAAATTTTTGCTAGCTCAAAACAATATCTTAATTAATTTTAAGTTACAGAGAAATTTAATTGAATTCGGTTGTTTTAAAAATCCCAGGCCAAAAACTTACTTTAAATGAAATTCTGAAGAAAATTCAATGGTCGTCTTAGGGCAAGTCGATGCAGAGCCAACAACTTCATCTAGACAAATGGTTAATCTAGGCATGTCTCGAAGCAAAGCCCTTCGAATTTTAAAGAAACACAAATACCATTGCTATAGATTTCGGAAAGAACATTTTTGACTATAAACAACAGAAGGCGGCGTACTGAGTTTTGTAACTGGTGACTGGTGTTACAAAAGACAGTGCCTAATTTTTCAAACTCTATTGCATGGTCAGACGAGGCGCATATCAGTAGTGATGGTATTTTTAATATCACAATTTACCTTACTGGGCAGATACTAACGCTCATCTCACTGTTGTCCGCAGGAGCCGAGGGAAATTTGGAATAAATGTGTGGTGCTGCATTAAAAATGGACGTTTTTATTATCACGTGTATGAAGGGACATTAAACTCAATGATATATCTCGATATTCTACGAATTGATTTGGAGGAATTTCTAGAAAGTCTTCCTTTAGCACAATATTGCAATGTCATATTTCAGCAAGACGGAGTTCCCGCACATAATTGCCGTGTAGTTAATAACTACTTAAATTTACGTTTTCCTAATAGCTGGATGGGAACGACAGCATCAATTTTGTGGCCTGATCGTTCACCCGATCTTCGCCTCTAGATTTCTTTTTATGGGGTTTTTTGAAAAACATTATATACAAAAGAACTAATAATACTGTGAATCAGTTAAAACTAAGTGTCCGTGTGGCTTTTACACAATTAACACCATTATCTATATATAACTCTATAAATTCAATTATAAGACGATGCGAAGTCTGCATCCAAAAAGAGGGCGTAGTTTTAGAGTGTTTTTATATTGATATTTTGTGTTCATATTTTTGTTCGTTTATAGAATTAGATGTTTACATACGTATAAAAATTGATTTGCTGTTAGCTTTTCATAATGTCTGATGATGTTATATTGTTTATTTTCATTTCATTTCAATTTGCATTTGAGGTTTTTTGATAATTTTATATTCAATCTTTAGATTTTATAATTTGTTACCATTCCACAAGAACAACATTACAATTAAACTTATTTGAATTACAAAATGTCTAAAATATTTTACTGGAAGTGAAATTACTTTTTTGAGTAGAATATCCTCATTCAATTTCATATCTAGTTTTCTAAGCCAACTGTTATCCTTAATAAATATACCAATTAAGAAAAACTTAAAAAAATCAATTAATTATTAAAATAGCATAGAAGTGTTATATATTTTTCAAAAGCACAAAAAAAATGTCATTTAAAAATGTTATAGCCAACTATGGTCTCCATATAAAAAAATACAACTCTATGTCATATCTTTTTAAATTAAGGGGGTATTAAACATGTGAATGCCCTAACGGATTCTGCTTAGAAAAGTGCCTGCAGAATGTTTTTACAGTTTGTCGATACATTTAGAAGTAAAAAAGTCTAGTTTTTCAAAATCGCCATTTTTTCAATTTTGGCTAATTGCGCAATAACGGTTAGAGATATCTTGATTATGACTATTGGATCTTAATCAACACCGAAATCGAGCACAAGGACCCCATATTACCTTTTGTCTATCTGTAATAGAAAGGGTACTTCCCATAAGGAAACATCGAAAATGAACCACCCTGTACATACTAAAATATATTTCACAAAATTTTCTGCTTGCATGAAAAATTCCTGTGTGAATGTAATTATTTTTATAAGATTGATGGGCTAACTTTTACACTAAAACTCGATTTTACAATTTCTAAACTTAATCTGGTAGGTATATTTTTATTGAAGTTACATAGAATTTGGTATATCGAGAGAAAACTCATAGTAACTTTGCGATGAGCAATTCTTGTTGTGAATAAAAAATGTTTTTATCTTGATTCCTGCTTTCAGAACAAAATGTTTAACAAAAAGTCTAGAATCGATTTTACCAAAATATCGGAGCTAAATATTGATGAACAATGTGCATGGATTGAAGGCATAACAGATGAACAAACTGAAAATTCGGAGGAAGGGGGCGATAGTGATTCTGACGATTGCTGTGCAGCTCCTTTCATTCCAACTAAGGAAATAGCTGGACAAAGTAATTTTTGTCACAGAGAGAATTCTCAAGCAATAAATATTTTCATTTTTAGTTGAGAATGATGAAGCTTTTACCTCCATTAGTACCAATTCTAGACATCAAAGAAGTTCTGTGAAAAAAATATTGCCTGAGGAAAACTCCGATCCTTTCGATTCTAATGACTCTTCTTAGTTCCCTAATTTTGAACCGGATGATAAATCCGAGAGTGTATTAATTGCCCGCGATTTCAACCCAGAGTCAAGTGAATCCGAATTAGATGAGGCAGACGACGTGGTGTCAGACGACAATACTTCAGAAAATGTTCAGCAATTCACTAAGCAGTCTGAAGAGCCTATCAAATTTTCTACTACACAATTTACTGCAGATTACGGATCCACTTTCGAGGTGAACACTAGCTCACCTTCTGAAATATTTTTGAAATTGTTTGGATTAGAAAGCTTGGAACTTCTTGTGGAGCAAACAAATTTCTATGGGCTCCAAAAGGGAAAATCTACGAATTTTACAATTGTGGAATTGAAAGCGTTCATAGGAATATTAATCATAATGGGAATACATAGACTGCCTTTATTGGTCTTGCAATAGTCATTTTCATGTGTCAAGAATAACTAACATTATGACGCAGAAGTTTTAAAATCTGGGCTTTATGTTGTCCAAGCACATGCTTTCTTTTGAAGTATATGAAAGAAAGTCAAATACAGAATCCACTTCTCCTAACACGCTTGGAGAAAAAGTTGTGCTCTCATTAACGAAAGATTTTTTAAATAAAGGCTGCATTTGATAATTTTTTTAGCACCTTCAAGTTACTCGATGTTTTACTCTCTAACATTTGCTAGTGGGGCATTCCGAATTAATAGGAAAGAGTACCCGAAAAAATTACTCAAAGACAATAAGCATGTACCTATGGGAGAATCTGATTTCGCACAAAGAGGCAATGTTTTTGTAGTGAAATGGAAAGATCGTGGAAAAAGGCAGTTGTTCTTGTGAGTAATGTGCATAACCCTAAAAATTTCACAACTGTAACTAGAAGGAACAAGCAAGGAGAGAAAGAACATTTTTATGCTCGATAGTCGTTTATGACTACATCCGTTACATGGGCGGTGTAGATTATTTTGATCAACACCTAGGCAGTTACAGTATTAGCTGGAAATCCAAAAAGTGGTGGATTAAATTGCTGTGCTATTTTATAGCGACACGTGTGTGTCTGTGTATGCGCGTGTGTGTGTGTGTGTGTGTGTGTGTGTGTGTGTGTGTGTGTGTGTGTGTGTGTGTGTGTGCGTGCGTGCGTGCGTGCGTGCGTGCGTGCGTGCGTGCGTGCCTGCGTGCGTGCGTGCGTGCGTGTGTGTGTGTGTGCGTGCGTGCGTGCGTGCGTGGGTGCGTGCGTGCGTGCGTGCGTGCGTGCGTGCGTGGCGCGTGCGCGCGTGCGTGCGCGTGCGTGTGCGCGTGCGTGTGCGTGTGCGTGTGCGTGTGTGTTTGTGTGTTTGTGTGCGTGTGTGCGTGTGTGCGTGTGTGCGTGCGTGCGTAGTGCGTGTCAGCGTGCGTGTCGTGCGTGCGTGCGTGTGCGTGCGTGCGTGCGTGCGTGAGTGCGTGCGTGCGTGCGTGTTGTGGTGCGTGCATTGGTGTGTGTGTGTGTGTGTGTGTGTGTGTGTGTGTGTGTGTGCGTGCGTGCGTGCGTGCGTGCGTGCGTGCGTGCGTGCGTGCGTGCGTGCGTGCGTGTGTGTGTGTGTATAGGATGTATTTTTTTCGTGTTAAGTACAGGGGTCTCGGTTATTCGCAGAGATAGAGATTCGGTTAAGTAGACAAAAATGATCTTGGATTGAATTATAATTAAGATCGCAGAGCAAAATTTACATTTGCTGTGCCGTTATTGAAATACGGGGAAAATAACAAAATGGCCGATTTCAATTTTTGGCTCTAGGAACGTTATTTACGAAATATTTAGAATTCTGAAAATACATTATTAAGGCAAATTTTTGTGTACTTTTAGGTAACGTTTACAAAGAGAATTTACAGTCATTAGCTTGCTTGTTATCTACACTAACTGTTGGTTTTCTTATGGGAACTATTTTGTATTTTTACACCAATGTAAAGAACTAAAAACTTTGGGTTCAAAAATGTTTTCATGTGTAATTAAAAATGTATAAATAACTACAAAAATAAATATTTAAGTTATTATTAAGAATAATTCGTTGACATATCGAGTTAGCCGTGCAATACAAATGAAAATTGCCTCAACAATTGCATAATTGTCATTCGGGTGAAATTTGTTTCATTTTGTTCGTTTGAGTGCAAATAAAATGTCAGACCGTTTTGATAATAACGATAAAGTTGATATACTAGAAGTGTATCTTAAGTGCAATAGAAATGTACAATTGTACACAGAGCAAGAAATTTATGTTCGGAAAGATATCCTGAAAGAAGGTGACCATCTCTTATGATGCTTACGCACTTTTAGAATTTATGGGTCATTTTCAAAAATTGTTAATGGCTATTGAAGAGCATCTATCGTCATCGACAAGTGAAATAGGAGAAATGACAAATCTATCTCATTCAGGTGTTTGGAAATTGCTTCGTAGAAATAAATATCGTTCTTACAAAATAAATTTAATGCATAGTTTACATGAAGCAGACGCTGAAAGAAGAATGGAATTTAGTCAATCGCTTATACACGAATATGAAAATAATCCTATTTTAAAGCAAATATTATGGAGTAACGAATTGAATTTCACAAATAAAGGTATCTTTACTAGAAATATTCATCGATAATAGTCAACAGAAAATCAAAGACGATTTATGGAGGTGAGACCTTCGATTTAGTTTGAATGTTTGGTGTGGAATATTTAATAGTAAGATAATAAAGCCTTTCATACATGCAGTTCATTTAAATTCCGAAAGATATTTGCACGTTTTACAAAATTTTCTCGACTATATTCCACTATATCAACTTACTTCAATTTATTTTCAACAAGATGGGGGCTTCTGCGCACAATGCGGCAGTAGTTCAAAATGATTTAAATCGAAAATGTCTCGACAGATGGATAGGAACAAATGGACCTGTATTCTGGTCGGCTAGCTCGGGATCCAACTCCACTAGATTGTAACTTTTGTTGTTGTTGAACATGTTCTCAAAAGGTGCTTGCTGTGTTTGAGAAACCTAGGTCGCCCATTTGAGCATTTATTGTGAGTTGTGATGTGCAAATAGTTTTAATATCTGGAGATTCGTTTCAATTAAGAGGTGTGTTAAATAGTAATATACAGTTGAAAATTCGCTGTAATTAGTAATAGTTTTTAAATCTAAATTTATTTGTTAATAGTTTTTGGTACATAGATTCTTTTCTTTAGTTTAAACTAATCACCTTATAAACGTGCGATAATTTAAATTCAATCTTTAGAATTTAAATCAAATAGAATTTTTGATGTTAATCTTAATTTGGAACTCTTTTTCAATTTTAATTTATCTTGCTCTTTGTAAATTTTTATTGCTCTTGTAACACACCTGCAACATACAGACCTTATCGAAAATATTGTTTAATTGTAAAGGCGACGCTCATACACACACACACACACGCACACGCACGCGCACGCGCACGCGCACTCGCACTCGCACTCGCACTCGCACCCGCACTCGGACTCGCACTCGCACTCGCACTCGCACGCGCACTCGCACGCGCACACGCACACGCGCACGCACACGCACGCGCACGCGCACGTGCTCGCGTACGCCCACGCGCACGCTCACGCGCACGCGCAAGCTCACGCTCACGGCCACGCGCACGCACACGCGCACTCGCACTCGCACTCGCACTCGCACTCGCACACGCACCCGCCCTCGCACTCGCACTCGCACTCGCACTCGCACGCGCACACGCACACGCACACGCACACGCACACGCACGTACGCACGCACACGCACACGCACGCACGACGCGCACACACGCACGCACGCACGCACACACACACACACACACACACAATATATATATATATATATATATATATATATATATATATATATATATATATATATATATATATATATAATTATTAAATTATTGAACTCGTACACACGCGCTCCTTCGCACACGCTCACACGAGCACACGCGCGCACGCACACTCACCACACACGCACACGCGCACACATGCATCTTGGTTACTCTCCTTCTAAACAAGCAGCATATATCTCGGGTGAATAGAAAAGCTTACGTATTAAACGTGAAACCGTATTAATGCAGAAAACATTTTCCTGTCGTACAATTTAAATTAGTTAACATCCAATATTGAATGTGTTATTCCCTAATAATTAGAGTAACTACTTCGTCAGTTAATCGACCAGAACCCGGTACACATGTAGTTTGTTTATTTGAATCATCATAATCAGTAACAATTACATTTTTATATCGTACAAATAAAAAATTCATTTAATAGTAGTTCCAGATAAAGGCAGGCATTTATTCTGTCTGAAAGAATAGTCATGCGCACCAACGTTACTTTAAAATATAGATTTTTCGAAACTGACCTTTTCACAGACGTAAGCGTGAACGTTGCCCTATCTAAAATTAGTTTTACCGTTACACTCTTAAGCCAATTTGCTGATAGCTCCTGTTCACAGGACCGACTTTAAGAATTTTTAAATAATTTTAAAAAGTCATCTTTGTTAGGATTTTTGTTATAATACGAGCGCCTAATAGACGTATAAAGGTAGCATTAATACCTGTTCCCACAGAAACGTCCCCGAACCCAGTTCGGGCAGACAACGAATCGCAGGAGGACCCCGAGGACCTTACGGCATCACCAGGGAGACTTATTTATTTAGTTATTGTACATATATTTTTATATTGTTTTATCTTAGTCTTAGGAATGGAATTCAGTTATGTGTAGATACCGCTATAGACGGCAACCGCCTAATATATTTGTCTCATATAGGTACAAATAATACCGGTACAATTGCGAAATAGCAAACGCACATCCATTACAGCGTTGAAACTAATAAATTTAAAGAAAACAGTATTTTGCCACGCTGTAGGTAACACTAACATATTAGTCGTGCAAAGAAGATTCACCTTCGAGGTAAATATACTCGTGGAGACGTAAAAATTAATTAATAACGTAATGAATTGATATATCCGCGAAAGGAAGGTTCGTTTGTAACCTTAGCATTGTAATTTACATGATTAATGTACTTATTTTTTGGTTTTAGTAGTGTAAGGAATAATCAAGAGGTAGTTGTCAAATTAGTGGGTGAATACAATACAAATTTAATGCAAAAAAAATTAGTAATGAACTTAACCTCAATGATCGTTGAAAGAATGCAAAGAAACAACAAACCATATCACTTTTATTATCATTTGAAGGGGGGAGAAAAATTACATCTTTTACGCTTAGTTGTGGTTGAGTGTTCCCTTTCTTCGGCATTATTAGTTGAAGAACGTGACTTTATAACCGTTTCAGCTGCAGGAATACTTCGAGGAATACGTTTTCCTTCTTGAAATAATGGAATGGTCAAGTAATTATCCAGTTCTACACGAAATAGTCGCCGTTTTGTAAGTTTTCCAGCATTCCAGGTTGAACTTACTTTACACCACAGAACATAAGCGTTGTAAGCTGAAACGTCCATGATATTGCAAAAGATAGCCATTGGGCATCTTTTAGTTTGCCGTCTGCATGTGTATGTTATTATTAATTTATCTAACGTGTCTACAGCACCTTTAGTTTTGGTGCGTCGAGCGTAACATTTTTATTCCGTTTCGGAATATAGGAAATCGATGTGTCCTTGTTAAAGAAAAATTTTGAAGAAGAAAGAACTTCTTTCCTGTTGCAGACCAATGCGGCTAGCAATTCAGGCTTATTTTTGCGAATAGTTCCAAGCATGGTAATTTTTCTTTTCAATAACACCTGCGCCAGATCGTACTAGCACAACTATTCTACCTTGACCTCTCTGGAGGTGCACCTTCTTTTTTTCCGAGGTATAAGCAGTTACAGAATCATAGGAAGTCCAAATTTTGACTACGTATTTAGTTGGTTTCTTGTCTAAAAGGACAACGGCCTCTAAAAGGTGCCAGTTGGTCATCTACTGTTACATTTTCGTGAACATTATAGAGCTTAGTTAGAATTGCAACCCATTCATCCCACAAGTCCCGTATGGGAGCTAATTTATCAGTTTGGAGTCATTGTGGTCAATTTTTTTTATCGTCAAAGCGGATTATTCGTTGCTCTCAATAATAGACGACCTACATTTTCGTCCCACAGACTGGCTGTTGCTTCTCCATGAAATTTATACACTCCAGCTAGAAACAGTAGTTAAACTAATGTTAGTTCTTGAAATGTGTCGCTACAAAGTCTTTTGCCTCCTAAATTTGACATTTTCAAAAATAGGTTTACAATTTTGGGTATGAAATATAAGAAGTACGCGGATTATATATCAATTATTCACGACGTAACATACCTTGTTAGTCCAGAAATCAACGAAATAATATTTACTGCTGATAACCTTCTCTATTGATGTGTCTTTTCATTTCGTACTATATAGCCATCTTTTGAAGTTACGTAATTATCCGTATCAGCTTCATCTGAAATCGTAGCTTCCACTTTATCATCCGATTCGCTATTATATATCTCGGTTTCGGACAAATGGTTTTCTTCTTCAGAAGCATTAGAATCACTATCAGAAACACAAAAGTCTCTCAAGTTCACTACACATTTTCAATAATAAATTTCAATTGTTAGGTATTTCTTATTAGAGTATAGCATCAAGTTTGATATTTACTACGAAACTTATAACGCCTCTTATTGGTTAAGTGGTTTACTGTTTTTTAATTAACAGCTAGGTGCTTGTTGGTGCTCGGCATAGCTTTTATCGGAGACTGGGGAGATTATTTTAATTACTGACAACTTAAGATCCAATCAAGACAAACGATTTATTCCCTATTAAAACAATGCTAAAATATTTAACTTAAGTCTAAACGGATATTTGACACTTAATACCAAAAATATAACATAAAAGAATATTTAAATGAATTAGAATGAAGATAAAAGTCGAAAAAGGTAAATGAAACGATGTAAAATACAAACCTGGGTTGCAGTAGCAACTCCTTTGTGAAAGTTAACCAAGAAAAGTTTTTCTGTTTACACAAATCAATTATACAAGACTCTCAACACGGTCGGTTTTATAGTAATTACTTTTAATATAATTTTGCGGTTTCAAGGTCCAATGATTCTATAAGGCGTCACAGGGTCAAAGAAGGGTCGTTGTTATCTGCGTTTATAGTTCGATTTATAAATACTGTATTGATTTATTCGCTAGTTTGATTTCAGGGTTTATTGTAATTATTCTGTTTGTTTGTACAACAGAAATAATTGGACAGTTAAAGGTGTATCCGACACTTGTTTTTAAAATGTTTACAAAATATGACAATTTCATAATTAAAATTTATACACGAGAGTTTTTACGTGCTTCATTAAATCGGATTTAAATAGATATTCCTTTTAAAAGAATCAAATTGCAAATTTCTACTTTTAAGTTAACTAAAATTGAAACGTTTTTAATCTTTCTTTCGGGAGGTAGACTATTTAAAGAAAGTTTACCTTCTTTCTGGAAGCGGTGGTTGGACGACACTAATTATTCAGGCTAGATGTCAGTAGTAGACAGACACCTTCCCCACCACTTTTTTTACTTCACAAGCCCCGCCCCTTTCACTTTTTTATATGCCCACGTGGGGGACCGCATTTTCCACCCTTATTTTTACTCGCTTACGTGTAGGGCGTATTTTTTCACCCCTATTTTTATACACCCACGTGTGATAGCCGTATTTTCAACCCTTTCTATTCGAAGGTCCTTTTTCAACCCTAATTATTTTTTACTTGCTCACGTGTAGGGCGTATTTTTTCACCTCTATTTTTACACATCCACGTGTGAGACCGTGTTTTCAACCCTTTCATCCTAATTATTTTTTACATACCCTGCGCGTGAGACCGTATTTTCTACCCTTTTCTTTTCGGAGGTCCTTTCAACCCTAATTATTTTTACTCGCTTACGTATAGGACCGTATTAGCCTTATTTTTAAGGTTTCCTTTGGGAGTTATTTTTCAAACCTTATGGTTGTATTAAGGATCTTTTGATCGCTAGGACTTTTTTTTGTGGTTGCAAACGTGAGGACTGTATTTAGGGGTGGGGGCTGGTCTTGGCTTGGCTTAGGGCTGTATTTAGGGGTGGGGGCTGAACTGGGGGTTGGGGCTGTATGTAGAGCTAAGGTTAGAGCTGAGGGCTGGGCCTGGGGGCTGGCCTAGGGATAAGTCTTAGGGTTGGATCTGGGGCTGGGGGCTGGACTTGGAGCTAGGTTTTAGGGTTATTTTTGATGGTATTAAGGTCCTTCTGGCTATATTAAGAACAGTGCCCCTGGAGGTTGCACACGCATACAATGTTGGAAATTGCATAAAGATTATTAGCGATCCTATTGCTTTAAAATGGTCAATTGCTATTGGATGATCTTTTACCTATGCGAGAAAACGTATTTTCTAATAATGATGTAAAATAGCAGCTGTGTTAAGGATTGATCTTGCGTGGGGGAATTTGAATGACAGTAAAATTTAATTATAGAACACTTATTTTTATTGTAAATGTCATAATTAAAAAATCCTCAGTGAACTATAAAAAATTTCTGACATTCGGGCCTAATGAAACAAATTTTTATTAAGTTAATTAATTACATAACAGCAATATTTTCTTCTAAAACGAATATTAAAACATAGTTTACCTGCATTGAAATATGTTTAATATCCATTCGATCGTTAAAATGTTGTACGCCTTAATTTTTTTTAAAGAAACTCAATGCTTAGATGTGTTTTATAACTGTAATTAAAAAATCTGTAAATAAATATAAGGTTAACACCACACTTGCCAGTTCTGTACCTAAAGAACGTTTTTTGAGGCACTGCTTCACGAGTGATAGTCACCGCTTTGTGTTGCTTGTCAAACTAAACAACTTTCTAAGTTGTGTAAAAACTACCTATTGATTTCCCATAATTAGAGTGTGAAATATACAAACAACCTTATTATCCTTATCGCACTTTCGGCAATTTGTATTTACATTTCTCTTAAAATAAATCGGTTTGAAAAATATTCACATTGTACACACAAATTGTTTTATAAAAAACCATATTAAGAGTTTGGAAAGTTGCATGTTTTAAATTCCACAACAATATGTAGTAAGAAATCACTGTTCATGTTTACTTTAGCTAATTACCGTCTAATTATATAACTTTGATAAATATAATAGTCTAAAACTGCTTACCAATATAAATGGTTAACATAATTTCTTTTTAAAAAACACTAAATCATAAATTTTATAATTAACAATAACTACAAGTTTAAAATCAACGAATACGTGCGTACCTACTATTTTATTTATTTATAATTTATTTATAATTTATATTTTATTTATAAAAAACACTAAATCATAAATTTTATAACACGATTTTTAAAAAACACACATGCTGAATTAAAAGAAAAAACAATGGGTTATTTTGTTATTGCAGGGATCTTGATTAAAACAATTAAAGCACTAAAAATCTCTTTTATTTATCAGAATAGAATGGTTGGGTAACAGGCGTTAAACAATAACCTGATTATCTCATCATTTATAATTAAACATTTACTAAAATAGTTTTTTACAAAATCAAACATAGGTAAATTATGTAATCTAAAACATAGAACCATTAAGGTATAAGGTCAACACACATCCGAATGATAGTCTTGTAGTATTGTTTTATTGTATACGAAGCATCTGGAATTCTTCTCTAGGAAACGTAAATGATATCCTAGCGGTGCTCGTCCAAAGGAATCAAAATACTCTCCGTTACCATTCTCGTCAATGTAGATAGCGGTGCAATGCTGACCTGGTCTGTTTGCAGGAGCCGTGTTTACGATAATTGCACACGGTCGAGGTGCGTGTCTCGGTAGTTTATTAGAAGCACAGACAAGCCGAAACACACTCTTCTTGTGGCTTGGGATCGATTTCAAGCATCTCAACAATTGTACCGCATACATCTTTGGAATTGGTATGCGTCCAGTCTTGCAGTAGTTATGCGTTTTCCAGTGCACACAGGCTCAGTGATGTTATGGTTTAAGCAGCTATATGCTTTTGCTTCCTTTTTCAATTGTTTAATCGACGGGCAACCAGTCTCCTCCAGGTTTACTATTGGTTTGTTAAGAAACCTTAAAAACTGTTTTTCACCGCCCTTAACGTGAATTTTGTTAAATGGCCGCAACAGTCTCATCAACTCCTCACGGAAATTGTTGTAATGTACATGAACCCACCACCATTTCAGCCCATGATAATTGTCTTCCATAAATTTTATCTGTCGTAACATGGATCCTGATATAAAGTAGCCTCGAGGTGGTTTTACTAGCATTAACGATAAACGACCGTGATCTGTAACCACGGCAATTTTTTTCGGTATGAATTCGTTGTTAACACCACTAAACCCTTGTACGTCCCAGTATACGTCCATCTTCTATCGTCTGTTGCTGTACACTGAAGCCTATAGGTTAGAGCTACCACTTTTAACAGCTGAAATCCACAACGACATTCCGATGTTTATCGATTTCGATCACGTTATCGAATTCTGCATACACCAAACAGTTAACGGTTACGGTGAGCGCTTCTTGAAACCCGACTTCCAGCCGAAGGGAGCCGTTTCTAACTAAATTCCAGTGCGTGCTAGCGGTTGGAGACAGGTCAGGTGTTAGGTCAAAGGCCATTAAACAGTAGCCGTTGGGGTAATCACTTCTTGATATATCGTTACCTTCATTCAAAAAATGAATACCTGTCCCAGAGAATAAGGTGTGGTACGCTCTTACGTATAAACCATTAGCTGTAAAGTCTGGTTGTAAGGCCTTCGAAGGAATTTGTTGCCAGTCAATATATAACGACATGTAGTTAATATTGCTGTGATGAAAATTGAACGGATTGAGGGGTTGAAGGCTTTATTTGCTACAAAGCCTACGATGCATCGTTTAGGTAACTGACCTAGGAAAACATTATCCAATGATTTTCGCTGTATGCCTGCAGGTATAGTTAACACTTCTACGTCGGTCCTTGTAACAGGGTATTTTGCGGTTGTTGTTTCTAAAGCTTTAGCGTGCGCATTTAGAATAGTTGGATTGATTCGCATACGTCTCACTAGTAAACTAGCGTCTATAATTCGCGTCTTGTAATTTGAAGCGTGTGCCGCCATTAGGCTATAGGTATCTCTTGATCGTACAAATTTAGCCTTTAACTCAACACCACTTATGAGAAACTTTTCTTGATTAAACAAATCCGAGTGCACGTGGTCAATCATCTCTATCTGTTTCCCGGTAGCCGCAAGTGCTTGACGTTTTGAGAAACCGTTATTAGCGTTTCCTGGTGTATTCATCTGTCCAGCTGTATCATTGTGCCATAAGGTACATCCTAGATGTGAACTCTTGGCCTCCTTTCCATAATTTAGCAGCGTTTCGATGTATGAACGGTAGGCGTAGGTGTTGTTTGGTTGTGATACCATCTTCTGATTTAAGTAAACCTCCACCTGTAAGAAAAGCGAATGCATCCAATTGTTCACCGGTGCTACATCAGCGCCTGTAAGTACTGAATCATAATGCTTCAGAACTTTAGCTGTAATGTACAGCATGGTCTGGCTTAAATCTATATAATCGTTTCCATTTCCGGGGACTACAAATTCTATTGGGGCGTCATCACTCAGAGCTGATAAGGGCTTGTAAAATATCCATTCACCGCTCTCGATACTGGTCTGCGTCGATGGTAAAGCGAACAAATTCAATTCGGACTTGACGCATTCACACGATTGTGCAAGTAGAAAAGCGATTATCTTGAAAATATATCGTCGTAAGCAGACTTCTTCTTTGCAACGGTTCTCAGTGGAGACTGATTATTATAGGTCAGACGTACTCTTTTATAACCTGAACCCTCCATCATTTTATCGATTTTCTCGTCGGCTTGACGCTTAAGGTTTCTACCTGCCTCGTGAAATCTTTCTTGAAACGAATCCTTAATAGATCGATCCTCTATGACGTCGCCAAGAATATTAGCACCCGTTCTAAGAGCTTCTTTACCTATAGCCTTTGCACCAGACTTAAATAACGGTATTATACTTCTAAATATATTACCTAACCAGCTCCCTATTCCATGACCACGTTGATAGGGTACACCTCTGTAAATAGAGCCGATACCGTTACCGGCCTGATTCATGTAATATTTCTGATATGGGCAAACCATTATTGTACTTTCTTAACGTATAGCTTCAGGCACGACGTTCCAAACTCAAATGGCATTGCTGCACCCGTACCTGTTTTTATTTTAATCTCAATGTTTTCAAATTTCCGTGTCATTACCGGTATGTAGTGTGCAGGCGAAAAAACCACATCTTTATGACTCCCGTAAGCATAGTTTTCTGTAGTAATATTTATTATACGCATACGCGGAGATAAAACATCACCCACACTTTGCGGTTTAACGATGTCGCAATAAACAAACATCTGAGTTGGTAATCCTATCCATATACTAGCGGGGTGAGGAGGTATTGGTACCATGGCCATGTTCTGATACGGTCGATAACCTAATTGTAAGGCTAGACGTTGTGAGAATCCGAATAGCGAGATATGGGTTTTTAATTTCGTAGTAACGCGCTTAGTTAGATTATGATATTCGATTGTTAGCAATTTACTTATTGGTACATGGTTATTTAGCTCGCTGATAATTTCTTCTATGCTGGCGTAATTTCCCGAAGCGAATCGTATCACGTACCAGCCATCTTCAATATAAATGATCTTCTCGTTGTCGAGTTGAGAATATTCTGCTGCCTTTTTAATATCGTTTGTAACACGTTCCCGCCAGGTGGCTCTGTTCTATAATAAATTAAATTATCTGTTGCACTTACAGCGGAAAAAGAACATGGGTACTAAATTTCCGATATCCCTACAACCCACGAGCCCGTTAATCTTATTCGTTTTGGCAGTTGCGTAATAAAACTTGACGTCATATTACCTGGAAAATACGTCATAGAGCTATTACTCAATAAGGTAAAATAAAACTCCATGTTTTATATATCTCTCAACTACGAAGCTAACACCCAGCTATTAAATTTGTCACTGTATCCACGCCACTTGACCAAGTATTGTTTATTTCGCCCACGGCCCTTCTCTGCTACAATCTTATCGACTCTGAATAGAGTATCTTTATCAACCGTAAAAACTTGCAATTCTTCTTCGTAAAAGGTGCCCTCAACAGGATGGTTATTAAGATCGATTATTCTATAAACTGGTGGTCTTCTTTTTATCACCGTACTAATTGTAAAAACTTTCTCGCTCCAATTCGTTTCATATCCCTTCTCAAAGGTGTACTTAGTTCTGGCGATTCTACATGCTCGCCGACTTTATATTTAGGATGGCGTACAGGACATAAACCTTTCGCGTACAGGTTATCCCATACTTCCAAAATGTTTTTATCGTTTACAGCCGCGGGGACCATCTTTATACTTGAATGAGGGCTATTGTTATAGCCAGTCACACGTCTTTCGAGTACATCAATATATCTGTAGGAATTTTTGTAATTGAAATAACGCCAGATGAGGCTGTCTTCGTTTTAAGTCCTCTCGCCCATGCCCTCTTGCTAAATACATCAATTACCGTTAGTATGTAGTTGTATCCGCTATTGTGTTTACTTAAAGTTCGCATGTCACAAAGATCCGCTTGCCACAATTCGTAAAGGTACTCACAATATATTTATTTCGTGGAAACTTTTTTCTGACTGGTTTATGTACCGTATAATCTTCCTGTGTCTGTAGCCAGTTTTTTACTTCACCATATCTACCCTTTACAGCATTAGCTAAAGGTGTTATACCAGCGAACCCTGCAGGGTGAGAGGGATCATAGTATACAGCATTCATGTTATGACCGTCACGAATCCAAATCTGGAGAAAGTCCTCTTCTTCTTTGAGAGATTCTTCTCGGTGTTTCCCGCGTTTCACTATCAGCATCGTAATTCTCACCTATAGTTGTGAGGGTCCACTCCACGCTGGGTGATACAGAGACATCATACCTTTGCGTATTTCCGATAAACTCTCGTGGTATATTTATCTCTTTAATGTACGTCGAAAACTGACGACAACCGCGCGGGTTTGTGGTTTTTCGTTTTCTTAACGCCTCGTGAACCAGATCGATAATGTTGGAATGTGGTATGATCTCGCCTTTTATTGTGACAGTACCCCTTTTGTCCCAAAAAACATCGCTGCTCGTATTCGGCATACGTAACAAATTCGCGCCTTTTCTCTTATATGAACGTGGAAGCGTTGATACCATGTCGGCGTCTGTCAGACCTTTGCGTTGCGGTAAATCTCTAATATCATCAGCAACAGCGTCATCGCTAATTGTTATACTGGTGGGCTGACGTAACTGATAGGAAAAGTGTAGATACCTTTGAAGAACTTGGTTGTACTGCTGCCGTTTGTCATGGTCGGTCATTTTAGTTTTGAAAACTTTATCCATATCGTTACCCAGCTGCGTTAAAATGTTGTTTTGTGTAACATCTGGTGCCTGTAAGCGCTGTATAAAGTCCTATCAGTAGAATAATCATCTTCTTCAGAGTGTGGTCCATGAAACAGATTACCCAGAATTCCGCCGAGTAATGGCCCTAACAGGAGTGGTAGAAATTGCACCACCTTTCTGTACAAGAAACTGTTTCTGCTTTTTTATAGATTCGCCTCTCTGTGCCAAGCGTCTTAAAGTGTGCTTATGTTGAGAGAGTCGCTGCTTCTGATCAGCTGACAGAGGTACACGACCTTTTGAAATGTTATGTGCACACGCGCAAATACACTCTACCTGCTTACTATCCAAACATTTCAATAAAGCGTCACGTTGACTTTTACTTAATCTGGCTAATGCATGTAGGATATCGGTGTTCGCGCTTAAAACGTCACCCATCATATATGATGTAATCTTTATGACTGTGAGACTTAAACCCTTTTTTTGCTATATATACCTGGCAGATACCTTGAGGCTCGAATATGTTTGTTCTATAACGTAGCACATCCGGTGTATTCTGTTTTACATCGAACAAAAAATATCCGTGCGGACTTGAAGTAGCATCTTGGTACGCGGCTTCTAAAAATTTTGAATTGTCCGGCAAAATCTGTCTTGCTAAATGCTGTATCTGAGCTCTGTCACGTGGGTTCTTAAACAAAATTATGTAATGTGCGTTGAGAGAAATATCCCGCTGTCCACGTCCTTGATGAAATATGTTCTGCGTTAAGAAAAACACACTTAGATTTCGATGATGACAGCCCTTTGTAAAAATATCAACCACAGAGCCGTTAGTTTCGCGCATTAGATAGTCAATTACTATTAAGACAGATTTATCCCCGTCAAACTGTTCCATATCAGGTAAACCCTTTTGAAACTCCACAGAGAGAATAAAGACTGCCACTCACTGTAAAACCAGATAATTTTTTCAAAACCTGTATCGCAGGCGGTTTCGATATTTTTTAGAAAATCAACGATAAAATACGATTTCCCACATCCCGACGGAGCTGCAACTATCGCCGAAAAGGGTTGCTTAAACTGACCTTCCATCTTGAATCAGTAAAACGATACTAACAGATACTCTACCAGCAGCTTCGTTTAAATAGACTAAAATCTTTTTCAGTCAGAACACGTGCAATTGCCTAACCTCCAGGGGCATTGTTCTTAATATAGCCAGAAGGACCTTAATACCATCAAAAATCACCCTAAGACCTAGCTCCAAGCACAGCCCCCAGCCCCAGATCCAACCCTAAGAGTTATCCCTAGACCAGCCCCCAGCCCCAGCCCTAAGCTCCAACCATAGCTCTACATACTGCCCCAGCCCCCAGTTCAGCCTCCACCCCTAATCCAAGCCAAGACCAGCCCCCACCCCTAAACACAGTCCTCACGTTCGCAACCACGAAAAAAGTCCTAGTTGTCAAAATGTCCTTAATACAACCATAAGGTTTGAAAAATAACTCCCAAGAGAAACCATAAAAATAAGGGTAATACGGTCCTTTACGTAAGCGAGTAAAAATAATTAGGGTTGAAAGGGCCTCCGAAAAGAAAAGGGTAAAAATACGGTCTCACACGCAGGGTATGTAAAAAATAATTAGGGTAAAAACACGGTCTCACACGTGGATGTGTAAAAATAAGCTTGAAAAGATACGTCCTACACGTGCGCAAGTAAAAAATAATTAGGGTTGAAAAGGGGCCTTCGAAAAGAAAGGGTTGAAAATACGGTCTCACACGTGGGTGTGTGAAAATTAGGATAAAAGGGTCGAAAACACGGTCTCATACGCAGGGTATGTAAAAAATAATTAGGATAAAAACACGGTCTCACACGTGGATGTGTAAAAATAGGGGTGAAAAAATACGTCCTACACGTGCGCAAGTAAAAAATAATTAGGGTTGAAAAAGGACCTTCGAAAAGAAAGGGTGGAAAATACGGTCTCACACGTGGGTGTGTAAAAATAAGGGTGAAAAAATACGCCCTACACGTAAGTGAGTAAAAATAAGGGTGGAAAATGCGGTCCCTCACGTGGGCATATAAAAAAGTGAAATGGGCGGGGCTTGTGACGTAAAAAAAGTGGTGGGGAAGGTGCCTGTCTACTACTGATGTCTCTTAATCTCTATCTGGCGTGAAATTTTAAACGTCTGTTTAACATAGATTGTTTTCGTTTTTATAATATTGCCTATTTCGGTAATGGATTTGTTATAATAGAGGTTGCGTAATTATCCCAAAACAAATTATTTAGCTTCTTTTAACTTAATTTAATTTATATTCTTGGTAAACAGGTATATACTTCCTATTTATGTGTATAAATACATAAAAAGATTCTCTTGAATGGGATTCCAACACTCGACCTCATGTTATCTAGACATGAACTCTAACCAACTGAGCTACCGAGAGATTAGAATTACACTCAAATTGAACTTAATATGTATTTATACGGTAATTATTTGTTGAGCTAAATTGTCATAGATACAGTTATTATTTAACAACGTTGTGGGCTCAGTTAACATATGTCTAAATAGTAACTGTATTTATGACAATTTAACTCAACAACTAGTTAACGTACAAATACATATAAGGTTTAATTTGAATGGAATTCTAGTCTCTCGGTAGCTCAGTTGATTAGAGTTCGAGGGTTCGAATCCCATTCTAGAGAACCTTTTTATGTATTCATACACATAAATAATATATATATATATATATATATATATATATATATATATATATATATATATATATATATATATATGTATATCTGTTTACCATGAATACAAAATTCGTAATTAAAGGCTTTCATATATCGCTACTAATATTAAAATTAATTGTCAGTTACGTGCTTGTTAGGTGTGAAACCTTATCAACATTGCGGAATCAAATAAAAATATTTATCACTCAATGGAAATGGAGCATATTTCCTTATTACAAATCGTAAAGAAAGGTATCTTTACAATAGCAAGCATTTCTTCATAGTAATCATTTCTTTATAATGTATAATTAATTATTTATTGAAATAAATATTTAACGTACAGCTATCAACGTTAGAAAAACTAATGCTGGTACAATGTTTGAACTGTAAATCATTAAATAATAGTAACAATTTTGATAAAGCCTCCTGATAAACTCCTCCATTTGACGTAGAAAATGATGAATCGCAACATACAGGAACCATTTTTAATTCAGAATGTTCTAAGACAACATCTGATAGATTCTGTCATCCACTATTTGACGATGATGGTTGATTAAAAATGATTTTAGAAGTCGCCATTTTATTGTTAATTCTTCCTTCTATATATTCTTCTGGAGTTGTGTTTGTTCGCCATCTTTTACAATTTTTGAGCCTCCTGATATCCGCCCCACCCTTAGCAAGAAAAGTAGTTAACGTTCGACGTAAATAGTGCCCAGTGTAACCGTCTGGGTTGCGCAATTTCAAATAATGGGCAATTTTTTTCGGCATCTTGTAGAAACTGTGGATCCCCACAGGTTGCACTGCACATTCATTGTTCATATAAGATATGAACAATAATGAGTGACTGATATGTCTTGCACGCAAGCTTACATATCTCCTATACAACTCAATCTCATTAATTCCTATCATTTCCGTCATAACGATGAATATACGCTGCTTCCTTGTCTTGTGTCATGTAGGTTGACAACCAAAATAGAGCCGGTATCGTCGACATTAACTTTATTAGCTCCTCTCTACGACTTGCCCTATACCGACCGAAAATTAACACCACTTTAATCACAAGAAAAGTATCGTCAGGCGCTTCTGTCAAAAATTTTGACACATCATCATGCTATAGAATTTTTGATTTTTTTGCTTCATATCATTAAATATAACTGTAATTTCCCATAATTCGATTCAGTCTTTCAGCCTGTAATCAAATATAAAGATAAAACTTAAAATATGTAAATGTGTTCAGGAAAACTAACCCTTTCATGAAAAAAGCAAGCATAATTTTTTCGTCAATATCTTCTCATATTTATCTCGTGATTTCAAGGGTAATCAACTGCAACAGCTAATGCCAATATTTCAGGATAATTTTAATTATTTATTTCCATTTTCAATTTAGTGTTCTTTTTTACTCATCGCATTTCTAATCTTGGCTGCGCCTCGATTCGAAAGATCGCGATTCGTAAAGAAAAACAATACTTTTCTTTAATGTAAGGTTGTGTTGACGCACCCTGTATGTAAGATGTTATAATGATGTGTATTACGTGTTTTGGGTACGGGTGTATTGAGTTTGAACGAAAAAAAATATTTTTTTTTGTGTATATGCATAATGTATGTGGGTGAATGATACGCCACTGGCAATTTAGGAGAAATATCATTCAGTATGCAGATACGTGTATTTGAATGTTATAGAGACATTGGTGTTGGAATAAATAGATTCTGATGAATGTAAATGTGAAGAGAAATTTGTCGATGGGACGATAATGTGTTGCTACTGTTGACTACTTAATAAGGAATGAAATGTTGGAAGATAAAGGAGTAATCTTTGCCGGAAGATGTGAATGTATAAGTATAGAATGTTTTAGGAAATATGTAGAGAAAGATTTGGTATGTTTAATTGTTGATTATAGAAAGTTCTCGTAATGTTGTGCAATCAGTTTTGATAATACATGTACGTATATGGGATTTGAGACCTTAGACTGTACTTATTTTTGCAAATGTTGCGGAAGGAGGATTAGCGCATGTGAGAGATAAACGTTGAAAGTTGTGTAATGGTCCAGAGTGGCCACTGAATGAATGTGATGACGAGAAATGGCTTCTCCATAAAGTAATTGTAAAATTTGCAGATAATAACAAACATGGCGATGTATAGTAGTTATAAGCGTGTTTGTACAGAGGGTAACATCACTCGGCACTAAGAAAGTTTGAGTGAATACCATTGGTGAATATAGCGAGGAAGTCAGACATGTTTAAAGATGGATGGCTTGAGGGATAAATAGGAAAGTCAGAGATTGACGGGAGCTTTTAGCTTTTAGCTGTTTGCTTTTTGGTTTTTGTTTTTGGTGGATGTCAATGAGAGCTCGGTGGAAGATGCCCGCGCGAAGTGAAGTGTGAAATCAGAATAGGTTGAGTTGGAGTTATATTTGTGAATAATATTGAAGGCAGTCATTGTTTAAACAACTGCGTAATCCGAAAAGGGATGAATCGTATAAGACATTCATAAATAAAACAATTAATAAAATTGAGATTGAAGATATAATCAGTTTATTTTTCTTCAAGAAAAAGTGCGTAAGCAGATTTATAATAAGATAACAGTTGTTACGTTATAGTGTTGAGTGCGGCGCGTGAGCTTGTAATGATCTTTAGTATAAATTATTTATGGGACCACCTTTAAGTGAACGAAATATTCGTAGTAAATTGAGCCAATGTCAAGGTAATTTTACATGACATTAAAAGTTTATTTGTGTAAGGAAGGGCTAAATTGTCCTAAAGGTTGCGAGAAACTTTAAAGAGGCAACCAAACGTATACAGATTATTACGGGTTATTGGAGCAATAACCTCGTATAGTTGAACTAATCGCGAGTACCGAAAGGAATAAGTGTTTGTGGAATTGTGAAGTACTTGTTATGTGCCGTCAGGCAATCTAAGGATACACATGGACTACAAATAATTGGTTTACGGGAAGAGAGAAGAAAGAAAAGCGAAGGATGAATGGACAGTCTTTAAGTAAGAATTACGTTTAAGAACCTTGAAAATTCAGTTGAGCACGATTATCTTTTTGGTTAGTTTTATTTGCGTATTGTTGTGTAGTTTTTATTTAATTAATTAGTGGTGAAGAAAAAAGGTAATCGATCTCAAGTAATGTTGTATTGGCTGTTTTAGTAGTAAGAATTTTTGCAGAAACGCAAATTTGTATTGACAGTAGTTTCTCAACCACGCTGTTGTAGTGTATGTAAACGTTTGTCTATTATTTTGTGCAGGACAATATATATTATCGTTAACTTTTATTTTGTTGTTTATTTAGCCAGTTATGAGATACATTTGTGACGTTTACTTAATTGGTGACCTAGTTTTCGACAAGTTAAATGTAGGCTTTGCATATTTTGGTTTTAAGATTAATGAACAACCTGAAAGGTTATATTTGCCAGGTTAATTTCAAAAAGAAAATTTTCATGTTAGTTTCATTTAACGCAGTACACTAATGACGGATCAGCTGTTGATTTAAAAATTTCATTAAGTATAACTAAGAGATGGAGTTTTGAGAATTTACATATTTGCGAATGTCCCATATGATTCAGAGGTAACATAGAAGGAACAATTATTAAGCCGATGACATTGCCTTCTTTTGGTTAGGAATTTTAAAAATTAATTGTCGATCATTGAATGAAGAACTATTTTATTCATTAATAAGTTGAAATTTAACTTTATATGTATACGAGGGATACGTAGAAAATATTCAGTTAACGTGTTATAACTTTGGTATTCTGGATGTACAGGGTACAATCGGGAAGTTTGTGACGACCCGTGTATTTCAGTTTTTTCTTTATAACTGTTGGTTACGTGAATGCAGTTGAATTTGAGTGATAAATTTTGTTTTGGTAATTTTGGTATACGAGGTGTATTCAAAAAGTTTCTAATAACCTGGGTAGTACTAAATATATTTGAGTTTGAGTTGAATTGATTGGGACGAGTGTTTGTTTTAGGACCCTCGTGTGAGAGTTTACTGAGTAGGCACAATCCTACTTTCCACAATCAAGTACGGTTAATTAACACCCAGCTTAAGACAATTATTTTAGCAAAGTTTCGATTGTGGTGGCGCCTGGAGACATATTTTCCCGGACTGAGCTGTTTGAATATCGGTGTAAGGTGTTTGAGCGTATTAATCATTCATTTTACTTCTTATTTCGACCACGCCCACCTCCCTGTTAGCTGGTTTGGCAACCCGCTTACAGTAGTAAGCATACACGACGCCTAGTGCGGTTTGGACGTGTAACAATAATAATAATAAGTAATATCTGTTTACCATGAATACAGAATTCGTAATTAAAACTTTTCATATGTCACACTAGTATTAAAATTAAAATAACATCAGTTACGTGCTTGTTAAATGTGAAACCTTAACAGCATTGCAGGATAACTGAACATATGCATAAATAGTAACTGTATCTATGACAATTTAACTCAACAACTAGTTAACTTGTACATACATATAAAGTTTAATTGGAATGGAATTCTAACCTCTCGGTAGATAAGTCGGTTAGAGTTCATGTCTGGTTTAACATGAGGTCGAGGGTTCGAATCCTATTCGAGAAAAACTTTTTATGCATTTATACACACAAATAAAAAGTACAGGGTGTCCGCGGGGGAACTACGAAGAATTAGTACGTATTCTTTGAATAAAACTTAAGAAAAAATAATTATGTGCAATTATTCCCAATTCCTAATCCCTAACGAAATATGCGCGGTTGAAGAAAAATGTAAAAGTAAGCAAAGAGCTGCTTATGTCTTAAAATTATCATAAAGCAAAACTTTTAATAACAATTTTCATTAAAAAATTAACAGAACACAACATAGTACAAAAATGCACATAAAGTAAGGAGGTGAGAAACAAAAATGATTACAGTTGTTCAAAATGGGATCCACCAACCTCCACACATAATGCCGCACACCCTCACAGCTCTGTTTTCCATTCGATATTTGCCAAATTGCCACGAATATTGATAAATGCATCAAAAATTCGTTAATTCTCTTGAAGATGGTTTAATCCACCCGTACACTAACGACTTAACATCGCCCCACAGATAAAAGTCAAAAGGTGTGAGATCTGGTGATCTGAGCGGCCAGTGTACAAGTCCGTTTCTACCAATCCATCGGTTGAGAAATGTTCTGTGCAAAAACTCCATTACAATACGCCCGTAGTGTGCTGGACCCATCTTGCAAATACCACACGTTTTGACGTACAATTAAGAGAACATCTTCAAGCAATGCTGGTAGATCTTCTTCCAAGGATTGTTTGTACATTGCGGAGTTTAAGTCCCATTAAAAATGTGGGGTCCAATGCACGATTGGTAAGAGGATCACCCACACCAATCAGCACCTTCATTACACTGACTCTACGTGCGGGACTATACCCATTGACGGTGGGACATCTGGAAAACGTGCCCCTTGTGACTCCTTCGTATCCAGTGCTCACTTCTTTCCTAGTCTCGACGTCAATCATATAAGAACAAAAATTCAATCGAAAACAAAAATCTAAAAACGTCAAAACGGAGAACTTGAATGTCGCAATTGGAAAATTTTATTAACATGGTTAATGAGAAAGACTATGTTCAATAACAAACACTTAATAGTCAATAATAAGAAATACAATAATTCCCAATTGAGAAATAAAAACTAAAAGGTGTAATTATAAAATTTGTATCCTTTTATCCAGTTGGTTACATTATTTTTCAGATAATCGCTTTCTTTCATTTTCCTGTTTTTCTAGAGTGAAAACTTTATATCGACCAGACTGCCATCTCGTAATAAAAATACAAACCGCCAGAATTGTTTCATCTATGGTTAGACAATTTCCATGTCTCAGCTTCTGTGACAGTTACCGTCACAGTGACACAATGGCATTCATTATTAGATGTTTCATACAAACGCAGTGTCTTCATTATCTTAATGGAATCGATCATCAGTAGGCTTGATCTCAATAAGGCGACTGGCCCAGACGGTATTCCAGCTATTGTCTCAAAGAAATGTTCCCACGAACTAGTACCAGTCCTATCTAAGCTCTATACGATCTCTATGTCTTCTGGGGAATTCCCTTCATCATTGAAGTTAGCAAATGTTCAACCTATTCCGAAAAAAGGCGATAAGACCGATCCCTCAAATTACCGCCCAATTGCCATCACTTCCATTTTGTCTAAAATCATGGAAAAAGCAATCAATCAGCAACTGCTCACGTTCCTTGAAACTAACAAACTCCTTAGTGACCACCAATATGGGTTTAGGCAAAGTCGTTCAACAGGCGATCTTCTTTCATATGAGACCCAGGTTTGGAACAATACAGTAGAGCAGTCCGTCGAAACAGTTGTAGTCGCTTTAGATACCTCAAAGGCATTTGACCAAGTTTGGCATAAGTGTTTACTTACCAAACTCACCTAGTTTGGGTTAAATGATACGCCGATCAACTGGGTTTCTAGTTTCCTTGATAAAAGACGAATACGTGTCGTAATTGATGGTTTTTTTTCAAAAGAAGTTAGCATTAACGCGGGCGTACCATAGGGATCCGTTATAGCTCCTACACTTTTTCTACTGTACATAAATGACCTTATTTCTTCAACAACTAATCCCATTCATTGCTTTGCTGACGATAGCACCCTTCACTGTAGTTCATCTCAGTCTACTCATAGTGATAATCCACATTCTATGTCAAATCAAGAAGTTAAAGCTGAAATGGCAAATTCAATCAACAAAGACATTCAACGTATTCTCGGATGGTGAAGTTAAATTTAATGCTAACAAAACTCAGCGTTGCCTTATGTCCGCAAAAAAGGTCGATCATTTCCTGTTGTAATTATGAATGGCTCAGTTCTTAAGCTTTCAGACCCTATTACTTTGTTGGGTATGACTGTATCTTCAAATCTCTCATGGGTTGACCATCTTATGTCAGCTACCAAAACAGCTGCTCGTAAAATAGGCTTTTTGTACAGATCTAAGCAGTACTTTACCTCTCGACAACTCCTTCTGCTGTATAAGGCCCAAATTCGGCCTTATCTGGAATACAATTCTCACCTCTGGGTTAGTGCTCCTCAATATGCACTCGATATCGTTGATTGTATTCAAAAGAGAGCGATTAGGCTTATAAATGACCCGTCCTTAACTTCTCACATACAGTCCCGTGAGCATAGAAGGATGGTTTTAGTTCTTTCTTTGTATTATCGTTATTACAACGACTATTGTGCTGCTGAATTATATTATTTGATACCATCTCGCGCTGTCTTTGCGAGAAACACTCGGTTCGCTCATTCATATCATCAGTATGCAGTACAAATCTCCACTTGTCGTACCAAATGGGCGCAATCCACATTTTTCTACATGGCTTCTAAACTCTGGAATGATCTCCTAGTTCCTGTTTTCCTCTCACTCATGATATGAGAAAATTTAAGGTAGCTGTTCATAGGCATCTATTGGCAATTCATTATCCCTCTATCCATCTTCCTAAGTGTTCCTGAGTGCTTTAGCACGATAGGCCTAATTTAGCCTGTTCAGGTCCACAATCATAAAAAAAATAATTTTAAATCGTTTAATAGACCCTTTTAATGCATGGTTTACAGTTTCCTAATAAGTTTCATTAAGAAATGATTCTCTAAAATAATATTTAATCCATAAAAAGATTAAAATGTAGTTTACTTACTTTAATCGTTCCATATGTTTAATATACTTATTCTATGATTGGAGGAGCTTCTCTCAACACAACTAGTTTAACAAGTTGTTAATGTAAAAAAGTGGTAAACTATTTTCATATTTCAGTTATCACTATTAAACGATTATTTTAGAAAAGGTAATTATTATGAATTCCTAAACTTAGAAACTTGAATATAACGGAATAACAAGAGAGCCCTACTGAAAGTGTTTAAGAGTTGGATTAGTGCAATGCTTGACATTCTAAAACAAAGGGATTAGTATATATGTTCCAGTTGAAAACAGAAGCCTCCTGTTTTGCATATGCTTTTCCTAAGAGAAAATATACGTTCACATTCATAATTGCCTCGAATATCTTTTGAATGTTACTTTAGTATACCAATATTCCCCTGACTGCTTATTAAAAGTATTGCTTCAATAAGTGTTTGAAAATGTAACCAAAGATACTTTCTAAGTGTTTCGCAAAGTGATAAAAAATGTAGGATATATTTTACTCAAAACAAACAAAAAGGAACGATGCGGTTCTTGATATGAAATATAAATGTAATAAAGTGATAATCAATTCCCAGGAATGTAGCTAAAGTCTTCATCCCAAAGGAAATAAAACCTGATGGCTCGATTCTCATCCGATATTATCAAAAGAACAACTTAAATACTTTTACAAACAAAGTTCAGAAATAAACCTTAAGTGCTAGTGGGAATCAATGTTAATTGTTACGTTTTCGAGAAGTTGGACAATTCGATGTGGTATACTGAATATAAAATAGAAATTAAATTGTGGCAAATAAATAAATCAGTATGCCATTTACGAATTTATACTTCGTTGAGAATAGTAGAAAAGAATTTTCAAACACTTTTTTCTAATATATGGATTGTATAAACAATTTTTTCTGTTTACCGGTTTTTGTTTATATTGCACTTTACTATGTTTAATTCATTACCAAACTTTTTGGTAGCAACTTCTCATGAATACGGATAGAAGATACTATAACAAATTGATAAATGAGGTAAATTTTACCTTAATACGATAACAATGCAAGAATGAATAATACATCTATCAAGTTCTTTTCGGTATACCAGTTTATCTAAGATAGATAATTTTTCTTTGTAACAACGAAATGCTGCATCACATCTTACATTTTATTTCAACAAACATATATACTTAATGTTAACGGGCCGAATTTAAATTTAAAACTATTTGTGAATCTATGTTCTATTTTTTGCACAAAAAAACTGCGAAGTGGTTTGACATTTAATGTAATGCAACCCCCTGGAACAGTTATACCCAACAGGCATATGTGACATTATTAACACACTAAATTGTGGAACAAAAATAATGTATTTAACGTGAACGAAAAATTTAAGAATTACGAATTGATCACGATCACCTGCGGCATGGATCCGGTCAGATTTTCAGTTGCTAGATATTTAAAACAGTTACGTAGGCTTTTTCAGTCTAACCCAGCGGCATTCAGAGTAATAAAGTATTCTTATGACGATAATTTGATGACGGTTCTTAGTCGTAAAAAATTAATAGAAACGTTACTGATTAATTTTGTTGAACGAAGGCCTTGATTAGGGCATTTGACGTCAAATAATAATTTGAAAGTATCAGTAAATTTATCTAAAAATACAAAAACGAAACGATCTGTAATAATAAAGTTTGTTTGAAATATATATGGGGAGCAGAAAAATACAGAATTAATTTATGCAAAGCAAAATGAATGTATTTGTTAAAAAAATATTTAAACGTTATTGTTTGATGCTGGGATCGATTTTATCAAACAAATTAATGTGTAACTAAACATAATTTCATAATTTTGTTCCACTTTAACGAATGTGTAATTGTGAAACATGTTTAATAAAAACACATTAATTTGAGACCAGTCAATCTTTAAGGATTAATTAATAAAAAACTGTGTACAAAATTTTTTAAGTGTGTAAACAAAGTACACCTTTGATAAGGTGTTAATGCAGGATTAATCTTTTTTGTTGAATAGCAACAATCTACAGTGCATTTTGAGGGGATGGGAAGTGGAATGGAAATACACTAAGGTTTAAAGATATTTCACTTTGTGAAGCAAACCACTGTTCCAACAATGCGGCAAATCCTAAATATTATGCAAAAAACAATTATTTAATTCTTTTAAACCCTAATAAACCAATTTTTTATATTTACTCACACAGGGTGATCCAGATTGATTGAAGTGATCCGCTTACTTCAAAAAAGCTATCTCCACTTATCCCATTTAGTGATCCCAACTGTGTCCAATGGCGTACATACGGGTTTTATTGATGGGGCGGAAAATTCAAAAGTTGGTATATCAACAATAAATACAGCAAAAATTTAAATGACATAGTCTGTATTTCTTGATTATTGAACTACCTCCATCTTAATGTTGTCATTAAAAATGCGAATAAGTAAATGGAATGTTTTTATTTCAATTTAGTTTTTATTTTACTGATGATGGAGCAAGATTATAGCCTCGTAAAGCTTATAATAGGTTCTGAAAATCTTGTCCATTATTTTCTAAGGATAAATTTCCTCTACGTTTAATATTCTCGAAGACGGCCGGGGTTATTGCATTGAAATTTTTAAGATGACTAAAGAGAAAGCAGGAGTCAAGCAGGGAGATCGTGGTGCCCGTCGATTTTTGCTTATTAATATTATAAATACAATATTAATAAATGAATGGCTATTTTCAGTTGACCAGGTTCGGTAATTTTTGGGAATTTATATAGCCGCTTAAATGAAACCACGTCACCGAAAAATGATCTATCCCAAACATCATTGCTATTGAGATTATCGTTAAACCATGTACACTATGTTCGACGCTTTTCAAGATCAGTTAGCAGCAATTTTTGCAATTTTTGTACGGGTGCATTTTCAGTTTTTTACGAGCTCTCTGGCATGTTCTATACGAAACCCCTACAATTATAATTAAAAAATAATTAACATTCAGTAATAAAAACAAATTTTATTCAACTACTACTTTGAACACTCAATCGTCTTAAAGATTTATTGGGACTAGCTTCCAATCGCCCCCGAATATCTTCTTAGCTTTCTTCGTTAAGCACAGATCTTTTGCGAGGAGATTTACCTTTGAATACTGAGCCGTTGTCACGAAAACGTTGAACAATACGACGAACATGCTGTGTGAATGCTTCGTAGGTAACGTCAATGTTGGCGAACCGTTGTTGGAAATCCTCGAAGCAACACACTTGCAAATATTTTTAGACACCACCTTCATCTCGTTGCCCAGACCGAAAATGACCCTCCAAGATGAACTTATTGTGTTCATTCGAAATCATGACACTAACACTTATAGCTTAAAAATTATTCAAATTTTATTTTTCTTCTAAACAGAGCTCAGTATTTATTTACCTACCAGATAAGTTAATCAAGTATGCGCAGGTTTGATCTAGAAATAGACAGATTTCACGTGAATTGCAGCACCAATAAAAAGACAAATAAAACGACAAGAACAGAAGGGAGCAAATTATTACAGTTCATTCATACGTATTTACGCACGCTCATTAGCTCAACGATAATAGTTTTGATGAACAACTTACACTTTCCAGTATTAGAATACATTTTTGATAACAATATGACCATAGCGAAGTGACAAACCCTACAATCAATCTGGATCACGATATACAATATCCTACATATTCATCATCAATTGAAGCATAACTGTGCACATAACCAATAACACGATTACAATAAATTGTGCTCCTGCTATATAATAATTTTAATTACCATTCCTAATTCAAGTATTATGCAAAAAAAGTATTCACAGGTGCAAGAACGCTTTTATTTATTTGCTTATGCAAACATTTTTATATTCACGTAATCAATCAACTCATGCGTGACCGCTCTATCAATTTTGTTCGTGTTCCTTATAATCCTCAAAGTCGCTGTTATCGTGATCATCATCATTCAAATTTATTATAAGGTTCTGTGCAGACATCGTCTTGAAAAATCATACAAATTATATACTGACTATCGAACATTTAAAACGTAGCGCATTTTATGTTTTTCCCTAGACAAACTATTAAAACCCACAAAAAAACAGTAACCTTACACACAAAATAAGGATAAGTGTCACGATTAAAAAATTCGCTAAGTGAAATATTTTGCACAAATTGTTCAATAGCATTACAACTCGCTGTGTTGATACTAAGTTCTACTAGTGTGATTGTTAGTTTCAACTTACTATTTACTGTATTATAAGTATTTTTTAACTGTGGTTTCATATTAGTTGAGCAGATCAGCCCATTTCCACAGTTTTTGCTTTTAAAGCTCGACGTTTCGGAAGCAGACTCTGCTTCCGTCATCAGGCTTAGTCCGGGGAAGGACTGGTTTCTCATATAATATGAGAACCCTCAGGGGAATACTAACGAAAACCTAACCACACAATGAAGATCAGAATTCCAAGAATTGTGTATACAACCTACAATGCGAATGCGGTAGAGTATATATAGGACAGAGCAGTAGACCACTCAAGGTGAAAGCGGGGTAACATAAGAACAACGTCCTCAACAGAAAGATCAAGAATCTGGAACGAAGACACAACTCGTTGGAAACTCAAAGAAGCCACATACATCGCACTTGCAGAAAATCCAAGAAGCCAAACTAGTGTGGAAATGAAACGCATATGGATTCCAATAATACTCGAAGAGCTTAAGCGCAATACACCTGAGCACGAAGTTACGACTCAACATGCGCAATAATCTTCTGCGCAGCCACGAAAAAGTTTTATACATATATATATATATATATATATATATATATATATATATATATAGTAAGTTCTAAAAATATATATTGGATCAGCGGTAATGGTGTCAGACTGGTAAGTGAAAGGTGCCAAGTTCGAATCTTAGAGTAGTCATGTGCTTGGGAAAAAATTATATAACATACGAATTCGACTCATGTGCGAAAACAGTCCGTCTCAGGACTAATCCTGATGACGTCGCGCTCTAAAAGCAAAAACTGTGGAAATAGGCCGATCAACTCAACTAATTGCTATTTACTATAGTTACTATATATATATATATATATATATATATATATATATATATATATATATATACCTTGCCCTTGCCTGGATAATTTTGGTTTAACCACACTCTCACACAGCAGTCAAAATGGGGTGGAGCCCCGTCCGGCTGAAAATATAAGTTATTCTCATCAATCAAAGTATTTCATTGGTCATCTAGTCGGTTTTCCAAATTGTCAATTATTAAAGGTTCGATAATGTCATCTAAAAGTTCCAAATATTTTTCACCCGTCACATTTCCTTTAATGAACACTGGCCCAATAATGGCGTTCCCTAAAGTTCCAGCCGTAACATTTTTTTTGAGGTGTTTGGGAATGACAAGAATTATTTGGATTTGTATCATCCTAATTGCGACAGTTATGCCGATTGATTAATCCATTTAAAAAGGAGGTCGACTCTTCGCATGAAATTTCGTTGGGGTTAACCTTATATCTCAGCATTTCATAAAATTCTACGATAGGGACCATCTTCATTTAGTTCATTCAGTACATGCATCTTATTCCGGTGAAGTTTGTGAATATGAAGAGCTGTACGTACTGAAACTACTGAAAGATGTGTGGAGGCTGCTGTTTTTCTGATGGATCGTGTTGGATCCATAGCAAAATTTCCAATTACTTCTATCTGTGTGTTGCCGTCTAAAACTCTTTTACACTCACGCTTCTTATTCAAGACAGAACCTGTTTGTAAAGTTTTCGTACTAGTATTGACATATACTTATAATCGACATATTTGTCTGGGTGTCTTTCATTAAATGCAGTGGCAGTTCGTCTGGCACTTTCGTCACATTTTCCGTACAGAAAAGTAATTTCGGTACTTTCAGCTAATGTACAAACCATTTGTCATAACTGTCAATAACAGCGATATTTATATATGGAAGATCGGAAATTTACTAGTTAATACCACAAAACTGAATACTGCTTTTGTAACTGTCACTATGACTTTTTAATTGTCATTATCGTTTTTGTTATTGTCGCTATTATTATGAATTGTTTAAGTGTCGTTGTCGGTTTAAACTAACGTAGGTAGATTCAAATCACTTATAAATCCATCGTTGGATGTAGGTTTTAAGAGAGGTATTACAAGTCATCCCACGTCACGTGAAAAAACTCAAGAGGTGTTTTCAGAAGGAAGAAAGTGAATCAGAGTTTATGACACGAGTGTTAGATAGTACCCAATCAAATTACAAATTAACCTGTTTTAAGACGTCTTTCTGTCATAACATAATACGCGGTCATCTAAAACATTTAAGAGACTCCACTTTAAACAACGATTAAATAACAATGCAGCCTGGTATCAAAGGCAAAAGCATATCATTGAATAGAGATTTTCCAGACTTTTCAAATGACGTATGACTTGATACATATATCCATTTGAAAAAATTTAAGAGGTAGCTTCAATAGGGAGAAGCGAATCTGACGTTTAAGACTTTAGCGCCAAAAAGTGTCTCCCTCAAGGTAAAAGTTGTTTCGGTATTTGTTTCTAACACGGCGAATTTCGGAAATATTAAGGGTGGGACCTTATCAAATAAACACAGAGTGTGTTATGTGACTATATTTCGATCAATAACGGGTGACCATATCCAACTACCAGTGGCAAAACAATGGCTAAGAATTAAATGTCTTACGCTCTACTCCTACTGTTCAAAAATAATCTGTATTCCTTTTATGGGTAAACTCTTCGTCAACACTTCCGAGTTTATATTAAACAACAGAAACCAGCTGTTAGTCTGTTAGCCCGTACGCGCTTAATCGTAGCTTTGGTAACCGCGTGTCCTTCACTCACACGATTCTCTCTCTTAGACAGAATCAAATGTTTTTGGTTCGTCCACTCAATACTTATAATGTAACAATGTTCTGATTTATGTGAGTGTCTCTATAGTTCTTCACTCATAAGTTAGTTCACCTTGTTTTATGCAAGTTGAGATACATACGCAGTACTTAACACTGCGGTATTATAATGGTTTAAAACTTAATGGCCACCCTTCTCTCTTATTTGTGAAATTATTAATCTTTAGTCACGTTACATATATTAGCGTTTCACTTTAGTTTCTTTGCACTGGTGGTTTCTTTTAACAAAGATGTAGAATACTTTAATTAAATGTTAGGAAATTTCCTTTCTTCATTTAATTTTTAAGAGTTTATGCACCAAATGTTTATGTATTTCATCCCCCACATATTACAAAATTATAGTCAAGCTGCAGCACCATACCATTGTGATAGAGTTTGCTTCAAACCAAAATGGATCTGATGTTCGAAAGAAAAGATTTCTGCACATAATTCCACGTCATAATTATCTAAAGAAAGTCTGAAGACTAAAAATTTCCACCATACCATTTCCTTTTATACCCAAATTATGACGCTATCAAAATGTCTTCGCTCCAAGTTTAAATTCAAGTAATATAGGTGAACGTCGATGTAAGTAAAAAATATGTGTTTTTATTTATTCCGACTTTCAAATATAATTTGGTTACTTTTCACGATATTTCGTTTTGTTCAAGTCAATTAAATTTCTGTAGCTAAAAATGTTATAATAACTATTGTTTCTTTTGTTTCAGATACCAAACAAAGTAAAATGAACGCAAAAACTCCTACCAGGAAAACCACCGTTTGTCCTATCTTTGAAACCCTTGCCGAGATGTCCCAGCTAAGACTTCCCACGAATGCGGATATAATTCGACACTACTTGTTTGTCAGGAATGAGAAAAAAGGCATCATGGCAGGCAAAGATCCACCAGCTTCAATAATAGCAACAGAAACTGCAAACACCATAGTGGACGTCTGGAAGAAGTCATCGGTTCCAACAATTACATTTAAAAAGATTACTGAGAAAATAAGAAAATGAATACTGACTGTAGGACTCTAATCAAACCGTATAAAGGCAGACAGCAATCTGGAAGCTACACAAATAAGCTCAGAGATGTAAAACTTAGCTGGGAGGAGACTCTCTTTGATATTGCTAGTTGTAAATGAAAAGACCTCAACGATTGCCATTGTTTCAAAGAGAAGAAAATTCCAGCACAAGAAAGGGAATTTGTAATAGATGAGCGAACTACCAGAAATCTAATCATATGATCAATTGATGTAGCATTCTCCAGGAAAATAGCAAAAAGAAACCAAAGAAAGATGGAACGATCCCAAGAACCTGAAGAACAATTCGTAAAACGCCCAAAATTAAAGTCTAAAGATACTGCATCTGGGCCAGGAGACTTTGAAAATGAGACTAGGAATGATCCTGGAAAGTTGCCTGACTCTGATCCCCAGCCCCCTTGTTCTTCCACAACTGAATACAAAGAACTGAAGACAAACGTTTCAGAATTGCAAATGAGGGTAAATCTCACAGCTTTTGCTAGGGAGTGCGATCGTTACGGTGTTTCAGATAGAAGCGCTGCATCACTTTCTTCCACTCTGTTACAAGATTTGGGCACCATTAATGAACAAAACACTTCTAAAATAATAAATCGAAATAAAGTTCGTCAGGAAATGGAAAAGCACAGGAAATAATTGCAAAATAAGAACATGGAGGTAGTAAAAGCGTTATATTTTGATGGACGGAAGGATAAATCCCCGACACAAACTAAGAAGGGCGATAAGTATTACTATAGTACCATTATAGAGGAGCATATATGCTTAGTAAAAGAGCCAGGTTCTATTTACCTCGGCCATTTAGCCGTATCGTCTGGAACAGCTGTCGTCATCAAAGAGGCCATATTGCATTTCTTCAATAGAAAAGAAGTATCGATTGAATCGTTAATAGCAGTTGGATGTGATGGCACTAACGTCAACACAGGAAGAAACTCACGAAGAATAAGACGCTTAGAAATTGCCCTACATCGCCCTCTTCAATGGTTCATTTGCATGTTACATCTAAACTAACTTCTCTTACGCCACCTTTTAATCCGACTTGATGGTGTTACTCAAGGTCCGAAAGCTTTCTCTAGTGCCATTGGAAAATCAATACAAGCTTTGTGAAACCCTTCCTCTAGTCAGATTCTCGAAAATTGGGAGTAACACCATTCCTGATTTAGATAGAAATATTTTGAGTACTGACCAGCAATATTTGTATGATATGTTGCATGCAGTATCATCTGGAGAATGCAGAGAATACCTCGCGAGCATTAAACGAGGACCAGTCGCACATTCAAGATGGGTGACAACGGCGAGTAGAATCCACGGAAAGTCTGGTACAGTTAGCTACATTTATCATGAAAGTATATGGTCCATTATGGTTCATTATCAAATGTAAGCCACTGTGTACTGAAGGTGCACGACATTTGTGGAGTATATGTGGTAATACAGAGGAATGGCTTCTTTGGTCACTCAGAGAACCTGCTTCCAGCGATGCTGGCAGATAACAGAGAGCACATCCGCAAGCTAGCATGCCGCAGAATAATTGCTTTTAGAAAAGAGCATAAAAATTCAACATCTGTCAGACAGTTTCGCGTACCTCCTTTAAACATGCAGGCAGATGGTTATACAGAAATCATTTATTGGTCAGAACCACCAATATTAAAGCAGGTCTCTGACGAGGACCTGGAAGGTTTTGTATCAGGTCAAAAAACAGCAGCACCCTTTTTAGATTTGCTCAAGTTCCCCTGTCACACTCAGGCCACTGAAAGATGTGTACATGTAGTTACAGAGGCATCATCTAAAGTTTGTGGAGAGGAAAAACGAAATGGTTTCATAAAATCTCGAATCGAGTCTAGGAAGCTTATGAAATCATTCAATTCTAAGTCACAATTTAAGCTTAGATAACTTTTTGCTTCTTTTAATAATAATATACGTTCTAAGTTAAATATTTGTTAATAAGAGTATATTTTTTGTATATCGGTACACGTTCCTTTTAAGCTCAATGCGTTTTGGTAGCTTCAGTTTTGTTGAATTTTTAGTTTTATTTTTCATACGTATATTATTGTTCCTACACTTATTTTTAATACTTCTGTTCGGATTTTTTGGCTTGGTTCTACCTTATACATATGTAACGTGTCGTACTACCGTCAATAAATCTATTATTTCGTTAATTTGTTTAGATTTCAGCTAAAAGTGTATTATCTACAATCTACATGAAATAGGATTTCATCTTTTTCTGTTAGGTCTTTGGGGCACCTCCAAAACTGTTCCGAGAGCCTCGAATTTTTGAACACACACTTTTTAAACATTTAAGACGAGTTTACACATAGGGCCGTATCGGATTTTTTTCACTTGAAGGGGTTGATTTAAAAGAAATTTTTTTGGCAAAAAACTTACTTTTATCAATGGCAGCTTTTTCCACCCGGGATATTAGCAAATTCGAAAAAAGTTTTTCGATCCTACCTAATGAAGACGTCCGAAGCTATTCACTTTAACCTTAAAAATTTAACAAATTCCTATAGTTTCAATTGTGAAGCAAACGATATTTCGTATATCCTATAGTACCATCATTTTCTTATACATAAAGGACATATATGAGGTGTAATAATCTAAAAGTCGATTCTATCGATTAAATGCTTTAAATGTATAGAAGTTCTGATAACTGTCTTTCATAACAGTAAAGTCGCTATATTATCTACCAAAAAAAAAATTAGGAAATCTTTTTCAAAACACCAATTTAGGTCATCGTATTCATTCTACGTTATACTGAAACAATATCCTAGCTTTTTGTGTTACTGGCTCGAATGAGTTTTTGAATACTATCAGACGTTACTAGAACTCCAATTATACATAAAAATTTCCATTACACATAATCTAATATTTATGAAAGAAATCTCATTTAACAAATTACTCGCCGTTCATATAAATGAATTACTTACTTTAGATTGTGTGCGTCCTTGATACTTTTCTCTTTTACAGTTTTATTTCTTAAACTACTCTTTAATTTAACAAGTATGTCCATTCTAGGCTTAATAAACGCCATTAATGATATTATACGGCAATGATAAAGATTACACGTATTCAAGTCTATTAGTACGATGTAGTTGCTCAATTGGTTATAAGCCAAAATATCTGAACAGCCTGAGTAAGTTGAAATTAATAAAACATAATCCAACTAGTCGATTATTTTTATATGATATATGTGACGAATATTTCATTCGGCGTGATAATCATTAAACAGGCTCCGCCAACGTACACAAATTCACTATGTTTCAAATGAAATGCACCACTTAAAAATAATAATGCTATGATTTTGAAATTTTGGCAAAATAATGTTTCAGTATCACATAGAAAACGATGGAAGTTTCAATGAAAAATAACAAGTTGCACCACTGCTAACATCAATTATCAACAATTTTTATTTATACATTTTAAGAAATCTGGTCGCTTAGTGCCAATTTTTTGTTGTTTAACTGCCATATTTGTTCTGAAAAAATGCCCCTGCAAGACGACAAAACTTTGCCCAAGTTTTAGATTTTGACGGGGGTAGAATTATCGGCATGAAAGAAGCAGGTTTGTGATTAGGAGAAATCGGCAGAAGACTTAATCGAGGCCACACCACGGTGGCCAGCATTTGGTCTTCTTGGTCTGAAGAAGACATTTAACGACCTCGTCCCAGTGGAAGATCACCACGTAGCACCAATGATCGTGAAGAACGACTTCTTAGGCGGATAGCCACAAGAGTCAACAAGGTCTGTTGCAGTGAACTGGACAGGACAGGCCACCTACCAATGTTAACAATCTACAGGAGGAGAATTTTGGCTTACATTCGTATCGTCCGTACCGACGACCCCAGTTAACCCAAGAGCATAAGACTGCTAGATTGGCAAGGTATCTAGAGCAGCGGGACTGGGGTCTTCAGTGGAACAACATCGTCTTCAGCGACGAATCGCGTTTTTGTTTGGGGAGAAACGATGGTCGGCAGAAGGTGCGGCGGTTTCGAGGAGAACGTCAAAATTTAGAGTTTGTTGAAAGACGACCCACAGGCTTAACACCTGGAGTCATGGTTTGGGGCGCCATACGTGTTGGTGGAAGATCTCCTCTTGTGTCCATTCTAGGTACATTAAGTGCTCAGCATTACATTGATAATGTTTTGGAGCCAGTGGTAGTACCGTTAATGGAGACATTGCCAAATGGTATTTTGTAACAAGATAATGCTAGACCACATACCGCAATTGTTACAGGAAGGTTTCTGGATCAAGTGCAGCTACCAGTATTGCCGTGGCCTGTGCGATCGCCAGATCCTTCACCTATTCAACATGTATGGGACATGATGGGTTGAAGACTAAGGCAACTACCAAGGCCCCCAAACAACTTGGATGAATTACGACACCATCTCCAGGAATCCTGTGGTGAAATTCCTCAGAAAGGTATAGACCATCTCATAGAAAGCATGCCTCGGATAGTGAACGCCTGTATTGCTGTGCGTGGCGATGCTGCACACTATTAACATTTTCTTGTTAACTGTTAACATTTTGCCTTAAAAATTTCATCTTATACATGTTAATAGAGCATTATTTTACCATACTTTCAATATCATAGCATTATTATTTCTAAGTGATGTATTTCATTTGGAATGCAGTGTATTTTAATAGATTAATGAAATGAAGGCATGAAGTGTAAAAATAAGCAGCTAGACAGCGAAATAATAGCACAGTATTGAATTAATATAAATAAGTATAAGTGAGGGGGGAGAACTAAAGGTAAACATTACAGCTCGACAACACTAACACAATAAATCATAGCACGACAACGGTAACACGAAAAACTACAGTGCAAATGCAGTAACAGACAAATTACAGCTCGTCGACAGTAAGTAAACAATATAACTATAGTACAAACAGATGAGTGGAACTCCGAAAAAAACACCAAAAAGCACCAGGAAAATAACACCATTTTTAGAACCAAAAAGGAAATGGGAGCCAAAGTCGCTGGAACAACTCGAAACGTTAGAGATCGATGAAACGAAGCTACAAGGAACGGTGCAAAGGAACAAGAAAGTCAGTCGATTAGAGGAAGAGATAGAAGTGCGAAAAATAAGTAAAGAAAAAGAAAACCGAGAAAACTAGACGGAGACAGAGCAGGCAGGAAAATGGAGGAAATGAAGAGGTTGTTGCTCGAGTGGAAGGAAGAGATCAAAGAAGGTTTAAAAAACCTAAGGGGAACTGATACAAGAATTCAGAGGGAGCATAGAAGAAATTAAAGAAATTGAAAAAGAAAATAAAACTTTGAAGAAAGAAAACGATCAATTAAAGCAAGATAATATTGAAATTAAGAAAGGATTAGAGTTCATAAAGAAAAACATGGAATGGATACAGAAAGAAAAAAGAAATAATAATGTGGCACTGCGTGAAATCAAATAGATCAGAGTGAGCCAACAGTACTGAAGGAGGCAGTCGTGAACTTCATGAAAAATCAGCTGAAAATAAAGGATAAAATGAAAACAGCTTATAACCAGAAAAAAGTCTTTGCTTAATATAAATGGAGAACGAAAATGAAAGGAAAGATATTTATTTACAAAGATCTAGCAAAACTGGAAAGGGAGAATCAGAAATAAATAAGGAAGATGGCTGCTGAAAAGGGCAGAAAAGATAAACAATAGATGGAGAAGAATGGAGATGGAGTACGAGAGCATAACAACTCCAGAAACTTGATTCAAAGAACAATGTTTGCAAACCAGGACGGAAACGTAATGAAAGCAGGAAACATATAAAAATAGGAACATGGAACGTAAGAGGAACATATGAAACAAGGGAACTGGAACAATTAGCAAGAGAAATGGAAAGATGTAAAGTAGAAATAATAGTAATACAAGAAACAAAGCAGAGGGGGAATCACATCACAGAAATAGATAAATATATTTACTTTAATAATGGAGGAGAGAATAGAAGATTGGGAGCAGGCTTTATGATAAGGAAAGAACATAGATCGGCAGTGGTTGAGTTTAAGTCTAATTCTGACAGTCTGTACTTGAGACCAGAAAATTATACATTCATGCCCCAATTGAGGAATCAGATTTAAGCAAAAAAGAAGAATTCTATAGTAGGCTGGATGAAGAATACGAAAGGATATCTAATTACGATCTCAAAATTGCATCGGGCGATGCAAATCGAAAGATAGGGAGGGAGGAATAGTTTAGGCTGTAGCGAAATTTGAGTAGGGAACACCAATATAAAGGAATAGGAAGAAAGCAAAAAGGGACAAAAGAAAACCAAGAAGATTGACAAAAACCGAAAAATCAAACCGATGATATCGATATAGTGCACTTGTGCATGGAAATATGTAGAGTAATAAACGAGAGTGCAGATAGCCAGGACGACAGTAAACGGAAGAAGGATAAAGAATGGTTTGATGCAGAATGCGCAAAAGAACTGTGTAAAAAGAAATAATGAGATTAAAAGCGCTAAAAAGTAACACGGAACAAACAAAAGAAGCATGCACAAAGCAAAGGAATAGATGTAAAAAGATTTTAAGAGAGAAAAGAAGGAAGCGCATTGAAGAGATAATCACCAGTATAGAAAAGAACTACCTAAACAAGGAAGTAAGAAATATATGGCAAGATTTGAAAGAAGAAAGGAATGGGTGACAAATAAGGACACCGTTTCACAAAAACAGTAATGGAGAATTGGTAGGAGGACAAGAAGAGGTACTAGAACTGTGGAAATAATATTTTAACCCTAGAATACTACAGTATCGTAAATTTTACGACGCTCGGTTTTGTTCGTCCAAATTTGTAAGGATGCGATTATTATTTTAAAGCCCGCCTAGTTAGTATTGTTCTTGACTTACGTGCATAAACATAGGTTGGTCTGTATTGCCTTATTAGTGTTTCGGAGGCTTCGTCGTAAATTTTACGAGTGAATAGTATTAAAGTACATTTTTTCTAAGGAGGCGGAAGTAATATTTTCCAAGTAAGTTTATTATTTACATAATTTTTCTGTATAAATTGAATATTATTTCTTTGAAGAAAATGGCGTCATGTAGTAAGGCTATGAGCGGACAAGAAATACAAAATGAAATTGAAAATATAATGAAAGGGGAAGAAGATTCAAATTTAGATTTATTTGAGGATATGGGAAGTGATTGGGAAGAAATAGATCAACTTGAAATTGAAAATGAGTCCAGTGATAGCGATGTTCAAGAAATCATGATTATGGAAGATACTTTTGGGATACCTGAACATAGGAAACTGGAAGCAACAGTTGAATTATCTGAAAATTCGGTAACATCAAACGAAGAAAGCAGTAGTTCATCTGAAAATATGCCGCTGGCTAATCTATGCTGTGCAAGCAAAAGAAAGCGTTGCGAAATACCTGAAAAATCGACAAGTCTTCAAGGAAGAAACGGACACAAGTGGTCTACTAAAATTCCACAAAGATTTAAGCGAATGGCTAAGCGAAATATCATTCATATTGTGGCAGGATCTAAAGTTGAGGTTGAGAGATATTCAAATATTTCAGAATATTTTCTTCACTTTTTTCGGATGAAATTTTACTGCCAATTATTCAGCACACTAACGAAGAAATCGCCAAGCAATCTAAGAATTACATAGATAATACATCATTTGTGTCAGCATTGGTAAAAAAAGAATTATTAGCCTTACTTGCTATTTTGGTTATGTCAGCTGTAAAGAAAGACAACCATCTGAATGCGAAGCAGATGTTTGATTCTACAATATCTGGATCATTTTACAAGTCATGTATGAGTTGCGAGCGATTTATTTTCTTGATAAACTGTATCCGGTTTGACGACAAATCAACTAGAGCTGAAAGGGTGAAGAAAGATACGTTTACGCATATTCGTCAAATATGGGATGCTTTCATTACAAAATGCAGAACGTCATACACTTCCTCGTCATATTTGACAATAGATGAACAGCTTTTAGGTTTTCGAGGGAGATGTCCGTTCAGGATGTATATTCCTTCTAAACCCTCAAAATACGGCATAAAAATTGTGATGCTTTGTGATTCTGCCTCAAAGTACATGATTGACGCCAGCCCCTATTTGGGAAAGTCAACAGAAACAGGCGGGTTACCTTTGTCAGAATATTATGTGAAAGAATTAACCAAATCTGTCCATGGTAGCAACAGAAATGTAACCATGGACAACTGGTTCACCTCTGTACCGTTAGCAGACGAACTTCTAGATCATTATAAACTCACCCTTATCGGAACAATTAGAAAGAATAAGAAAGAAATTCCTCCGGAAATGTTGGAAGTAAAGGGGCGAGAAATTTTTTCATCGATCTTCTGCTTTGACAAGAACAAGACACTAGTGTCTTATATGCCTAAAAAAAATAAGCTTGTGTTATTATTATCGACTATGCACGAAGGGGCTGAAATTTCGGAAAGGAATAAAAAACCGGCGATAATTTTGAATTACAATGAGATGAAATCTGGAGTGGACACTTTTGACCAGATGTGTTCAAATATGTCTTGTAGTAGGAAAACAAGACGTTGCCCGCTTTGCGTTTTTTATGGAATGGTTAATGCTACTTGTATTAATGCCTGTATTTTGTATTGCTATAATAATATGAAGAAAAACAAAAAAACCCTTCCACGTTACCAGTTTATGATTGATCTAAGTCATCAGCTTGCCAGGCCTTGGATGGAACAAAGATTGGATGTCAAAAATCTGCGCCGTGGTCTTCGCCAGACCATAGGAGAAATCCTTAAAATCGACGTTAGTCCTAATAGGGAATCATATACAGAGGGTAAACGAGCTATGCGTTTTTACTGCCCCAGCCGAATAAGACGCATGACTACCACTTACTGCCCACAATGCAAACACCCAATTTGCGGGGAACACCGCGGAAAATGGTGCACTGAGTGTTCGCACGACTAGATGTTTCTGTTTTGTAAATCGATAAAATCTGTTATCAAACGACTGTAGAACAAAAATCCATTGTTATATTGAAAAAAATAAAACGCAAACTTCATTTTTTTGCGTTTTCTTGAAGTGTCGTAAAATTTACGACACAATAGTATTAGCTTCTAATAAAATTATAGTAGTATTCCAGGGTTAACCAGTTACTTAATCTTAACGTACAGGATAAAGAAATAACCGGGGAATAAATTGTAATTGAAGAGAACCACAACCAAGACAATGAAGGCAATGATGAACCACCAACAAGAAAAGAAATTGAAACGATAATAAATAGTTTTAGAAGCAGTAAAAGTCCTAGGAATTACGGGTTGTACACAGTGCATTATAGGTATGGTGGAACGTGTATTCAACAGTGATTGGAAACAAGAAGAATTGTCGCAACAGCGTAGTGAAGGCGTGATGTTACCTATTTCTAAGAAAGGAGACAAAACAGACTGTGAGAATAACAGAGGCATAGCACTTCTTAACGTAGCATACAAAATCCTGGTGACACATATAAACGATAGGTTAAAAACAAGAATTGAGGAGGTGGTTTGTGCAACGAAATTACAAGTTGAGAGCTATGAACATAAAAAAGATACACACATGGTTTTCATAGACTTCAAGCAAGCGCTCGATTCCATAAGTATATATATATATATATATATATATATATATATATATATATATATATATATATATATATACAATATTGTTAATGGTAGTAGTAGCTGGAATAAAAGACAAAGAAGTACAATCAATATAAATCTTATTATGAAAACTAGATTGCAATTGTTACTCCAGAATGGAAAAGAAGCACTAGCGAATAAAGAAGTATATACACTTGTTGCTTATTGGTGGGTGAAACAAAGGTTCGCGGCTAACTGATCGAATCGTTATGGATCGTGGGCCATCGATAGGGCGCCAGAAACTTAATTGTATGTTTTTCCGAACCACAGCGAACCTGCAAAGCTGCGTAACACTGCTCCAGTTTCAAGAGTAATCTTTGACCCGTATGCGTACACGAAAGGAGGGAGAAACAGAGACAAAATAACAAAAAAAGAGTTAATTGTGTAACTAAAATTAAAGTGGACGACAATAATATGTATAAGTATATATTGAATTAAATGTATAACAAAAAGAAAATTAAATATCTACTTTGGGTTCTCTTTTACAATAATATTTAAAGACGAAAACAAATTCTAAATGTTCGTATATAAAAAAAAAATAATGAATAAAAATTAACGTGATTATAAATAAAATGACACAAAAAAAACTAATTAGTGGCGCGAACAATCGACGCAGTGACCAAATTAGGCGTGCACAAAAAGTAACAACATAATCGTAATAATAAAACCCAGTGCTCAGATAGGCCTCGCAGAACAGAATGGTAAAAGCAAAACTTAATAAATATATCTGAATAATACCCAAAAAATAAACTGTTCTAGCCTCACGCACAAATAAAGTAACATAAAATGTTTAACTGTAATCTTAAAAAAGAATTGTCAATAAAATTATTTATTAAACTTCAGAGAGGTTAAATTAAAAAAAAAATGGAAAGGAACTAAACTAAAGATGTTGGATGTTGGAAAGTGACATATGCCAAAAAAGTGACATAAAGAAATTCTTATTGTGACTAATCTAAATAACACAATAAAACGTCAGTAACAAGTATTTTAGTATGAAAATGTAAACTTTCACCATTAACACTCATAATAAAATACTTACCTTTTTTGGGATTTTTTAATGGTGTACTTTAAATTATACAATCTAAACGTTTCGATAACACTTACAGTTATCTTCGTCAGTAGTAATGTTTGTTAAAAATTGTTAAATATGTAGTAAACAATTTTGTCAAATTTGGAAAATTAAATTAAAATTTTAATTTTTCAAATTATATATATTTATGTACTAAGGGCATAATCAGAAGATTATGGCTCGAGGGAATGTTAAAAGCCCGCCGCGAAGCGGAGGGCTTTTATATTCCTGAGAGCCATAATCTACAATTATGCCCGTGGTACATACAATGTTTTATTTTATTTTGCACCATGAAACTAGAACAAAATTTTAAAAAGATTCAGTATTTTCGGCAAGTTTTAAATGCAAATGCAGTGAAATAAAGTCGACAGTAGGCTAATTTGTTGTTACTAAGATACTGTGATATTGCTATTATATATCATGTCATGTGTTTGCTGTCAATCATGCTGCTTAGCATCAATGACATTTCCGTGCTATAAAGACCACATTACGCCCGCATTTGGAGGCGTATAAAGAACATTATGGTGGCAAAATAAAATAAAGTAACATAATAGATATTTATGTATTAAGGGCATAATCAGAAGATTATGGCTCGAGGGAATGTTAAAAGCCCGACGCAAATACATTAAAGTAAATTTTCTTATAGGTTACCAAACATATAACCAACGCATGAAATAAACGATAATCAAAATTGCAGTTGGAGGGACGACGGACAATTACACAACGCGGATCTGACCTTAAGTGGGTACCCGTTACAAAATTTGTTGAACCCTTAGTAATCGGTAGGTTGCGGAGACAGATAACTGTAACGGTGGTTGTATCGTGATACTATAATGAATCCAGCAATAGTAACACGATAACTACAAACTACAGACTACAATAAATTAATCTAGTTACAGATATTCAGAACTAAGCGGGTAACGCACCTCTAAGGTGTAGTGCAAGCCTTTTATAATAATAAGAATAGTGATAATAGTAAAGATAATAATGATAACAATAATAATAATAATAATAATAATAAGCTTTAATGTCCAACATATTTACATAAATGAAATAATAGGACAGTAATCAAAATCTGAAACTAAAACTGAAGCTACGTACTTCCTATAATTTCCTATAGAAAACAATATACAAAAATTAAAAAAAGTCTTAGCAAAAGTTTCCATGGAAAAAGGTAAACGAAAAATTAATATAAAACAATTATTAACGCTAGTGTGAAACGTTCAGAGCAGAACAAAGAAGAGAGAGTAGATTAGAATTGTTAATATCACATTTACGACTAATACAATTAAAGCTGATACAAACAGTAACAATAGGAGATTTAAACAATAACTCTGTTCGAGGAATACCAAAATGAGAAGTTTTTGAGTTCCGGCATGAAGGGCGAGGAACATGAAAAAGAATGTGACTTAGGAGCTGCGCGCAGTAAATAAGATTATGTAATAGCCTATAGAGGAACGTGATACCATTCATCATTCTCTTGGAATCCAGTGACAAGAAGTGCAACGTAGATAGGAGTTCAGAATGATTAGTGCCTCAAGCGAGATAGATCCCGTACATTTTAAAGTGCAAATACTTTAAAAAGTTCCTATGAACGGTTTCCAAAGCAGTTTTTTTTTGCCAAGTTATCGAAACAACCAAAATTTCACTGTGAGAGCTAAATAACAGTAATAGTGAGGTAGTAGTAGGTTAAAATAAAGTAGATAATTTACTATGACGTTGGAATGCTAGCCCAATAAAGTACTTGGTGTAATTGTTTGTTTTAAATGCTCAATCGAGAAAATAATTTAGGCGAGACAATAACCAAAATAAGTGCTTAATTATTTTAATTTTGATGGCCAATAATCTTTTAGATCCCCTTCGACATAGGGCGATTTTTAATAAAAATCGATAAAAAAAGATGGCATTAACTTGACACTTAAAACCTTCAATTCATCAATGTCAATTTTTAGCGGAAGGCGTTTAGGGGCGAATTTGTCACCGGAAGCGCATTACTGTATTAGTAGTAACAATAATAAAAATTAAAAATTATCAAAAATTTGTTTACCTAGACTGCAACCTTGCATTTGTGGTGGATAAGCAACCCACAATACAACAAAGTATAAACTTTTACATAATTGTAACTAATTTACAGAAAATTGAAAATGAAACGTAATATAATGTACTTATTTTTGTGAAGATTAGTTTTTTCCCTTTTCTCCGCTATCAAAAGACCCAGTAATTAGCGCCCCTGTTTGAAGGATCTGTAAACGTTCCGCATTTAACAGTAAAAACCGAAACCAAGTCCGTACATTAATTAAGATATTATTCGTCAAATATTAATAAGATGTTTGAATTAGGGAATATAAATTAAATCTTGTGTATTCAAAATAAAATTGCTTATAATAAGCAAACTCAAAGTTCTGAAAGATTACACCGTTACTGTAAATACCAATTTTCTTTTTATGTTCCACAATTAAAGTTTGGCGAATAATAATTTATTGTGTACTAAAGGTATTTTCGCATATAGTATGTATAAACTTGTAATAATATTTCTTTGGCTGTACTATTTGTATCTTGGCGAAAAAATCTTTTGACGTGTATGGACCTAATGTAGTGTCAGTAAGAGTAGCACAAAGTTGGTTTTCAATCCGGGAATTTTGATGTCAAAGGTGCACTTCGCTCTGATCGCTCTGTTACGGATAAAATGGACGTAATTTTTGAAAAAGTGTTGCTAGATAAGTATATCAATAGTTACAACTTAGCTAAAGATTTGAAAATTGACCATAAAACAGTTTTGACTCGTTTGAAAGAAGCTGGGTACACAATATAGCTCGATACTTGGGTGCAACATGGGCTCACTGAAAGAAACCTAATGAACCGTCTACTCATTTGCGATTCTTTATGGAGATGTAATGAAACCGAATCGTTTTTGAAGAGATTTATAACTGGTGATGAAAAGTGAATCACGCACGATAATAACGTGCGAAAATGGTCGTGGTCAAAGGTCGGTCAGGCTTCACAGACTGTGGCAGAACCCGGGTTAACTCGCAATAAGGTGATGCTGTGTGTGTGTGTGGTAGGATTGAAAGGGCATTGTTCACTATGACCTTTTACCGCCGGGCAGAACCATCGATTTGGATCTCTGCTGCCAACAACTGACGAGATTAAAGCAAAAAGTTGAAAAAAAGCGTCCGGAATTGATCAACAGAGAGGATGTGGTATTTCATCACGATAACCCTAGACCACTCACATCTTTAGCCACTCAGCAAAATTTAAGAGAGTTTGGCTAGGATTTGTTAATGAATCCGCCATATAGCCCTTACCTTGCACCTGCAGATTTCCATCTGTCTAGGTCTCTTCAGAATTCCTTAGGCAGTGTCAGGTTAACATACTGAGAGGACTGCCAATACTACTTGTCGCGTTTTTTTTATCAGAAGTCTCAAAATTTCTACAGCAACGGGATCTTGTTACTACCTACAAGATGGCAAAAAATCATCGAACAAAATGGCACATATATACAACAATTAAATGTAAACTAACTTTGAAAAAAAATGTCTTGAGTTTTCATATAAAATGCAAAGAAACCTTTCCCCAACCTATTATACATTTTGAATAAAAAATTACAGTCAAGGACTCTCGTTTTAATGACTGTTAGAGATAAGTACACCGCAGCATTCCAAAATAAAATTTGCAACCCGATACATATAATTAAAAGATACTTAATTAGTAAATAATTAAAAATTAACACCATTCCTGTAAATTAATTGATGTATCTTTTAAAATTGCATTTTAAATAATAGGAATTTGATCGTGAAACATAACGTTTGTGAGTAAAAATTTTAATTAAAAGAAATACATGTTAATCTCAAACATACTGACATAATTTGGTATCTGCGACTAGCGTTTAAGAATAAGTCTAATTCTGTAATTATGGAAAAAAATAAGCTCACTAGATCATCTTCGATACTAATAATCAAAAATACAATAATTTCTATAACGTTAACCAAATAAATAACTCTACAATGGAGACTTAAACTACTTTCTATTTTGTAAAATAAGCTATTTTAACAATGGATCCAACCACTAACACACGTGCAGGAAGCAACCGATTTCTGAAATTTTTTATTGTAAACCGGCAAGTAGTAGAAGGAATTTTTTTGTAGGAATTGATAGTTTTGGTGTATCGATCGCCCCATTATTCAAAAACAATAATTTAGAATATCGAATTAAGTAGCAACTTACAAATTAATCTAATTTTAATTTAAATATCTTCTAACGCTCCCGTAGATTATGGAAACAATTGGGATTTGGATTTCCTGACTGATTTTGTACGTTATACATGTAGGTCGTGCTGGGGTCCTGTTATCTTTTCCGTTATCACTGCATATTCGTATAGTTAGAAGCTGTTTCTTTATTGAGAGTATGAGGTATCTAAGTTACTTAATTGAATTTAACATAATAGATACTCGCTCTATAACTAAGTCTGAAGGTATTTAACTTGCTTCAATACGTGTAGTAAAATTTGCCTTGATAATCATGTCCGCATTTTTAAACCGTAACCTCTGCATCTTGCGTAACTTGAGAGCTCGTATTTACTAACAATAATTTATTCATCAACCATTGGTGAAGGATTCTTGTTTGTAAAGGGGACATGTGACATTTGTCTACCGTATCCACCGTCCATCCTAATAAATTCTGTTTTAGGAACATCTTCCGCCGCCGAAAGCACCTTGCACTATCATCTGTTGAGAGACCCGAGACAGCCGTTTGGAAACGATGCAGGTTCAGGATTGGTCCCAAGGACCACCTGAGCAGAGGCTAATCTTTGGGTAGCGCCCGAAACATTTTAACCCGTTTCCACCCCTGGAATGAAAAACCGATATTCGCAAGCCGCCCCAGAAGTAGTCCCGTAAAATAATAACATAAATACCGTAAATTATAATTAAGCTAAAAAAATTTATTGCCAAACGAGTCTTAATTTTTGTATTGGTACGCGTTGAGCGCAGGCTTCACCTGCAACCACCTAAAAACACTTATATTTTATAAATAATACCGTGTAGCAATACTAAGCAATAATTTGTGATCTGAGCGACGTTACACGCTGTTTAGCGGATGTAGTTACGCAACTACACGAACTCTACACTAACTCTACACAACCTCTACACAAACTCTATACGAACTCTACTCAGTAAAGTAAAGATCAATGTGATTCATTACTTTTCCAAGGGGAACAACGGGTTGTTTCAGCTTTCAAAGCTTCATCTACCACAGATTGACAACATGCATACGTTACGTATGGATGCATGGTGGTACTAAGGATGGGTACGGGCAGGATTGGAGCGGAAAGAAGGAAATATATATATATATATATATATATATATATATATATATATTGCCACGCGATAGAGAACAATAAAATAAGAAAAAAAGTTCCTATGAACTTAGGTCCGCAACGCCTTCGTTTGAAAGATTAGGGTGTTTTTGCTCTTCATCATTGTTGCTATTGAAATTTAATTGTTGAAGTGTTATGTCATTGTTTTTGCAAATAAGTTACTTTGGCGCTTTTGGATAATTTGCATGCATAGGATGTATTTTTCTCGTAAACCGTTGGTCCTAGCGACTTCAATAAAGTATATCTTTCTGAATCAGAAAAGATGGGAAAACCAATTTTTCGAATCGAAAATGACATACAGTGTAAGGCAAAAAAGTTAGGACCGATTCAAACAATATGGAAACCTGTATGTGGCGCCCTCTAACAGTAATAAAAGAACTAAGGTCATATTTGAATTCTGCGTGATAAAAAGCCCCTGTATATAAAATTTCGTCTGCTATTACATCATTGTAAGAAGATATTAAGAAAAAAACAAAAAAATAATTAAACTTCAACACCCTATATCTTTTAAACGAAGGCGTTGCGAACCTAAGTTCATAGAAACCTTTTTTCTTATTTTAGTGTCTTGTATCTGTTCAAAAGCTTACGCTTATTATATATATATATATATATATATATATATATATATATATATATATATATATATATATACAGGATGTTACTTAAGTGTATGTACTTATTTTAAAGGGTGATTCCTGAAGCGATTTCGAGCCGGAAAGTTCATATGAATGTACGTCCTCAGAAGCTTCGTTATCGATCTACAGGCTGTTGAAGTTGTTTTTTCGGTTTTTTCCAAATTTTTCGAAAACCCTTCTAGATATTACATTGAAATTTTACATATTGTATAAGAGCATAAAGGCCCTTATTTCAACTGAAAAGTTCATTTTTAATTTAACCAGTGGCGTAGATACAGCTAGGTCATGACATAAATTCCACAAAATAAATGTGTTACGCCACTGTTTTGTATGACGCGTTTACACGATTATTCATCAGAAATCAATTCCATATAAAAAAGGTCTCCATACATTTTCACGTAAAACTCACCGTTTAGGAAAAAATAATTAAAAAGTGTAGTGTCGTTATAACGAGCAATTTATTTACAAGATAAATATATGTCACAAAAACACAAGTGATCTCTGTCCGTTGATAAGGAAACATCGCTATGTATTTCGTTAATAATTCTGTCATGTCAGTCTTATTCTTGACAGGCAATAACTAGTTTGAAAATTTGTTCCTTTGTTGTTTTCGAAGTGTTTTGTCTTCATAAAAGTAAGAGAAATGGTCAATTATGCTATTTCGGAGATGACCGACATGCATTTCGTCTATGGTCTAGCTGACGGCAATGCTAAACAATCCAGGCGTATTACCAAGAAAGATTTCCCAACCGTGCTGTTCCCGATAGTAGAAAATTCACAAACATCCATCTGCGACTGTCTCAATATGGCAGTTTACGAAATGGAAGCCGAGAGGGACGACTTCGTACAGTGAGGACGGCGGAAGTAGAGGAGGCTGTTCTCCATGAAATTGAACAGAATCCAGGATCTAGTACACGCAAAATTGGGAGTGCATTGAATATTTGCCACAAAACTGTATGGGAAATTTTGAGAGAATATTTGCTGTATCCGTATCATCTGCAAAGAGTGCAAGCTCTCCTTCCACGAGATTTTCCAGCACGCAGGAATTTTTACATGTGGTTTCTCCAGAAGGTTGCAGAAAATCCTCATTTCGACAGGCAAGTTATCTTCACGGATGAAGCAAATTTCTCCAGAGAAGCAATCAGAAATTTTCGTAATGCTCATTTATGAAGCGAAGAGAACCCTCATGCTATAGTAGAAACAAAATTTCAGCAGCAATTTTCAGTCAACGTGTGGGTTGGTATTATTGGAGATTTTTTAGTTGGACCATTCTTTCTTCCAAGGCGCCTTGACGGCAATACCTATCGTGCGTTTCTTCAAAATAATTTGCCTGAATTACTAGAAAATGTCCCTCTTCTAGTACGTCAGCACATGTGTTTCATGCACGACGGTGCCCCGGCCCACTTCAGCATTTTAGTGCGTGAATATTTGAATTCGGTTTACCCAAATCGATGGATAGGTCGTGAGGGGCCTCAGTTCTGGCCACCGAGATCGCCTGATCTGAACAGCTTAGACTTTTATTTCTGGGGGAATCTTAAAACTCTAGTTTATAATACACCAGTTCAGACGTTGGAAGACTTACGCAATAGAATAATTGAGGGCTGTGCAACCATACAGAACACACCAGGAATTTTTGAAAGAGTGCGTCGTTCAATGAGGAGAAGAGCAGAAGCCTGTATAGAAGCAGATGGTGGACATTTTCAGCATTTTTTATGAATGACTGCACAAAAGTTTTTTCCTTTATTGTTCAGTTTCTGTAAATAGTTTCTATGTTAGGAAAAAATGCACGTTATAACGACACGACACTTTTTCATTATTTTTTCCTAAACGGTGAGTTTTACGTGAAAATGTATGGAGACCTTTTTTGTTTGCAATTGATTTCTGATGAATGTCGTGTAAACGCATCATATAAAACAGTGGCGTAACACATTCTTTGTGGAATTTATGTCATGACCTAGCTGTATCTACGCCACTGGCTAAATTAAAAATGAACTTTTCAGTTGAAATAAGGGCCTTCATGCCCTTATACAATATGTAAAATTTCAATGTAATATCTAGAAGGGTTTTCGAAAAATTTGGAATAAACCGAAAAAACACAACTTCAACAGCCTGTAGATCGATAACAAAGCTTCTGAGGACATACATTCATATGAACTTTCCGGCTCGAAATCGTTTCAGGAATCACCCCTTAAAATAAGTACATACACTTAAGTAACACCCATAAAATAAGGGTAAGCTTTTGAATAGATTTGTATACCCAGCGGTTTGAATATTAATAATAAACAAATATAATAAGTGTCCGGCAACATGAGCGCCTTCTTCTATATCTTCCGTTTCATATAAGCCAGATTAATAAAATTTGGGATAGGGTTATAGTTTAGTTGTGTGTATATTTTAAAATTATTCACGTGTATTCAGGTTGTTTATTTAAAGATGACCAAACTATAATAAAAAAAATTCAAATGAAACTCCCTGTATATTATTACTTTTTTGAATTCTACACATTGTTCCTAACAAATTCGCAATATATTTCCCTATCCCTAAATATATCCGTTTTTGAGTTATGTCGATTTTTATAAAAATAATAAAAATTACAGAGATAGCTTTGAAAATGTACCTCCTTAACCATTGAAAAGCAACAGTTATCTAATTTATATCAGAACAAGTATACAGATAGAGCTTTCTTATAATGCAAAGGAAATGCCATAATTGCCTACAGTGTGTTTACAATTGACTTGCCAATCAGACATTATTCCAACTAGTAAAAGTTTACTTTTTCAAATACACCCTGTACATTATTCCGTTTTTGGTTTCTACATATTAACCCTTATCGATTCGATATACAATTCCCTATCCCTAAATATAGCCGTTTCCGAATTATTTTCAAAATGTATAAGATTATTGGAACATTTTTTTAAATCCATGGCCTCGTATAAATAGAAAAAAAAAACAGTAGAAAACAATTGTATTGCAAATTAAAAAACGCAACAGAATCTAATACACTATAATTATTAAAATTATATCTAAAAATACAAAACTAATAAAATAAAAAAAAATAATAATTTAACGCTAATCATTAGCGATAATGATTTATAATAATTGTTCAAAATGTTGTCCGTTTTCTCGGATGCAGCCCTGAAGTCGATCTTTAAAAGATTGTTTAAATCTAAACAACAACTCAGGAGTAATGCTATGAAAATACTGTGTAATACGATTACGCATATCTTCGACAGTGGTTGGTGGTTCCCTATAGACAATACTTTTTATGTAACCCCATAAAAAGAAATGTATTCTTGTGAGATCAGGGGATCTAGCTGGCCACATCACAGGTCCATTTCTCCCAATCCATTTATTTGGAAAGACTCTATTGAGATAATCTACATCTGCAGAGTAGTGAGCAGGAGCGCCATCATGTTGATACCAGATTGTGAGTCTAATATCAAGAGTAATATTTTCTAATAAGCCCGGTAAATCGTGACGCAAAAACTTAAGGTACTTCTCAACATTCAAGTGTCCATCAAAAAAGAATCCATTCTTATGAAATGTTGATTCGTCTGTCCATAAAATATTGCAAAAAAAATTTGGGTTTTGAGTAATTTTTCTCTGGTCCAGTTACAAAATCTTACTCGATGATCCAAGTCTGCATCGCTCAATCCTTGGTGTAACTGAATATGATAGGAATGTAAGCGATTCTTCTTTAAAAGACGGCCTACTGATCTCTCACTTATACCAACTATTTCACTTATGTCCTTTTGGCTTCTGTGATGATCCTCTTCGATGGCGAGAAGAACCCTCAATTCACTATCTTCATTTGTATAAGGTTTAACACGTTCATATTTGGAGTAATTGGCACGTGAAGTTGCAATAAATCTACTCATAACTTTCTGAAACGATCTTGCGTTTGGACGTCTTCTATCTGCATATCTTTCAGCATAAATTCTGCTGGCTAATAAACAGTTTCTTTCTGCAGCACTCAACACGAATATCATATCAACTAACTCGTTTTATAAAAATCTTGATTACTAACAATAACACTCGTAAATGGTTAATTACAGTTTTATTTATTTACGTCAAATATTCAATTTTTATAAGAAGCACACTTGATTTTAGAATTTTACTTGAAATTGAAGTAAATTTTTGTCAAATTCTTGTTAACATGCAATGCCTCCAGTACAAAAATTGTAATTAGTCTTCTATCATAATACATTAGTTTCTGTTGCGTTTTTTAATGTATAATACAATTGTTTTATGATGTTCCTTTTTATCTATACGAGGCCATAGATTTAAAAATGTCTATAATCTTATACATTTTGAAAAATTGAAAATAATTCGGAAACGGCTATATTTAGGGATAGGGATAAGGGTTAATATGTAGAAACCAAAAATGTAATAATATACAGGGTGTTTTATTTGAAAAAATAAACTTTTACTAGTTCGAATAATGGTTGATTGGCAAGTCAACTATAAGCAGCCTGTATGCAATTATGTCATTTTCTTCACATTAAAAGGAATCTCTATCTGTGTACTTATTCTCATATAAATTAGATAACTTTTATTTTTCAACAGTTAAGGAGGTATATTTTCAAATCATCAAACTCTGTAATTTCAATTTTTTTTTTAGAAAAATCGAACTAACTCAAAAACGGCTATATTTAGGATAGGGAAATATATTGCGAATTTCTTAGGAACAATGTGTAGAATTCAAAAAAGTAATAACATACACGGTGTTCCGTTTAAATTTTTTTGTAATAATTTGGTCCTCTTTAAATAAACAACCTGTATTTGCGTGAATAATTTTAAAATATGCACACAACTAAACTATAACTGCATTCCAAATTTTATTAAGCTAGCTTATATAAAGCGGAAGATATAGAAGAAAGCGCTCTTATTGTTTTACAATATACGAGGTGCGTCTTAAAAGTGTGGTAACAAATAATGTTTTTTAAAACAGAACATCCTAATTTTCTGATTTATCGCCAGATTTTAATGTGAATTTACGTAAGATGTTTTACCTTAAAAATTTTCCGTTTTCGAATTATCTGGAAAAATATGAAAATTTTGACAACTGCGCGGTTCCACAAAAATCGGTGCTGTACCCTGACCTCTGCGAATTTCGGAATCGTTTATTCTGGGGGCCTAAGAAATCTTAATAAGCTACGTTTTGAAGTATTTAATTTAAATAATTCATCCGTAGTTACATTATTTCAAACCTCAATAACTTGTTTATTTCAAATGGAATACCCTAATTTTTATACCGTTTTCGGATTCTAATTTTAGGATCAGTTTATGTAAGATGTCTTATCTTTAAAATTTACGGTTTCCGAATTATTCGGCAAAATTAAGAAAATTATTAGTTTTTATTTTGATCAACTCAACCGGCTACATGTTTACAATCCAAAAATGTATTAAACTTCAGAAAATTATTTTTAGGCAAATAAGGTGTTCATAATATATTCTCAAGCTATCCCCGATTTCGATCACAACACAATTGCAGTCTTGCCAGAAAAGACCTATTTACTTCTCATAACACATTAATTTTGCGTTGTCTCATATCTTCTGTAGTAGTCATACGAGTTTGATATACAACTTTTTTTATGTGACCCCATAGAAAAAAATTTAATTTTGTAAAGTCTGAACATCTAGGCAGCCGAGAATCTGGACTACCACGGCCTATGCATCTGCCTTCAAATTCTCCATTTATGTAGTTTCTCACACTTAACGCAAACGCTCAGAAGCACCGCCTTGATATAGCCTCATATTTTGCTTTAAAACAACCGGAATGTTTTGTAAAAGTTGGGAAAAATCATTTTTAAACAAACACAAATATTCAGCACCATTCAAACGCCAGGGAAGGCGACATGTATAAAAGAAGTTGTGGAGTGAAAATGTGTTTATTTAATATTAACGCGACACGGTCGCAAATTGGATCGCGTGCCATTCTGAACTGAGAGTCTTGATTTAACATCAATGCAGAACTGTTGATGACTTTTACGTATGGCCGTTTTAAAGTAATTTAAGACTAAAAGTTAAAATTTTTTCGCCGATAATCATTAAACAAAGTCACTATAATCTATTAGTGATTGTATACTGTTGTTAAAAGTGCCTAAAAACTATATAACGGGATCTGACAAATTAATGAACAATATCCTGTTAAAGCATTCAGTTTAATAGAGTTTAACATTTGTGTGTACTGAATTTAATACGTTTTAAGTGGAACAATATATTAATAACTATAAATTTAAACTATAATTTAAAAAGTTCTAGATTTCACAGCTACTTAAATATAAATGGAAACTAAACCTTACATTTTTTATTTAATTTCAATAATTAATTAAGTTCAAGAAGATTGGAACATGCGTACACCGAACTTTGTTTTAGGAATATATCGACTGGGTGTAAAATGTGGGTATTCAACAAGAGGTACTTATTATTGTGTGATGCAATTACGAAACACATTCAATTTCATTTCCATTTCAGTAGAATAAGTAAAACACATTTAAAAGTTAAACTAGTTAAATCACTTAGTATGCAAATATGCAATACCAATTATTTCAATATAAATAGACCAATGTACTAAAGGAATGTAAAGTCATGCATTCTTATCAACACACTTTTTAATATTATAAATAGAAGTAACCAGGTAATACTAGAACAATGTACGTTTGTCGTTAAGTACATCATTCTTAATGTGTGTAATAAATAATCTGTATAAAACATGTGAGAATAAATAATAACACCACTCTAACCTTAACAAACACCAATTGAGGTTAAATACTACAATTGGATTACATATTACCAATTAAGTAAGAGATCTTTATCTTTATTATACAATTTTGAAATCAGTCAATGGTACGTACTGAGATTAAATTTAAATTTCAAATACATTATAAAAGATTTGCTTGATCAAGTGAACTAATTGAGTGTGGGATTGAATGATTGTACATATATCTTCAAGAGCTAGATGCAGTGCTGTTAAGATTTATTCAAGATTTGCAATGATTATGTTGATAATGTCATGTAAAAAAAATTTTAAGACATATTGTTTAGTTTGAAACTGTCTAGTTTACACTTGTGATAATTTGTTTGATTTTATACAAACAAACTAAATATCACCATTACATTAAAGTTGGAAAAGATTCGACTGGTCTAACTTGTTGAGTTCATTGATCTAAGACTAATTAAGAATTCCAGCTGTACGCGAATTTATTGTGACTTTCACATTCTAACATAACTGGCAGTTAGGAGACAAAATTAAGTTAAAAATGTATATTACCCTTTAAAAATTCATTGTTTATTAGTGTTCAATAAACAAATTTGACAACAAAATTAGTTATTGTCCTTAGAAAAAAAGTTTAGTACATTAATTGAAAAAATAATTATTGGTTACAACCTAAATCAGTTAATTTGGATCATTCAAATTTGAAGTAGTATTTTGATATTCACTGAAAAATCATTTAAAATTAAAAGCTTAAACAGAACATTATATAAACCTATAGCTCGAGAAATACAATATTGTTATATCAGAGGGTTTTAGAAATAAATTAAGAGGTTAATTTTAATTACAGTTAGCATACTATTGATAAATTCTATCTTTGTGTTAATATTAGATATTAATAGCCTTAAATTTATTTTTGAACTGGTTTACATAATCTGATATTGAAAATTTCGGTTAAATTAAGGGCACCTCACCTGAAGTGAACCGAGCTTAATTTGGTACTTTTAATAAACCTAAAATGTGTATATGTTGAATTTAAACCAACTACATCTCTTCGTGGAATTGCATATGAGTACTTTGTATCCTACGGATTACCAGAAGAGACTATATTTTGCCTGATAGTTTATTAATGAAGATTTAGATGAAGATAATTTCTCGAAAACTATTCTATTTAGGGATGAGGCAAAATTTACTAGCGGGATATTGAATAGAAGAAATAACATCATTACATCAACATGTTTATTCGGTTAATGTTTGGTGCGGTATTCTCTGTACCAAAATTCTTGGACATACCTTCATGAACAGAATCTAAATTCTGGAAGATTCCTTTTTACAAAACGAATTAGAAGAAATCTTGGATAACCTTCTGATGAATTTCATTCAAAATCTGTGTTACTTTCAACACGACGGTGCAATAGCACAAAACGCACTAACTGTGTCAAACTACGTGCAAGAACGTTTTTATAGGGAATCGGGGTCCTGTTATTTGGGCGCCATGATTTCCAGACTTAAGCCCTCTGGACCTTTTTTATGGGGAGCAATTAAGGGTAATGTGTACAAAGAAAAGGTTTGGAAGTGTTACAAAATAAAATAAAAGTTACTATCCAACAAATTCGACTCAGAACCTTACTAAAAGTGCAAAGAGAGATGCTAAGACATTGTCAGATATGAAAACAATGGTTGACATTTTGAGGGCTTTTTATGACTTTAGGGTTTAAATTATTTCGTTACCGTTATCATAATATTTATTCTATGTATTCTGTTACAGTTTGTTCCATTTTAATTCGTTAGTAGTATAAATATGTTTTATAAATTGTTAGATACAGAGAGATAAAAAAAATGGCAAACCGTACATTTTTGAAATCATAAAAAAATTTTTATTAATTGAATGAGTCGATAGCTACCCGAGATTGCCATTTAAAAAATGTATTATGTTACAGTTTGTTCTATTTTAATTCGTTAGTAGTATAAACATTTTTTTATACATTGTGAGATACAGAGAGATAAAAAAAATGGCAAACCATACATTTTAAAAATCATAAAAGATTTAATTAATTGAATGAGTCGATAGCTACCCGATATTGCCATTTAAAAAATGTATTCTGTTACAGTTTGTTCTATTTTAATTCGTTAGTAGTATATATTTTCTTTTATAAATTGTGAGATACAGAGAGATAAAAAAAATGGCAAACCATACATTTTTGAAATCATAAAAAAATTTAATTAATTGAATGAGTCGATATCTACCCGAGATTGCCATTTAAAAAATGTATTCTGTTACAGTTTGTTCTATTTTAATTCGTTAGTAGTATAAACATTTTTTTATACATTGTGAGATACAGAGAGATAAAAAAAATGGCAAACCATACATTTTAAAAATCATAAAAAAATTTAATTAATTGAATGAGTCGATAGTTACCCGATATTGCCATTTAAAAAATGTATTCTGTTACAGTTTGTTCTATTTTAATTCGTTAGTAATATATATTTTTTTACACATTGTGAGATACAGAGAGATAAAAAAAATGGCAAACCATACATTTTTGAAATCATAAAAAAATTTAATTAATTTAATGAGTCGATATCTACCCGAGATTGCCATTTAAAAAATGTATTCTGTTACAGTTTGTTCTATTTTAATTCGTTAGTAGTATAAACATTTTTTTATACATTGTGAGATACAGAGAGATAAAAAAAATGGCTAACCACACATTTTTGAAATCATAAAAAAATTAAATTAATTGAATGAGTCGATAGCTACCCGAGATTGCCATTTAAAAAATGTATTGTGTTACAGTTTGTTCTATTTTAATTCGTTAGTAGTATAAATATTTTTTTATACATTGTGAGATACAGAGGGATAAAAGAAATGGCAAACCATACATTTTTGAAATCATAAAAAAATTAAATTAATTGAATGAGTCGATAGCTACCCGAGATTGCCATTTAAAAAATGTATTCTGTTACAGTTTGTTCTATTTTAATTCGTTAGTAGTATAAACATTTTTTATACATTGTGAGATACAGAGAGATAAAAAAATGGCAAACCATACATTTTAAAATCATAAAAGATTTAATTAATTGAATGAGTCGATAGCTACCGATATTGCCATTTAAAAATGTATTTTACAGTTTGTTCTATTTTAATTCGTTAGTAGTATAAATATTTTCTTTTATAAATTGTGAGATACAGAGAGATAAAAAATGGCAAACCATACATTTTGAAATCATTAAAAATTTAATTAATTGAATGAGTCGATAGCTACCTGAGATTGCCATTTAAAAATGTATTCTGTTACAGTTTGTTCTATTTTAATTCGTTAGTAGTATAAATATTTTTTATACATTGTGAGATACAGAGGGATAAAAGAAATGGCAAACCATACATTTTTGAAATCATAAAAAAATTAAATTAATTGAATGAGTCGATAGCTACCCGAGATTGCCATTTAAAAAATGTATTCTGTTACAGTTTGTTCTATTTTAATTCGTTAGTAGTATAAATATTTTTTTATACATTGTGAGATACAGGGGGATAAAAGAAATGGCAAACCATACATTTTTGAAATCATAAAAAAATTTAATTAATTGAATGAGTCGATAGCTAGCCGAGATTGCCATTTAAAAAATGTATTCAGTTCTATTTTAATTCGTTGGTAGTATAAATATTTTTTTGTAAATTGTGAGATACAGAGAGATAAAAAAAAATGGCAAACCATACATTTTTGAAATCATTAAAAAATTTAATTAATTGAACGAGTCGATAGCTACCCGAGATTGCTATTTAAAAAATGTATTCTGTTACAGTTTGTTCTATTTTAATTCGTTAGTAGTATAAATATTTTTTTATACATTGTGAGATACAGAGAGATAAAAAAAAATAAAAAACCGTGCATTTTTTAAATCATAAAAAAATTTAATTAATTGAATGAGTCGATAGCTACCCGAGATTGCCATTTAAAAAATGTATTCTGTTACAGTTTGTTCTATTTTAATTCGTTAGTAGTATAAACGTTTTTTATATATTGTGAGATACAGAGAGATAAAAAAAATGGCAAAACATTTTTGAAATCATAAAAAAATGTAATTAATTGAATGAGTCGATTGCTACCCGAGATTGCCATTTAAAAAAAAAATTAAGTTTGGGTTGTAGCTCAAAACATATTAACACAAAATAAATTTCTACCAGTTTATAATATTTAGCTTAAATCATTTTGAAACTTTTTGTATTTTAAATATTACATGAATAATGAACGATTGAAGTTATAGACGAATTTCAGTATTTTTCGAGTATCTCAGTAGGCTGAGAGAATTTTTACATTTTCTCATAGTCATTAGATTCCCCTCTTAACCCTAGGGTATTTAAGCATTTACATAATCCGGGCTTCTGAGACCCGTGAAATAAGATCACGTATAGTCAGAATGAAAACGGTATTTAGAAAGCGAAACAATGAAAAGCAGACTACGCGATCTTTTGATGCTTTCATTTGTTTTGAAGTGTCACGCTTACTCTGACGTAGTATCACTCACAACAGTAATATTTTTATCCAACAGATAAATTGCTAGTGGAACACTAGTGAAGAATTTGTCTATCGTGACATTGAGACCAGAATTATGAATGCCACGCACAAGAGTTTGTACTGCGTCAAGCCCAAGCTTTTTATATGGAGGTTCTCTTGGCTGGTGACCAACATAAACAAAACCATGCACAGCATAACCAAGCTTAGATTCACACATCCAAAATATTTTAAGTTCATATTTTAACGGTTTACTTGGCATATATTAGACGAATCTGCATCTACCTCTAAACCCAAGGAGTTGTTCATCAATAGTGATATTAGTATCCGGTATGACGCGTTTTGCATTTCTGAATGAATAAATCCCAAATGAAGGACACCATTGCTAACTTATTGGTTCCCAAACGCGAATTCCCGGTTCTCTTGTCGTCAAATGTGACGAATCCTCGTGTTTCTTCACAGCGAAATATGGACATTGTGGCTCGGTATATAGGATTGGCAAATTCACTACAAAGTAGTTCTCTCGCTGGAACATCCCAGCTTGCAGAATGCAAGAAATTCATCAACAGTTACATATTTCCGCGGTTTTACTTTTGCTCCGTAAAGTCTCCCCTCTAAATTAGTACAGTTCACAATTTCTTGTACAATAACGGAAGTTACATACGCTTTGTTTGGTGTTTCAGCCATATGTTTTCTTCATAGTCCTAGCGCACGCCGAATAATGTTGTGCGGTTGAACTTTATTTTTTGTTGGAGGTTCCAAACTTCAATCCAGGCCACTTGAAGCAATATAACCACTCGTTGACGAATTACTAATATCGTCAACATCATCCTCTGAATTATCGTCAACTGAATCCACAATACTCGTCAGAAATCAATTCAAAATTTGTGTCTTCTGTGTCATCATTTTCTGCTTCTGACACATCACTTTCTTCAGAAAGCAGATCATCACTTTCAGCTACCCACTGCGACACTGTTTCTTCATAGACACAGTCACCAAATCTTATCTTTTCATCTTTTCACAAATTCTTTTTTGACGCCATTATCATATGTGATTCATACGTTCATTCAATGCAACTTTAATGCAACTGAATGAAAATCAGCTGCGTCTAATACATCCAGCAGTAGTCCAGGTTTCAACTTGCACAGACACCTACATTTCCGCGCAGCATTGCTTGACAAATTATAATAACTATTAGTTTTATAGGAACTAGTTGTACACGGGCTTCGGAGGCCCGGTTTATGTAAATACGGGGTACTAATGGAAATTTATTTTTCGATTTCTAAATACACTTGAATGTTTTTTGAATCAAGTGTGTGTTGAATGAAGACATGTTGAGAGCATATCTGAATGCTCAAGCCTGTTGAAATTATTTTAAGCAAATTATGAGTAAGTAAAATCTCTTCGGGCCAGAAAGGTCCAGTTTACGCATCCTATAGTTAATTCTGCCCAATTTTGCTATAACCGATTCTCTAGCTTTTATATTAACAGTGTAACTCATAGATCGTGGGTAGATTTTAGACACCCTGTATATTAATAATTTATTATTATTTCAATCATCAACGTTAGAAAAACTGCTATGGATAGCAACGTGTACGCACATTTAAATAATTAAGGATCATCTTTGTCAAGTAGGTTTTATATACAGAAATATGCTAGTTATTATACTGTGCTTAAATTCATCTCTGCCAATTAAAATGATTTAATCCGGAATACTGTATTAAATAATCATAATTGGTGTTAATTATTTATCTCTTTGATTCAAATATTATACACTTGCGTATTTGTTTGAAGTTTCCTAACACATAAATACAAATTCATATAGCGTAGTACAAATGAATTTGCGATTCAGAAACTTTATGTTATTATGCGCTTGTATCATAAATACTTAATGAAGTTAAGTTCACAGTAATAACGCAATCTTACAGAACTCCTTTAAATTCTAAATTGAGGTAAAATTAAACCTCTCTGAATCTTAATTTTAAATATAATGTATGTATAGTGTAGAAAAGGGTACACAAAATTTGATTATCAAGACTTATTCTGCACTAAATATTTATGTAAGAACAACTTAATCTTCTAAAAGTGAAAAGATTCAAATTAATTTTAATTAGTTAAAAAATTAAGTAAAGGTTATTTGAAATCTGCTTAAAACAGTCGTTTTCAAAGTTCATTTCTGTTAATAAACCTCTATAATTTTCTCGTTCAGTGAATTGCCTTCTTCATTTTACTGGGATTTTATCACTACCTCCTTTATATCATCGGACTTACAGTTTATCTTAAGTTTCTTAATGTTACACGTTTCTCATTAAGTGCTACTTTTTTTGTAAAATTGAGAAATAGGGCTATATAATTGAGTTTCATGCAATAAATTTTGTGCAAGAATACTCGACTCTGTACCACACCTAATTTCGTATAAATAAAACATGAAAAGTACAAAAACACATTTATACTTCTAAACCCGTCTCGTATACAAAAATTCACTGGAAAAATACATAACATTTTTTATTAAATAGCTATTTTAATGATATTCTATTTTTTGGAAACCACTGAAATCCATAGAGCGGGGTGAGCACAACACGTTCAAGTAGGGAATATTTGTCATTAGTGTTGGTAAGTGATCACTACTTTGAAAAACTTTAACATTTTATACTTATGCCGTACCAGTTGTCAAGTAATAGAAAATTATAACTTCATATGGCTTTTTCTGCCTAACGAAAACAAAAGGAAAAGACTAACTTAGCTGCGCCACCTGCAACGTCTTTACTCCTTAAGGGAGTCTTTAAATCCATATCATTTTCCATATAAATTTGAATACTCATAATTTGTCAAGTATTTTCTAGAATTGAATCAACACTTTATATGCGATGGACAATAATAGTATCAATAAAATCAATATACAAAGTGTCCGCGAATACAGAGACGTATAGAAGTATTCAAAATAAAAAAAAACGTCATGCGAATATTAGTCCGGAAATCCTTAGTTTCAGAGAGTTGAACTTTTAATTTATAAACAGATTATAAATCGTACGATCATAGGTTGAAATCTCTTATTCTGAATAATATATCTAAAACATATCTATCAACTACAGAATACATTTATAAGATGTTCCTTTATTGTGGCTGTGGCCCATTTTACAACTTTAAAGTTTTTTCAGGTACTCCAATGACACGAATTTACTCGAAAATGGTATTGCTCATTTGCTTACTTACATTTTAGGCCTCTTTCATTTTTTGCTATCTCTCACAGTATGCATGGTAGAGAATTTTAAATTGCGAATGTAATGAATGAAATTTCCTTGTGTATCAGAGACAAAGCGCAATGAACAGGATGCTGTGGAGATGGAGGATACGAGCCTAGAGCTATGATCAGGAGTTGAGACTGCAATGTCTGGCGCTAAAGGAGTTGGAGTGATCTTGAGTGAACGAGCGAACAGATGTGTTAAATAGTGCGAATTGGTATCCCTCAGGGTAATGTGGGTTAGAATGCAAGTGTAATTTTCTCATTACATAACATGCACTAGTAAGTGGAGAAAGAGGCCAAGAGTGTGTGAAATTCTGGAATGATGTAGAGAATGTGTTGAACGTATGTAAGCCAAACGAGAGTGGTGATATTGAGAGGTATGAATGGATGGGTGTACACAGAAAATATACTGAACTCGGGGATCAAGGAGTCAATGAAAATGGTGAACGCCTTGTGAAGATCTGTGTGGAAAGAAACCTATTTGTATCTAATACGTGGTTGACGCATAAAAAAGTACACACGTATACATGGCAAAGAAGCGAATCTAAAAGTATGATGCACTTGATAGTGTATGATGTATGACTTAGAAGCCAGGTGAGAGATACAAAGGTAATGCGCTGAGCGTGGTGTGGATCGGACCTTCGTTGTATCCAGAATATATTTAGGGCAAAGCGAGTCTGGACAAGGAAGGAAAATGTAGTGCGAATGTCCAGAACTAGTGTAGATAAACTAGTAAATAATGACGTGAGAACGAAATGTGCCGATGCTGCGAGTAAAGAGTTAAATGTGAATGAAGCAGCGTCAAAAACACAAAACGTTTCCCAAGAGAGATCGCTGCTGGAGTGATGAATACGAGGAACGAAATAGAATGGAACAATTGTGAAGTGAGGAAATGGTGGCAAGAAAATTTCGGAAAGCTGTACAGTAGTGAGGAAAATAAGACAAAAGAGTTAAATGAGGAGAACGTAGAAGGAATAGTGAATGAAACTGAGAAGAATATTGGGTTAAATGAGATAGAGAAAACAGTAGGAAGTGTAAAACACGGTAAAGTAGCAGGCGTGGATGAAATTACTCGTGAAATGCTAAAATATGGAGGTGCAAAGCATATACAACAAGTAGACGATTTGGTACAACTGGGTAGAATGTGTACTGCAGATGGTACAATGGATGGCGGGATTGATGGGCGGGAGCAATCTATAGTGGCGAGTTTGTCCCGTCAGTACTCTATGGAAGTGAGACATAGGTACGTCAAGAAAAATCAGGAAAGAGGAATAAATGTTGTGGACTTGAGATTCCTGAGAAGTGCATGCGCTAAAGCGTCAAGGGATAAGATGAAGAATAAGTGTATAATGAAGGAGTATGGCGAAGAATAGACAATGATAGATAGGTATAAAAATAGTACACAACATCGAGAGAATAAGAAACGCAAGATTAACAAGGCAAATCAATGTGGGTGAGGTAGAGGTAAATGAATGCGCAAGGTAATGGAGTCACGACTACGTTATGTTATGTTATGCTGTTCTATGTTATGTTATGTTATATTATGTTATGTTATGTTATGTTATGTTATGTAATGTTATGTTATGCTATGCTATGCTATGCTATGTTATGTTATGTTATGTTATGTTACGTTACGTTACGTTACGTTACGTTACGTTACGTTACGTTACGTTACGTTACGTTACGTTACGTGTACGTTACGTTACGTTACGTTACGTTACGTTACGTTACGTTACGTTACGTTACGTTACGTTATCTTATGTTATGTTATGTTACGTTACGTTACGTTACGTTACGTTACGTTACGTTACGTTACGTTAGTACGTTACGTTACGTTACGTTCGTTACGTTGCGTCGTTGCGTTGCGTTACGTTGCGTTACGTTGCGTTACTTATGTTATGTTACGTTACGTTACGTTACGTTACGTTACGTTACGTTACGTTACGTTACGTTACGTTACGTTACGTTACGTTACGTTACGTTACGTTCGTTACGTTGCGTTACGTTACGTACGTTACGTTACGTTACGTACGTACGTTACGTTACGTTACGTTACGTTACGTTACGTTACGTTACGTTACGTTACGTTACGTTACGTTACGTTACGTTACGTTATGACGTTACGTTATGTTACGTTACGTACGTTTACGTTACGTCTGTACGTTGTACTTACGTTACGTTACGTGCTAGTTGTTATGTTGTTACGTTATGTTGTTTGCTTCTTATGTTATGTTGTGTTCTTGTTGTTTGTGTTGTGTTGGTTGCGTTGTGTTGTGTTGCTGTTGTGTGGTTGTGTTGTGTTGGTTGTTGTTGGTTGTTGTGTTGTGTTGTGTTGTGTTGTTGTTGTGTTGTGTTGTGTTGTGTTTGTTGTATTGTGTTGTGTTGTGTTGTTGTGTGTGTTGTGTTGTGTTGTGTTGTGTTGTGCTTGTTTGTGTTGTGTGTGTTGTTGTCTGTGTTGTGTGTGTTGTGTGCGTAGTGTTGTGTTGTGTTGTGTTGTGTTGTGTTGCGTTATGTTGTTTGTCTTGTATTGTTGTTTGTGTTGTGTGTGTGTCTGTGCTGTGTTGTGCTGTGCTGTGTGTTGTGCTGTGTGTGTGTTGTGCTGTGCTGTGCTATGCTGTGCTGTGCTGTGCTGTGCTGTGTGTGCTGTGCTGTGCTGTGCTGTGCTATGTGTGTGCTGTGCTGTGCTGCGATGTGCTGTGCTGTGCTGTGCTGTGCTGTGCTGTGCTGTGCTGTGCTGTGCTGTGCTGTGCTGTGCTGTGCTGTGCTGTTGTGTTGTGTTGTGTTGTTGTGTTGTGTTGTGTTGTGTTGTGTTGTGTTGTGTGGGTTGTGTTGTGTTGTGTTGTGTTGTGTTGTTTTGTGTTGTGTTGTGTTGTGTTGTGTTGTGTTGTGTTGTGTGTGTTGTGTTGTTTGTTGTGTTTGTGTTGTGCTGTGTTGTGCGGTTGTGTGTGTTGTGTTGCTGTTGTCATTATGTTGCGTTGCGTTGAGTTGTGTGCGTTGCGTTGAGTTGCGTTGCGTTGCGTTGCGTTGCGTTGAGTTCCGTTGCGTTGCGTTGCGGTGCGTTGTGTTGTGTTGTGTTATGCTGCGTTGTGTTGTGTTGCGTTGCGTTGCGTTGCGTTGCGTTGCGTTGTGTTGTGCTGTGTTGTGTTGTGTTGGGATGATCAGGTAACTGGAGCACCTCGTCCTATTTATTTCCTTCCAAATTGTGTATTCAGGTACTCTCGAACATTAAATAAGGAATAAGGGGTGCACCATCTTGTACATTTCATTTTATGGTAGTAAGGTAATACCAAATGATCACTAATTTACGGTGTACAAATCATCCTGATACCATGCAGTTTAATAATATTATTGTGATTACCATAGTAGAATCTTTGAAGAAAGATAAGGAGTTCTAAAAACAAAAGGGCATGTCAGAGACTATGTATGAATCTTGCGGAAGCTAGGGAGGTATGCAGAGATAGGAAAGCATGGCGAAAGATTGTGAATAAAAAATAAATAAGAGGCAGAAATTGTTTTGCCTACCCCGCAACGGAATGGCGTGAAGGTTAAGTTAACCACAACATTTTAGCCCAAAAATGTTATGAAAAAGACGAGCAACTAATTTTAATTTAGTGTAACAAAGTATCACCAAATTAGCTTCTTATGTATCAATCATGGAGATACTGCGTCTTGTTATAAGGTTTTCATAATTTTTATAACGTTTTCGCCCAAACATTTCATAATGGTACGAGCAAGAAATCGAAATTATACAAATGAAGAAATTCCGAGTAATATTTCAGTACTCTCAAAAAAAAAAAAACTAACAGCTAACGTGGTCTACGTATATAAACATTACATGACCTATTCCGAGCGCCTTGATTACGACTGAGAAGTGTTTGGCGACCTCGCCCAAGATGTCATTACGATGAGAGATGATCATATAATCAATCCTCACATTATACAGAACATATCATGAGTTACCTCCACCCCTCGGTCTCATGATCTGTTTGTTTAGATCTTTTTTTTTATGGTTCCATATTCACTTTATATATATATATATATATATATATATATATATATATATATATATATATATATATATATATATATATATATATATATATATATATATATATATATATATATATATATATATATATATATATATATATATAATATTACCACTTTCGTAGCTCGTTATGTAATATTTATAAATGCTTTTTTGTGCAAAATGATCAGTGGGCTTTGGTTGTAGACAACATCAACGTAACTACTTTAAATCGTTTTAAGCATTTAATGAAATTTTACAGCTCCCCATAACTAATTTTAAATACTAAAGAAGTAGCAAGTTTATAGTGTAATTACTGTTTTCACTACTTTGGGAGAGTAACCTGTGTAATCCTAAATTTTTTGTTCTAAGTCATTATCACGCAAAGAACTGTCAACATAAATATTTTAATCTTAAAAAATATTGTGAACAAATTTACTGTTGAATTCAAACAAAATAAGTAGATATACGTCCGGAGAAAGAACGGATAAAATAGTGTAATTTATTAAAACGGAGGAAATAACTGTTTATCAAAAATTCAATTTCCCTTTTTGTTTTACAAGCTTCAGATGAAACTTACAACAGTGTAAAACGTGCAATTTTGGTGGTAAGAGGTAACGTTACTCAATTTAGATCAAAATTGGAAATTCCAAGTGTACGATAACAGTATGAAGCTTTATACGTATGTGATCCCGTAATTTTGCAATTACAGTTTTTGCTTTATAAAACAAAATCACAGCGAAACTATACACTGAATCGTAATATCACAAAACGCGGTTATTTAGCATTTGACGTGGTAAATATCAAAGTAATAGAATTCAAGTGGTTTGATGAATTTGATTTGTGCTTCAACTCGAGAATTATAGAAAAAGTTTGTTAATTTCAATTTTAAATGGAGGGATTGAAAAATAATTAAAACAAGTTAAAGTTTGGAAAAATTGCCACTTACAAAAGCCATAAGTCAGTTGTGGTAAATTGCTTTCCATAGAAAGCAATCTGTGCCAGAAAATTGGTATTTTAGAATGAACAATGTGAATGTAATATCTAAACGTAAGTTTAAAATTAAATTAATAAATTTCTAATGTAATACGTGAAAGGTAATTTATTAGTAAGAATTGATTTAGCAATTACCGTGTATTTCTTTAAGTGACTCGTAAAGGACTACATTCAGTATGCTTCATTAACCACGGTGCTTAGAGCTTTGTTAAACTCAATAAATTATCGTGTCGGTGTAATGTAAAGCTGTACTGTTTCTATAGCATAAGCATCAGTGTCATTCCTATCAAAGTAGATGTCGTCATTACTGTAAGGGGAGCGACGTAAAACCGTTTACTCTTCCAGACTATTCAGAAACAGTGAATGTGATCAATTACGTTAGATGACAATCGTCGCATAAAGTGAAGTATATTCTTTCTTACCTTCACCTAACATTGAATTTGGGTAATCATAAATTTCCTTAACGTACAGTTAAAAGTGGGTGACATCAAATTATGTAAATCTAAATTAACTAGCGTGTAGGGTGTTTTCAAAACTAATATTTGCATTATCATGTTTTTATGGGTCGTTATCAGGACGTTGAGGTTTTTGGTCTATTGCAGTTTCAATTTTCCTACGCCGCCACCGCATATCGAACGTTTAATTTCAGATCTCGCTTTGAATCTACTAACACTTTATTATAATAATGGATGATAATTGTAACGCTTATTGCTTTCTCATATGTACGCATAAAGAGAAAGCTATGTAATCGGTTTTAAATTTCAAACACTTTTTTTACATATTTCGAGATACTCTGGCCAAAAATTGTTAGAAAAAACAATTTCATATCTAATTGTGCGTCTGTGTGTGAGTATACGAAATATCTTTGTCATTAAAGTTATCGATAAAAAAGCTATTTGTGTGGTTTGTGTGTGTGTGTGTGTGTGTGTGCGTGCGTGCGTGCGCGCGTACGCGCGTGCGTGCGTGCGTGCGTGCGTTCGTGCGTGCGTGCGTGCGTGCGTGCGTTGCGTGCGTGCGTGCGTGCGTGCGTGCGTGCGTGGGTTCGTGCGTGCGCACGTGCGTGCGCACGTGCGTGCGTACGTGCGTGCGTGCGTGCATGCGTGCGCGTCGTGCGTGCGTGCGTGGTGCGTGTGCGTGCGTGCGTGCGTGCGTGCCTTCGTGCGTGGTGCGTGTGTGCGTGTGTCGTGCGTGCGTGCGTTACGTGCGTACGTGCGTGTGCGTGCGTGCGCGCGCGTTCGTACGTGTGCACGTGCATGCGTGCGCGCGCGTTCGTGCGTGTGCACGTGCGTGCGTGCGTGTGTGCGTGCGTGCGTGCGTGCGTGCGTTCGTGCGTGCGTGCGTGTGTGCGTGTGTGCGTGCGTGGGTGCGTGCGTGCGTGCGCGCGCGTGCGTTCGTGCGTGCGCACGTGGGTGCGTGTGTGCGTGTGTGCGTGTGTGCGTGTGTGCGTATGTGCGTGTGTGCGTGTGTACGTGTGTGCGTGTGTGCGTGTGTGAGTGTGTGTGTGTGTGCGTGTGTGCGTGTCTGCGTGTGTGCGTGCGTGCGTGGGTGATCGGGTGCGTGGGTGCGTGGGTGCGTGCGTAGGTGCGTGTGTGTGCATGTGCGTGTGTGCGTGTGTACGTGTGTGTGCGTGTGTGAGTGTGTGAGTGTGTGTGCGTGTGTGCGTGTCTGCGTGTGTGCGTGAGTGCGTGGGTGATTGGGTTCGTGGGTGCGTGCGTAGGTGCGTGTGTATGTGTGCGTGTGCGTCATTCCACCAGGCACATTTTTTCCGTCTACCTACAGTCGCTCTTCCACACATCCGCACGGCGCAATGGGCAACACAGTTTTTCAAGCTTATCCATGCACTTTCAAGTCAGTGTCTTTTATTTGTTAGTTCCACACTGTTTCATTCACATTCAACTCTTAACTCACAGTATCTGAACAATTCATTCTCGCATCATTATCCACTAGTTTGTCTACCCTAATTCTGGACGTTCACACTCTCGATGCAACCAAAAAGTGGTCTGATCCACACTCCGACTTAAAATCACATATAGTACCACTTTTATTTGTTTATTTTTTTATTAGAGAGGCATTTTACACGTTACACAGTTCTACTGATAGATGATTATTATTTTTGTTTATTAGTAATATTCACATCGATACAAATTTATTCAGTAACTTCCTACTTGTATTTAGATTATATAACGCCACTTGCTGTTATTTATTCCCGAAAAAAAAAGTCATTTAATTACTGTCATTTAGAGTTTCGATTACAAATTAGAGCTAATTATTTGTTCATTTTATCTATTTACTTGTTTTTTTTTATGTATACTTGGGATTACGGATTCGATCTAGTTATTTATTTCTATCATTTAAGCTAATAAAACAGTTCCGGTGACAATGCTTACGTTATAGAGAGGAATTCATTACAAGGATGAATCTCATCTGGTATTTTTCCTACAGTTATACATACGTATTTATGATTGTTTTGTACCACGCGCTGCCGTGGGATAGAATAAGTTATTTTTATTAGTTCGCTATAATTCATTGCTATTGCAAAAATGTTTACCAGTTTGAGTTCAATTCTTAGACAAAAGGTTGGTATTTACGCTTTAAGGTTTACTTTACAATTTTACGAGTTTTATCGATCAGATCTTGTATGAGTTTAAAAGATCCGTATTTTTTCGTAGAAATTCAATACTATAGTAATCCTAAGTTATTTTCGCGCCTATTTACTATTTACTAAAGAGCCATTTACACGTTAAAAATTTGTACTGGTTAGACTATTATTATCTTTGTTTATTATTAATATTAAAATCGATAGATACGAAAATCTGTTCAAAAGCTTACCATTATTTAATTGATTTAGAAGTTGCCATTTTAACATGTATTCGTTTCACTACCAAAAGATAGAAGCGGAGCTACATTAAACACGTCCTATCTCTTTAACGACCCGAACAATTAACAATTTTTGGTAGACCATGTAGGTTTGGTTGGAGAGCTTCAGCGTTACTTAGTTTCTTTTCTGTTTTTTCAGAAATAGATTATCATATAGTAAGTTCCTTAGTTTTCTAAAGAACCCTTTGTATGATCTTTTGATAGTTCACAATAAGTCTGCGATTCCAACAGTTGTTCTGTGTTAAGGTTATACTCGACCATATTTAATATAACAGTTGCTTTACCTTTATATGATTGCAATATTATATTTTCATCACGTTTAATATCAATAAAAGCACGGTGGTAACGAAAGGATAAGATGCTGTTTAAAGGTTTTGCTTCACGTAATATGTTAACGCTTTTGTATCTAACTTCTTTCGCAGTTTTGAAAGGTAACGAATTCTCAATATTGAAAATCATATTTTCAAAAGGTGATATCGCAAATTTTCCACCCTCAGAAAGCGCTTCAATAGTATCATCAAAAAAATATGATCAGAAAGATTTATAAAATTTTCTTTATTGTCAGTGTTGTCTGTTAATATATTGATGGTTGAATCATTTATCAAATTTTGCGTCAAAATGAAACGTTAAAATTTATTTCCACACATTATAGGCTAATGAATCAATTTTATATCAAATCCTATTTAATTTAGATGAAATTTCAAAATGCAAAAGTGAGAGATCCCTGTCAGCTTTATCCAATGACTTCCTAGTAACATGTATTTGATTACGCAGAAGAGCATTTCAGTTCTTCTATAAATATTATTAGCTCGTTCGTTATTGAAATTTCCTTTAACATAAAGGAATTTTGGAATAATTTCTAGTTTTCGTCGCAAAACAGTAAGTGACGATAGTATTGTGCTTATATTAACAGCAGACTTATGTATGCGTTTTACTTATTTATCTATATATATATATATATATATATATATATATATATATATATATATATATAAAATTCAAAGTCCTGATTGACTCACTAACTAACTGGTATATGAACGCATAGCCTAAACCCTAAGAAAGAGTTTTTCGAAATTCCACCCCTAAGAGGGTGAAATTTTTTTGTGAAATTTTTTATTCTATGGCTCGATTGACTCAAAAATTGATACACATACTCTGCAATTAAAATTATGAGACACGTGTACAAAATTTAAATATCCCCCTCTCCCAATTTTGAGATTGCAGTAACCCGCGACTGATACGGCTAGCATTTCATAAATATGTTCTCAAGCTTTAAACAATTCTAAAAGTTTTGACTCCTGGTGAAGGCGATAACTATGAGTATTATCGAAACGTATAAAATTATATAAATATAAATATGAAAATACGCCATTTAAACCCAAAAGATAAGTATTTTAATTATATTCCAATAACAAATCGAGAAATTCTAATCAATATTACTTATTTTCTACCTGACGCATTTATACGTATTTTAGTTATTAAATAAAATTTCCTTGAAAAAGTTAATATAGGCAGAATTAAAATTCAAATTTGAACTTCAATTCTAGAAATGCAGTTAATTTAATAAACATTTTAGTGATTCCTGTCTTACCATATTCTTTTGGAATTCTTGTATAATCGGGCATATATTTAAACGACATGGATACCTAGACTAAAAAAAACTTAAATATAAATAAATGCAAATATATACATCCAAAATCTGCAGTAGGAAGACTATACATAAAAAAAAATTGGGGGGTCAGGATTTATTCATTTTATTTAAATTGTGTAAATCACACTTACATTGAGAAACTATTGGATAATTATTTTGTAAAGTTTTTATTACTTTACATAAAAAAATTTCGGGACTTAAACAAAAGAGATTTAGATTATAAACCAAAATTAAATATTGACATTAATTGAAAAAATAATGTATTACATCCGTTACCCTTGGATTCTAACGGGAATCGATAAGGAGATTGTTAGTGTTTTAGAATACTAGGCTTGTTACGTACTATTGCGTATAGTAAGATGGGAACATCGCTACTTATACAATGTTTGCATGAGTATTTGTGGAAGAAATTTTTTGTAGCATATTTTACCTAGAGGAATTAGTACTACGCTACTGTTGGTTGTAACGTACCGCATAATGTGATTAGTAAAGATATTAAAGTATAATCTTGGCTATTCAAAGGATTATTTTTAAATAAGTAAATGTGAAGAAACTGCGTTGGAACAAAGAACACATTAAATAAAACAAATTAGAATATTTCATATAAAACGGCATTAGAACATAGCACAGGTAAATATCCGCAAAGACCAATTAGCTCGTCGTTAGGACCGTGCATTTTACTAATAATTTTAGTTGCTTTGAACGGTACTTCTAATCGCGTACTATATCTGGACGGCCGCGGCATCCTGTCTTATCTCGCGTAAAAGTACGCTAACAGAAGGTGATGCACTAGTACGGAACAGGGAATCTACCTTTTGCAGCCTCCTTTAGGTTTCTATCGCATTTAGCTGGATCTGAAACGCAATGCTCCAAAAACACCATAATGTAGTTCTCACTTTTCGACTCTAAAGCAATAAATAAACTTTTAGACTCAGAAGCAAATTCTGATGCTATAGAAAATTGAAATTCCGAAATGTTGAATTCATATTTAATTCTAATCTAAATCTTTATTTCAAACAAACCTCTTACCGTCTCTATCTTAATTGATATGAATCACCCAAACTAAAATAGGATTTGCAATAAGACTGAATTACCAAACATAAAAATAATGGACAAATAATCCAACGTATAAAAGCAACGCCATAATTAATTTTGGCACTCGTCTACTGTATCAAAATGAAATAGTCCAAATAGACCACAAAAAATTTTAAAACTTAACAATAAAAGTTCTTGTCAACAAATGCGAATTTCAAATCCACTTCCTATAATTAGATACACACAATCTATTTTTCAAAATCGCTTCCGCTAACAAATAAACTTAAGTGCCTGAATAATTTCGTAAATGTGTCGGTTAAGAAAGTTTAAATAAAGTAATAATACTTTAGTAAATATTTCTGAAGCCGATGTTGCATACTTTATATCAATGACCTGTTTATTAATTTTCAAACATCCAATGTCTATATTTACTACATAAGTATTTCAAATAAAACGATTGAAAGTTTTGTCTTGTACCAAATTACAGGATGAAAGAGTATAATCAGAGCAAGATGCTAAGACTGCTCTAGGTCTCCTTTATCGGCACTATCTACTCACTTCTCTACGAGAATGGAAATTATTCTTCTCAATATTCGCAAAAATTGACTGCGTGGTACTTTTACCGTCGCCAAGGCTATAAATAGTTTCTTGAAGTAATGACATTAGTGGTATGCCGGTTCTGAATTATATAGCGATTTACATGTATAAGAGAGATACAGACGGATGGGGAATATCAATAAGTGTGAAAGAGACAGAATGTAAGCCATAGGCCAAAAGTAGGGGGCGAGGCCAAATTTCATTGACTTTTTTTAGGTCAAAAGGAAAAATAGAACAAGCTCCTGGACGAGGAGAGTCCAAAGTTCAGCATGCTCTAAGGATGCCAATTCCAAGGAATCTAAAAATAGAACAGTTCCCAGAAATCCTAAAGTTCATTAATGTTTTTCTGGGTTAAAATCAGTGGGAGGGATCAAAGTTCATCAACCTCTTTCTAAGTTAAAAGGAGGGAGAAGTACCCGAAGGTTGGTAATTCTTAGAAATCTGAAAATAAAACGAGTTCCTGGAAATCTCGTTGGCCTGGACCGGAAGTGAGGGTTTATTGACCTGGACCCGAAGTGAGAGTTGGATCAATGACGAGGGAAGTCAATTAATCAATAATACACCAGATGCTAAATTAAACAAAATATTGCAACTGCACATGGATTCTAGGAAATAGAATCTGCAAAATAAGTATTCCAAATCAATGACTCATCTTTTCTACAAAATAGAAAATACTCATGCAACTGACTTTGCGCATGCTCTGTATTTCTCCGCTGAATCCGGATGTCCTTGACTTGATAGGATTGGTGGGCATGATTTCAAACCATCCTACTTATATAAAACCGTATGTAAAGTGAAATTTTAAGATCCAAGATCAGTGGCCTTTTTGTAAAACCCTAGTTAAACAAGGATACAACATATTGCTGCTGTAATAATATGAATAATAATTAAACATGGCGCTGTTATTGTTTGTTCCCCCAGGAGAAGTTTGCTCCACTACCATTGATGGTTGTTCTGTAGATGAAGTAATAAAAATGCGGCAGATGAATTTCCAATCGAATATGCGTATTATAGACTGAGCGATAGTCATCCCAAATGCGTGACAATTGGATATAGTACAATTTTTAATCCTGCACCCGTATTACCAATGCGATGTAGTCAATCTGGTAACGACGTTTTGGGAATTGATCAATAGGAGGAATTTGTGATATAGCTTCCATGTGTGGAAATGCATTTTTCGCACTCATGTTAAATCGATTGGTCCAAAGTTAACGAGGATACAATTTATAAACAATACTTTCATCTACTTTTGGGGTAACTGAGAAGTTATTCAAATCTTTTATAAAATTATGAAAACTGTTATAATAGAAAACCATTGTACTTTCAACATTCATAACATTGTGGATTTGTATAGTTTAATGGATATAGTAAGTTAACGTTTAGAGTACTTGAAATCATATAAGTTTATGCGAAAGGTTTATACAACCCTAAAAGGTGGTGAGTAAAATTGAGTTTTAATTTTTTTTATCAAATTTAAATAAAGATAGAAACTTGAAATTGTGTAACCTCCGTGCTCTCGCAAAGGACTAACCACAGGTGTTTTTGAGATTAAGAAATGTTTTTTAATAAACAGGGATTTTAAGTAACATTTTTATTTCACAAAACTCAATCTCAAAGGAAATACTTGGTATTAAATAAAGTAAGAGTTGCTAATTTCATCCCCTTGTAATGTAACAGGAATGTTGAAAAATACTGGTGGTTAGTCCTTTGCGAGCGCACGGAAATTACAAAATTTCAAGTTTCTATCCTTACTTAAATTTGAGAAACAAGATAAAAACTCCATTTTACTTACCACCTTTTAGGGGCGATTTCTCGGAAGGGGGTAGGCTGAGGAAATTTTGTTATAAGAAGGACCCGCCATAATTTCATACGATCAATTAGCTCCTGAATTTTTTCGCATGAATTTAGAAACACCCTGTATATATCTATTTCCATTTCATCGGACTCCTGGATCTTGTATGGTGATAAGGTACTCGTAACAAATTCGAGAAACTGCACAAAATTAAAATAAATTTCAACATCGACACCAATTGAACATTTATAAAATGAGCTAGAAAACTAAAACACTTTTGGCAAAAAGGATTCAACTATACATTAGCACCAGGACAACTCCCTGTGGAACACATCTGCAGTACTGAATCATCGATAACAAACATGTAAGCGACATACGAAGAGGTGACTAGAGTACCAACTAATAAATAGGAACTTAACTGGAGAAAAATTCAACGCGTTAAGTACTGAGGAAAAACACAAACAAACGAAACGCCACGATGTCTAGGACTACAATAATAAGGAAACCATTTCCTTCAAGACCGATTATACCCAAATATCGCGACGCGCCCTACTACATATTTAGAAAAAAACGAAAATAAGTAATAGTCAGATCGATCTCAAAATTCAACAATAACTTATAGCACGTGAGAAGTCAATGCCCCAAATTCTATGAATTACCAAAAATTCACAAATCTGGGGCACCAATCAGACCAATAGTGATACGTCGCTAAACAGCAGAAACCATACGCCGCAAAGTCAAAACCATATCTACAAAATTCGAGCCACTTCATAGACATAATTAAGAAGGAAACACTCCATCATGGTGACCTATTAGTTAGTTTCGATATCGTGTCACTATTCACCAACGTGCCGAGTAAGGAAACAATGGACGTAATTAAAACAAAGTACCATTCACAAAAAGTCATAATTATCCTAACGGAACACTGAGTTAAAAACAAGTATAGACAAATCGAAGGAGCACCAATGGGATTACTATTATCGCGAGTTCTACCTAATTTATTTATGAAGGATTTGGAAAAATGAGCAATATAAACGCCAAGTCAGAAACCCAAGTTACAGTTAAGGTATGTGGACGTCAACCTTATAATCTTGACACGCGCGCCAGAAGAATTAGATCGTGCAAATGCGAGTACCCTAGGATACTACTTTTATTTGTTTAACGCGCTCTAAAGAATAAGATTTGAGTTCTTTTAAACTTTTTTATAATATCAACATTGAATAAAATTTATTGATTGAGATAATTATTTTTTATTACGTTTTATTAAAACTGAATGAGTTCAATGTGTGAAGATATCAATTACTAGTTCATTTTTACTTTACTTGCTAATTAATTTCCGTTTGCGTAAATGAATTTTGATCTTTATGTTTACTAACTCCTTTCTTAATTGGTTGCGGCGACTAGCTTAAGTTAATATAAAGAAACGATTTCTGTTATCATTGCCCAAAATTATGCTCATTTTGATTTATTTATTTATCTGGATTCCTATTGGGTTGACTTCTTTCTGCACTTATATATTCAATATTTGTATATGCTTGTAATATTAATAATCTTTAACAATAAAAGTAAATCAATCGTTATACTCATTTAATTAAATTCCAAATCTGAACGAAAATGCATCAGTATGCTGTTTACAAATATATATATAAATTAAAACTATATCTACAATAACCTTCTTAAAACTAACATATAACAAATAAAATCTTTATTAGAACCAAACAGACTGTACTCGTTTAATTGTGATAATCAAATATAAAATTTCGAGAAATCAAACAAAAAAATTTTTTTTTGTATTAACGCAAACAAAAAGTTTCTTACTTTTTTTCGTTGCAGCTGATGATGTAATGCTGACGTTTCTTTGACCAATAAGGGGTCCTCAGGTAGGTTAACGCCTGCTCTTCGGATGTCTCCTGCCGGCACTCTGGAACCGTTTCTGTATTGTTGTCCTTATCTTTTCTTATACTTCTGTCTAGTTGAATACGCTTCTAATTTTCTTCCATCAGTTAATGATTATAGTAAATAATTGTTCGATATATTTACACTATACAGTTTTTAGTTAATCGTTCAGCTTTAACTACAAATAGTCTGCGCAACAGAATTCAAGCTATTTACAAATCGCGAATGCTCCCTTTTTACACATCAACAAATTCAAGTTATTTCCCTTTATACTTCGATTTACCAATTTGGGTCGATTACTGTATATTATATTTATTGTTCACTTTTCAAACACGATTGATTGCGGTTCTGAGACATATAAAACTCGTTATAGTTCTTATTTGCAATTTTCACACTTACAGGGCTGCGTGACTATACAATCTCCTTATTGCTTATTTTATGCGACCCCTTCTGTTCGCTTTCTTAACGCGCCTGTTTGTGATCGCTCACTGTATGCGACTGACTTAAAAACTTCACATCATTATTACAACAGCGGCATTTCCTTCCACCACATTAATGCACTTGTAAATGCCGCGTATTTCAAATATTTTCAAATTGAACATGTATATAACTTATTGAAATAAACTCAATCTTTTTATCTTAATATTAATTACGTTCAAATACAAACAAACAATAACCATTTCTTTATCCAGAAAAATAATATATAAATATCTAATCTCGTATAATTTAGCGGGAAATTTTGATTTTTCTAAAGCTCCCGTTACAGTACCCCCTCTTTGTTTTGAATTAACAACATTCATTCGAAAACAAACATAGAAACCAAAAAAAAATATTTTTCCCATTCAAACGGTACCGTGAAAATTGGATTTAGATACGGCGGTTGCGACCTTCCCATTGCATTATCTGGTAATACTCTATTCCCTTCTTTCCCTACTGTTTCCCTCTGCGTAAATTGTCTCGTGTAATTTTATTGCAAACACGGCACATCGTTTTGGATTTTCAGTCCACAAATAAAATAGTTCACTATTCCTGGCTTTTCATAAATTCTATTTTCAATTTGCTCAATCAATTCTTTAACACCCTCCTGTTCTTCTGGTTCTCGATCTTATTCATCGCCTTCATTTGTTCGCTCTACCGGTGGATTCCTTTCTGGACTTCCGGTTTCCTAATTATCCCATGGGTTCTTCAATAAATTTGCATTTGGGTAACTTTTCCGAAAAAATTGTGTGGTACCTTTAGTTACTAATCCACCCACTAAGTATCTTACTCCTCCTGGTTCCTCAGACAAACTATACCCATCTTCAGTAAGGAAATCTTCGTTCATGGCTTCTCTTTCGCGAGTTTTTCTTTTCCTGTTGTACACCTTAGAAGTCGCCGCTATCCGAGTCATCCGTTCTTCTATGAATTTGACTTGAGAGTCCTTTCGCCTTTCCTTAAAAGTTATTTCTTTCTCGGCTACATTCACTACGGCTGATTTGCGGCACATCCAATTCATTCCTAATATGACTTCCGGTTCTAATTTCTTGGCTACGAAGAAGGAATAATATTGTTTACTTTCTCCTAGCGTCATACCTAGTGTTACAGTATGGGTTATTTTGCTGATCTTTCCGTGACTCTTCGTATGGTCATTCCTTGTTCAGTTAGTGGTAACAATTCTGGATTTTTTTTTAATTGAATATATACATTTTCCGAAATAATGATTATTTGACTTCCAGTATCGATTAGTATCTGTTGGCTGACCTCCACCAACTCTCCTTTCACAAATGGGAGGTAGGTTGTTTTTTCCTCTTCATAATCCATGGTTGAATCTTCCTCCTGATTATCTATTTCCTTACTATGTGATTCCATTAGGCCATTTTCTTCTTCTTCATTGTATTGGTCTTTTAAATTTAAAATATTTAACGGTTGTTGTCGGCAGTTTTGGTAATATACCTTCACAAAATTAAGTAGTTGGGTCTGCTCCTCTTTATAACTTCCTTGCGAGGCAAGTAGAGCTTCTCGACTCGACTCCCTTAGTTTTCCGATGGCGTGAGTGACGGAGGTCTCTCTCTCCTCTCCTCTTCAGAATGTTCGCTGTCTCTTTTTCTTCTGTTTTCTTCTTGTCTTGGTGGTGGCGACCCTCTCCTGATCCTCATCATCGCCACTCTTCTTCTTGGACCCCCTCTACCTCTGTGGTAGTTGGACAAGTTCACATTTCTTTTATTATCTGTTCTATCGTTGCTTGGTCTGCTATTTTCTCAATTGTAATCGTTCCTACGGTTATAAAATCCCGTAGATCTATCTTTGTAATTTGCCGATTGTATTCGTTCCAAAATATTCGTTAGTTCGCCAATGGTTTTTTCTCCTGATCCAATTAAAATATTCTCCATATCTCTGGGAAAATGTCTGACTCATGTTTCTACTAAGTGCTCCTCTTCGATTGGTGGCTGTAAATATATCGTCTTGCAAACCCAAAACCAAACGTGGTCCACAAATTTTCCTTGTCTTGGGTTATATAATCTTGGTGTTGCTAATCTCAACTTAGTTTTTTCTTGTACTGATTTTGACCAAAATTGTTTAATATAATCTGAATTGAGCAAAATCTGTCCAATCAAAACGATGTAATTCTGTCGATGCCTTGGCGTTGTCTTCTAATAAATCTATGGCCGCTCTTATTTTTCCTCCTTCACTTGTTTCTGCTTAGTTTAAGTAATTTTCGAATGCCTCTATAAAATTCATTGGGTGGACTGTACTTATATTTCCATCAAACTTTTTTGGTCGTTGCGGTGCCCACTGTTCTGATCTGTATACTGCTGTTGTCGTTTCTTTTCCTACAGTTTGTTCCTTTTCAGGCAATTTTTCTTCCAAGGTTATGATAACTTCTTCATTTTTAGTAATCTTTTGTTCGCATTCTAGTAGTTTTTCTTCATTTTCTTTTATTTTACATCCTATTTCGCCTATTGTGCGGCCTACTTAAGCTCTAGCGTACGCGTTTATTTCTTCAATTTGTGTTATTTTTATATTCTGTATGTAAAATTGTTGATCGGCGCCGTCTTTCTGTTTCTAGATTTCTTCCTTGCACTTGGTCGTTAATTCATAGTTGCTTTTCCTTAAATATTCTTCCATCCGTTCTAATTGACGTCTCATTCCTTCTTGACTAGCTTTTTGACTTGCTTCTATTCTTTTTTCTGTCTTCTCTTGGCCTTCTTCCATTTTGGCTTCTAGCTTTCCTTGGTTCTCTCTCATCTCGGCTAATAACATGTTCATCATATCCATCATCCTTGATTGTTCAGTTTTTTGTTGAATTGGTACTCCTCCTATTAATATACGTTGTTATTCTTGGCTGAATATAAAATCTTCACTTTTCTTTGTGTTTGCCATCTTCTTTGTTTCAGGTATCTCCAATAACTTCCTACCTGGCTTTCTAAAACCTGACCTTAATTCCATAAAACGATAAGCATAAACTACCTTTGTAATCTCCTATATAAAATAACAATAAAATGTCAACTACGCCACTGGTAATTATTAATTGCTAAACTTTTTTCGAACATAAAACTAAATCAACCAAAAAAATTTTTTTTTTCAATTCCTAATCTTTCATGCGCCACTGGTAACTAAATTAATTAAATTTTCATGTATTATAGCAATTCATCCGACTTCTTATCACTTTATGGGTCAATCAATCGTGCCCACCACGTTTGGGGCCAATTTTCAACGGGCGTACTACACTTACTTTTGTTTGTTTAATTTGCTCCAAAGAATAAGATTTGAGTTCTTTTAAACTGTTTTATAATAACAACATCATTGAATAAAATTTAATGGTTGAGATGATTATTTTTTATTACGTTTTATGAAAACTGAATGAGTTCAATATATAAAGATATCATTTACTAGTTCATTTTTACTATGCTTGCAAATTAATTTCTGTTTGTGTAAATGATTTTAATCTTTATGTTTAAAAACTCCTTTCTTAATTGGTTGCGGCGGCTAGCTCAAGTTAATATAAAGAAACGAATTCTTTTATCATTGCCTAAAATTATGCTCATTTTGATTTATTTATTTATCTGGATTCCTATTGAGTTGACTTCTTTCTGCATTTATATATTCAATATTTGTATAAGCTTTATTAATATATATATATATATATATATATATATATATATATATATATATATATATATATATATATATATATATATATAATCAAACCTATATCTACAATAACCTCCTTAAAACTAACATATAACAAATAAAATCTCAAAGAGATTGTTCTTGTTTAATTGTGATAATCAAATATAAAGTTTCGAGAAATCAAACACAAAACAGTTTTATTTATTGACACAAACAAAAAAGGTTCTTACTTATTTTCGTTGCAACTGATGATGTAATGCTGGCGTTTCTTTGACTGATAAGGGGCCTCAGATAGGTTAGAGCCTCTTCCGATGATGCCACCTGTCGGCATTCTGGAACCGTTTCTCTATTGTTGTCCTTATCTTTTCTTATACTTTTGTGTAGTTGAATACCCTTCTAATTTTTTTCCATCAGTTAATGATTATAGGAAATAATTGTTCGATATATTTACACTATACAGTTTTTACTTAATCGTTCAGTTTTAACTACAAATAGTCTGCGCAACAAAATGCAAGCTATTTACAAACCGCGGATGCTCCCTTTTTGCATATCCCTTTATAATTCGATTTACCAATTTGGGTCGATCACTGTCTATTATATTTATTATTCACTATTTAATAACAATTAATTACGGCTCTTAGACATATAAAACGCGCTATCTTTACTTATTACGTCACTTTTATTATTTTCATATTAATTCTTATTTGTAATTTGCACACTTTATAGGGCTGCGTGACTATACAATGTCACTTATCGCTTATTCTTATGAGACCCTTTCTGTTCGCTTTCTTAACGCGCCTGTAGGCAACTGACTTAAAAACTGCACACCATTGTTGCAACAGCGCTATTTTCTTCCACCACATTAATGCACTTGCACATGACGCGTATTTTAAATATTTTCAAATTGAATGTATAGATAACTTATTGAAATAAACTCAAATCCAAAAGGCAGATCAATCGAAGAAGAACAAGCAAAAACTGTTTCCGTACATAAAACACATCAAAACGATATTTGATACGCATGAAGAGACCAGAACCATATTACCTTGTTACGCGCGAAAATGGCAGTAGATTGGAAGTAACAGACAAGAATGGGGTCGGATGGTCAGTGGTGATGCCACTCGGTAACTTGAACGTACCTAATCAAAATATCTAACCTTTTAAATTTGGTACTACGTAAATAAGAATACGCGGTAAAAGTGGAATACATCAATTCGACAAATTTTGTTCCACGTAAATTTATATACAATAATCAGAATATGAAACGATACATGGCACCGGTGCATACACTTTTATAAAACTAATTTAATCGTCTGAAGAGCTCCTAAGCAAAACTATAAACTAAAGAAGGCGTATTCACCCGCCTTTATTAAAATCACCAGCAATACAAAAAATAATAAACGTACGGAAGCAATTACCTGAAATTGTACAAACTCTATCTTATCCCCTTTCTTTTTTCACAACGGTATAGGTAGCTTTCGTATAATTGACCCTCTTGCTAATTGAACGGTGGGCACCGATACGCTTGGATCTCCTTTGATACAGTTCCCAAAACAACAACTTCACAGTCAAATTTCAAGAGTTTATTCCTGAATTATATTAACACACCTTTAGTGACGAAAATATTCAACCAAAAGCAAGTGATCATCATTGTATCATCTGGTGTGATAATGTAATAATTCCTATACTAAACTAAAATTAGCGTTATTTAAAAATAGGATTATCCGTTGTTTACTAGAAAATATTAAACTCTCATATAAAATTCCTTTTACTATTTTACAATCGTCAACGCGTGGAACCTAATCGTAATTTAAAAACTTCCATCAATTTACAAACAAACAAACTGAAAAATCCATATACCATTCACAAAAACACGGTACTAAATCATACTACCATTTGTAATAAATCCAAACAATTTGTAACAATTTTAATAATTTGTAACTAAATTAGTGCCTCCAAATTTATACAAATTTTCAATAATCTGCTATGACAAAGCACAGAATTTTTTCTTGCAGTTCCTACACATAACTTTTTAAATATCCTAAAGTTTGAGAAAAAGAATCTACGGTAAATGTTAACCACACGTGATAGCCTAACCCAAAAACCAAAATTATGCTAGATCAAGACATATACGGGATGGATTCCATGTTGAGACCGTGACCGAACGTACATAGGTCAAACGAACAGACGAATCAGTGCTAGGCTGAAGGTACATGGATTAGCAATAAGGGAAAACATCGCGACCTCACCTTTAACACAACACGTTCACTTGACATCCCACAATACCAAAGTTGATAATATTTGTGTAGTTTGAATTATTAAAGTCGCTTATCTCGGTAAGCACATGTTTGTTTGCTGTGATTGGGAAAGTCTTAATATTAACATAATTAGCTATATATGAATTTTTGAGTTTTTTATTAAAAATGTTCGTTATTGTTGTTCGGAGAACGTAATTTTTAAGTTGTTTAAGTTTAATGATTGGATCTGAAATATTTGGACAAATGAATTAGTTTTAATTCCATGAACTGATACAACGTACACAAGATGTTTTAGTGGTGCATGTAAGTCAAAGAAAATTATGTTCATTAAATTTTTGAGCAAGAATAAAAAAATTAAAACAAATTTAGGTTTTACGACTAAACCAAAACATAACAATTAGGTTAGTTAACAATCAATATTTTAAAATATATTTTTAAGTGAATTTAATATGATTTTGAGGGTGACTGGGTTTTTGTTAAGTTTGCCTTACTTCGCGTAATTAAGTTTATACTCGGCTCGTTAGAACTTCACGCTTACAGAACTTCCTATCCTCTCGTTATTGAGTTTTATACAAATGTTACATCGCATTCTGTTAGCGGTTAATCAGCAAATGAAGCTTTATCCTAATTAGTTTTTAAAATGCACTACATTAGATACAGTTTACAGTACCAATACTGAATCTTTCTGTTTAAATTAATTAAAGCTTTATGCTTAGGTAATGCAAATAAAAGAGTAATAAGTAAAATAAGTAAAATGCAGAAATAAAGCAGCACAGAATTAAATTTTTTTTTGGACATTACAAACAAATACAGCAAATCGTGTTAAAAAAATTAATAATACATTTTGTGGGTATGAATGATCTCATAAAAAAGTTATAGCATGAGATTTGTTTGAAGTTTACGGCTTTCATTAAATTTTTGCTTTGGAAAGGAACATTTTCTATAGCAATTTGTTTGCATACTACTTCAGAAAATACAATAATGGTTGTAATAAGGAGCAGGTATTGTTCCTTATTTCTCGTGTAAAATTTTTTCCTAAATTTTAGATATAGGTCTTATTTAGATGACGGTTATGTCCAGTGGTGTAGCATAGTTTGTTTATTTGATTTAAGGAAATACAAATATGATGTGCTTTGTACATGGTATGATGTATTTGCAAAAAAAATATCATTTTTCTACTTTATCGAATTACATGTATCAAGAATTTTATAATCCCAAATAATGTCTTGCAACAGTTACGTTATCACAGTAATACAGAATCCTGATTCAACCGTAATATACCCTGAATTTTGTCCACTAATATTTTTTGGCAGAAGTTATTCATTTCCCATCGCCCCTAATAAATTAAATATAAAACACGTCCTAGATATCCTTTTGATTTGGATATGGTGATGCTTATTTAAATTACAATATTTTGTACACATCTTATGACGAGAGGTTAAAGATCTTGTACTTATACAATATAGTCTGACAATGGAGCAAGATGTCAAATTATTAATAGTACAATATTATCATGCACGGCTGCAAAAGTTATTTCCGTACAAAATCGAACATTACCACGAATAGTTGGGCATTCTATTTACATTTTTTGTAATGCGACATTCTTTGTCTATTAGTTTGGGTATATTTTAACAGTTTGTGTCATATTTCCATGTTAGTGTTATGTCATCTTTGATAGCGAGGTATATTTTTACCATACGTGCTGGCATTTAGTCATATCACTTTCCGTTTTGTGCCCAACGCGTCATACAAGATAATTCCCGCATCGCGTTAGAATTATTTTTATTTTTTTTTGTGCATATTTACAATCTACTCAGAGTATATGAGAGTAATAGGTAAATGTTACGTATAGATATATACAAGTCATGAATTGGGATCGGGCCATTGCCGTCCTCCCAGGGTTCTACACTAACAAAAGCAGTTAGGGGAATAGGTCTTGTGGCCAGGTACGTTGGAGCGTTCTTACAGTTGCCGGTTGCTGTGCGAGATGTCCTACTATTGGGTTATTGTCATGCCCTGGTACTTAAGGTGGTATGCTTGAGCTGGATTTCACTTGTTACGTACGGGATATTTAGGTTGGTGTGAATAGTTTCATTGTTTACGTACCATGGTGCGTCAGTGATCAGCGGAGTATTTTGGATTGTATTCTTTGTATGATTTTTGTATGAGATGCTTTTGTACATCCCCAGAACTGAATCCCATAGGTCCAGATGGGTTTTATAATTGTTTTAAAAAGCAGTACCTTATTGGATAGCGAAAGTTGCGATCGCCTTCCAATTAGCCAGTTCATTTTCTTTAATTTCAAGTCTATCTGTTGTCTTTTTTTATGTGTGTACCCTAGTTGAGCTTTTCATCAAGGTGCATTCCTAGATATTTTATTTCGAATTTGGTGGGTATTTGGATATTGTTAAAACAGGCGGGAGGGCATACAAGTCTTCTGTTAGTGAAGGTTATTTGGGCCGACTTTTCGCTGTTTACTGTTATTCTCCATCTGTTAATCCAGCCTTGTAGGAGATTGAGGTGATTCTGTAGATGTACTGTCGCTGTTGCAGGTGATTCACTGGTTGCAAGGATAGCTACATCGTCAGCAAACATGGAAATATTGGTGTTTTGCGTGGTCGGTAAATGGGATGCGTAAATCAGATAAAGCAGGGAGCCTAATACACTTCCTTGTGGCACTCCTGCTTTAATTTGATGGTAATCCGAGGTTCAGTTGTTTATTGCAACTTGGAAGAATCTTTCAGTGAGGTATGACTTTAGGATCAGATAGATCAGCTCTGGGAAGTATAACGTCATTTTGTATAATAGGCCTGCATGCCATACCCTATCGGATGCTTGCTTTATGCCTAAAAAAATTTCTATTATTTGGTTGACAATCCGGTGACATTGATGTATCGTTGAGTGAGCTTCACGAAAGCCAAACTCGAAGGTCGGGATTATCTGGTCAGGATTTACAGTTTATTCCATTCTTTTCAATAGGATCCTTTCGAAAAGTTTGGACAATAAAGGTAATAGGCTTATCGGTCCATAGGAGGATGGGTGGTTGGGTGGTATGCGAGGCTTTGCGATCACAATTATCTTAGCATACTTCCACTGTAACGGGAAGTAAGTTAATGCCATTGTGCTGTTGTATATGGTGGTGAGCAGGACCAGTGCTTTTCTTGACAGATGTTGAAGTACTTCACCTACAATCAAGTCATATCCAGGGGCTTTTTTAGTGTAATATTTATTTGCTGGAGCACTTCTGATGGGGAGAAGGCTTGTAATAGCGGCGATAATTGGCAGGGAGCGGTTAGGAAATCTTGAATTTCGTCATCTTTGTGGTTGTCTTGTGGGTTCGGGGTGGTGAATAGAGTAGTAAGATGTTATGATAAGGTGTCCGCTTTGTTTTTGTGTGTTCTAGCCCATGCACCATCAGGCTTTCTGATTGGTGGTGTAGCTATTATGTTCCTCTTAAATTTTTTTGTTGCCTTCCATATTGAATGGTCAGTAGGAGAAAACTTGGTGATGTATTCTTTGAATGCTTCATTGCGTTCATCCGCAAGTGTGGTGTGTAGTTATGGGTAAGTCTATTACAAATTATTTTGCCGTGTCTGTTTTTTGTTGTTTGTCATTTTTTTTTGGACTCTTCGTTTCTCAGCGACTAGGTTACGTATATGTCGAGGGATGGTGTTGATTATAGGATTGCAATTCATAGTATTAGATGTGGCTTGCCAAACAGCAGCTTATACTATTGTTGTAATATGATGTACTGGTTCATCCAGATCTTGACTGTCTTTAATTCTGATATTTAGGTTAATTTTTTCTTCTAGTAGGTCTCTGAATTGACTCCATTTCGTATGTTTATTACAGTGCCTAGGAGATATTTCTTTAGTGATTATGTTGTACTGATGGTAATAATGGTTGGGGTGTGATCAGTGGAGAGGTCGTGATTAGATTCTGTTTTGCTAGAAATGTTGGCTATTCCATTGACAACTGCATAATCTAACAGGCCCGGAAGTTTTTATGAATTATTAGGCCAATAAATGGTGTCTCCGGTTGAGAGGAAGTTGAAATTATTCCTTTACGCGTTTCAGTATCCGCCTGATAGGAATTTAGAGCCCAGTGATCTGAAGAATTCTTCATATTCGTCAGACTAGATGCGATGCCTCGGTGGGATATAGATTGCAGCGATTACAAGCGGAGAGGTGAAGGTTTGTAATTTTATGGTTGCACTTTGGATTTTTTTCTGTTAGGTAGTGTTGAAGTTTATAATGAGCAAGCGTGTTCTTAATTATCACAGCCGATACGGTGTGCGCCGTCCCATCTGGGTGATTGGCATTGTATGTTGTATAATACGGTATTTTCACAACAGTCCTATTAGTTGCATGTGTCTCGGACACAAGTAGTATGTCAACTTGTTGTGATTTTGGAAAGATTAGTACTTCCTGTAAATGATTAGTGATACCGTTAGAATTCCACAGTACTATGCGTAATAAAGTAGCCATTTACGCTGTTTTTTATCACTGTGGAAAGCATGTTTAAGATCATGCTGTTTTGACTTATGCGTTGGGAGAACATGTTTTTGAATTCGTTAAGAAAAGCTATGAGTACTTCGGAAACGTTTATTTCTTATTGGTTTTGGGTTGGTTGTGTTGCACCAATATGGTTGTTAATTTGGTTACGCAGAGGCGGGAATTCAATTGGTGTAAAGTTAGAAGGAGCTTCGTGCAGACGAGGTAGGTTAGCCGTTCCTTTAAATGGCGTATTTCGGGCTCTTTGGATGTACTGGTATACTGTGCAGCCCTCGTATTTGGCGGGGTGGTCTCCGCCACATAGGCCGCATGTAGCTGGGTATTGCGACCTTTTTTGCAGATTGCAGGGTTGTGTCCACCGCCATATTTTACACAAGCATAAGGTTTGTTGCAATATGATTTAGTGTGCCCTTAGTCTTGATACCTTAGACATTGCGGGATATTGTTTTCCTTTTTTGAAGGTTCAATCGCAACTATCATATTTCCGTTATATTTGTTATCGAAGATTTTTTTTATTGTTCTCAAAGGTGAGAATTATATTCCAGATGAGGCCAAATTTGGGCCTTATACAGCAGAAGGAGTTGTCGAGAGGTAAAGCACTGCTTAGATCTGTACAAAAAGCCTATTTTAGGAGCAGCTGTTTTGGTAGCTGACAGAAGATGGTCAACCCATGAGAGATTTGAAGATACAGTCATACCCAACAGAGTAATAGAGTCTGAAAACTTAAGAACTGAGCCATTCATACTTACAACAGAAAATGATCGATCTTTTTTGGAGGATATAAGGCAACACTAAGTTTTGTTAGCATTAAATTTAACTAGATTATTGCTTCCCCATTCGAGAATACGTTGAATGTCTTTGTTGATTGAATTTGCCATTTCAGCTTTAATTTCTTGATTTGACATAGAAGGTGGATTATCACTATGAGTAGACTGAGATGAACTACAGTGAAGAGTGCTATCGTCAGCAAAGCAATGGATGGGGTTAGTTGTTGAAGAAATAAGGTCGTTTATGTACAGCAGAAAAAGTGTAGGCGCTATAACGGATCCCTGTGGTACGCCCGCGTTAATGCTAACTTCTTTTGAAAAAAAGCCATCATCTATCCGTCTTTTATCAAGGAAACTAGAAACCCAGTTGATGAGCGTATCACTTAACCCAAACGAGGTGAGTTTGGCAAGTAAACACTTATGCCAAACTTGGTCAAATGCCTTTGAGATATCTAAAGCGACTACAACTGTTTCACCGTACTGCTCTACTGTATTGTTCCATACTTGGGTCACATATGAAAGAAGATCGCCTGTTGAACGACTTTGCCTAAACCCATATTGGTGGTCACTAAGGAGTTTGTTAGTTTCAAGGAACGTGAGCAGTTGCTGATTGATGGCCTTTTCCATGATTTTAGACAAAATGGAAGTGATGGCAATTGGTCTGTAATTTGAGGGATCGGTCTTATCACCTTTTTGGGAATAGGTTGAACATTTGCTAACTTCCATGATGAAGGAATTCCCAGAAGATATAGAGATCGTATCGAGCTTAGATAGGACTGGTACTAGTTCGGGGAACATTTCTTTAAGACAATAGCTGGGATACCGTCTGGGCCAGTCGCCTTATTGAGATCAAGCCTACTGATGATCGATTCCAAGAGCTTGTACCGAAAATGAATTGGTTTCATAACGTATGAAGAAGAGTTGACTAGGGCACATCTTTTCCAGAATCATTGAGACACGAGTTTGATGCAAACAATTCCACAAAAACGTTGGCTTTGTCTACAGAATCAGCAACTACCGATCCGCCAATAGATGTCAGGGGAATGAAGATGTTCGAAGTTTGTACTAATGGCTTTTGCTAAAGACCAAAATTTACGACTGCCTAAAGGAGATGTAGCTAGTTCATTGCATTTTCGTTGTTCGAACAACTTTTTAGTTTTAGTGATGACACTTTTGCAGATATTTCTAGCACCAACGTATTCTACATGACTGTCAACCGATTTATTAGATTTCCATTTAATGTAACATTTATTTTTAAAGATATTGCATCAGAACAAGCCTTATTGAACCAGGGTTGGGAACGTGAATGACCTACACGGTACTGTTTTTTCGGAATGTACAACTCCATTCCCATGAGGATGACTTCAGATACTGAAAGAGCGATGTCCGAAGAAGAGGACGACTTAAAACAATATTCACGCCATGGAAAGGTTGCGAAGAAATCCCGTAAATCACTCCATCGAGCTGACTTAAAACACCACAAGGTTCTATCGGTTTTGCGAACAACAGTGGAATTAGGTACAGTAGAAATGATTTTTATTAGACAATGGTCGGAAAGACCTAAAGGCGAAAGAACGGAAGTTTTATAGACAAGAGGGTTTGATGTAAGAAAGAGATCTAGAAGATGTGGGGTATGGTTAGGGTTATCAGGGATTCTTGTGGGTTCAGAAATCATTTGTGTGAGATCACATGAAATAGCAAATGTTTCTGCACTATGACCAGCGGGATTTGTAGTAGATGAAAATTGAACCAATTAGAGTTATGAACATTGAAATCGCCTACAAATGAGATATCGCAAGATGCAAGTTGCTGTCATTAGGAGACCTATAAATGCAACAGTAGAATTTCACAAAATTAGGACCAGAATGTTTAAACCAAATCACGTCAAAATTTTTATTTTCTAACGAAGAAACCCTCTTGCAAGCAATTCTGTCCTTGATGTACGCACATACGCCTCCTTTATATCGAAAGTTAGAGTGAAGATGGTATTGAGGAAATTGCAAGTCGGGTGACTCGGAGTTTTCAGAGGAGACTTGTGTTTCAGATAGAAACAATATATCAGGTTGTAATTGTTCAAGATGTTGGCGAATAGCATTAAGATTAGACCTGATACCGCGGATGTTTCAGTAGTGAATCAGAAAGTTGATACTTTCGATGACCGATGTCGCTTGGGCCCTGCCCTCCCGGACATCCGAATGGGGCAGGATTTTACGTCCGGAATTTATAACCCTAGAAACCACAGCCATCTTATTTTTTAATTTGGGGCTTTTAATCCGATAGGAAGACAGTGAGGGCGAGAAGGAAGAATAAGGATGAGAATAAATTAAGGATGATGGAAAAGGTAACCGGCAGCCCTTACCGAGCTCAGAAAATCGTAGACTCAATGTTTAGGAGCCCATAGTAAGGGTGGTGGTACCTCCCCGGCTGGCATGGAGTATACATGCCTACCACCTATTAATAATAATGCAAGTGTGAAATAATTTTATTTAAAGTGCGGACCATCTTAGTTTAATTACTAACATAAGTGGTTGACTATTTAAGAAAGCAATCCGAGTTAAAAAGGTATTAGATCATCGAAACGAATTTATATTCAATTTGTTTGTGCGGCACTTGGTAAATTATACACAGGCTCAGTTAATTAATTAATGCGCTATACAGTTGTTGATATTGATAAAGAAGCTAATTACTAATCGATCTTAGCCAAAATTTCTTAAGTAAAAAGGTAGGTAGCACATTAGCCTGTGTAATACAGATTATTTCAATTACTTTGTTTAATTAAAATTTTAATTAATATTTAAGATTATAGGTCAAAGATCAATTTAATGAAACTAATAAAGCAGAACAGAACTTTATATGAAGTGATAGGTGTGACTGACCTTATATTTATTATATCGGAAGAGGTTAGAAACCAATTAAGAGGTTGGTTTTATGTACAGTTAGCACATTATTGATAAATTTAAGCTTCATATTAATACTAAACTTTAAAAGCCGTTAGAAATTGATATTGAGGAAGCTCGTTCCACAATCAAATGAAAGGAATTTTATCTGAAGTGAACGAAATTTCATTTGCATATGCTTGTATCAATAAGTTATATTGGAAATAAGCTTCTTAAAGTAAAAATTAGATTTATTAAATTTCTGTTATTTGTCAAAATTTAAACAATTCATATTAAATGTAGATTATAATTACATTATAATCATAAATTAAAGAGCTAGCCTGGATAAAAATAAATTTTGAACTTATTCGATACGTTATACATTTTTTGCCAGCGAGAGTTTACAATTTAGTGTCCAATGTGGTGGTGAAAGATTAAGTAACACTTTTCTTTCAACGAAGAATAAGAAGGTAACGTTACAAATTTGTCTCCCAACGTGTCAGCACAGATTTCCCGTTTCATTACAGTTTATCGCCCAACCCGTGGACTCTGCTATGAATCATTACACAATATTCCTTACCTACCTGTGTTTTATTAGTAAATTATCAGTATTAACATCCCAGCAGCGTTGATACTTATAAGAAATAATTGTAACAATGTTTTCGAAAGCACATTGCTTGGTAACAGCCCGATGCCGAAACAACGTGCTTAATATTTTTGGCAATCTATTCATAACATAGCCAACGCTATTCAAATAAATTATTTATTCAAAACTAGATACTTATTACTTATTACACTTTTCGTGTGCCTGGAGTTATAAATATGTTGTATTGACGATATAAATTTCTTGTCCCTGACCCCATTCGTAGATAACTCATTATCGTGTAAATTGATGTAAAGTGGTAGTAACGTTAACTATTCCATTGTGTGGTTATAATAATGTAATTGGGATTTACTTATAGTTAAATTTCATGAGCCACACCCAGTACGATGTTAATATTGGCGTCCATTTTATTGCGCGTGATCTATTACCTACGCATACTATCGTTTGTGCAGTAGCATAAAATATGTTTCCGGCATACCGGTTGTGTTTATAGTCCGATTTATACTGTTATGTCTCACTTTAGAGTGGGATATTTGTCTTTTAGATTTAAGCATGTTTTTATGCTGTGGAGTGGATTGTTCAGGTTAGATGCGACCTAATTTTACTGTATGGGTATTTACATGTAAAGTACTACTAAGGTCGAGTGTAAATTGAACAGCCTTTTCCAAAAATATTTATATGATGGTTTGTCACTATGGGTGATTCTGTAAAACTATGGCATTGTTAAATTGAAATTTAGTCTGTCGTAGGTGAATTTTCCTTTTTGGGCAACGCTTTGAAAGATCTTTCAACCAATCCGAGAGGTGTTATTTAGTGGTTCTAAAATTAGTCATTTTTTTAATGTAAATAACTACCTCCTGCGGCTTGCCCTCGTCAATAAAAATTAGGCAGAACCCTTATGTTTGTTTTTATGCAAGTTGTCTAGTCTGTCGGGGAACATTTGCTATAAATTATTGTTAGGAGTGTTTACTTGTCACAACTAAGTGTGAACATTACCTGTTGTACGTTTGTACGGACCATGCCTAGTCTTTTTGGGGGAAAACTTAATTTAAATTGCTATTAGGAATATTTATATGTGATAAATAAGTGTGATCACTACATAGCATCGGGTTATGTGGAATATGTTTAGCCATTTTATGATAAATAATGAGAACTGGTGCTTACTTATTACTTCTTTCCCTTCTCCCCATTACGTTTCTATTTTAAAGCTTGTGGTATCCAATTCTTGTTTGCTATACGTGTGACTTCTGCTATTTATGTTACGTGGTGGGTTAGACACGTAGCAATGCAGACAGTTTACAAAAAACCTGGATTTTGGTTAACGTGTTCCGAAATACCTACAAATTTCGCTCAATAACAGATACCTTGTTTTCTAAAATTTCGATAGTGTCTAACTTTTCAAAACGGCATTCTTCTTTTCGTAAATTCGTAATATTCGCTTTTTTCAAAAATCCAGACCTAAAAACATCATTCAAAATTGCTTTATTTTCCCTAAACGCTGGTTTTCAATCTGTGTGTATACTATTTTAATAAACTGTCAACTTAACAGAGGTCAATATGCGGCTAATACTGCCGTCTTTCTAGGTTTCCTCAAAATTAACATTTTAGACAATTCCTAACTTTGTAATGTAGTTTCCCACATAAAATTCTCCAATTTTTGCTTGCTTTTAAATCTGTCTTATTTCTAGTGGGTGGTACGTAATTATTCATTGATTAAATTTTTTCTGCAGTTAATTTTACGCTAATCGAATGGATTTCCGTAGGTCGTAACTGCGTCTGATATGTAGGTGCCGTATTCTCATTTAATCGTCCTAATTAAGTTTGCATAATCGCTATATAAATACGAATCGGTTCATCAGCACCGTGTGTCCATCGCTTAATTTCGTCAACCGGCTGAAACTATACCCTTAATAAGTTCACTTGGTCACCTCAAGAGCTAGAATGTTTCCTAATTGGTCGTGCATAAATTAATGCGTTAACTCCAAATAAGTCTAAACATTCCGAGAATAATTGATCGTCGCCAATCCTACGTGAAATTTGCAATTCAGAAATTCTCCTTGTAATCTCCCTAGTGCTTGAATTATTTCCGGAAACTTTTTAGAGAACGAGAAGGAATTTCCCGTAATTAATTCAAGCACGTGGGGGATTCAGTAAGAAAGTATCCCAAGATTATTCGTTGCTATTGACGGCGGCAGATTTCCGATCGGAATATTTTTTTGAAAAACGCATTAAGCGACAATGATTTAGAACCACCAGAAAAACACAAATTCCATTTTCGAGCAGGGATACTATTCGAAACATCACTCAAAGCAGGTAAAATAGTGTTGTTACTACAAGTCGTAATAGCGTCACAAAATTCAGTACTACAGTTTAAAGATCGCAAATTTGGTATCAGTATTTGAATCCAAAACAGTTTGCTTATCTCATCACGCGAAACTAAGTTGCTCACCTATTAAAAACTGTTTCTTTTTAATTTTACTATTAGTGTCTTGTTTAGGGATTGAATCATTAAAATGAATAAACAACTATCTAGACCTTGTTTGTATTGTTGACGCAATTGCTGCTGACGTTTTTTCTTTAATTCTCCAATTACACCCTTTGCTCTACTTCTCAATTCCTCGACCATGATTTTATCTTTCTCAAATCTAAAACTATATTCAGGTCGTTCAGTGACTTTCGCGTCACTTTCTCCGCAACAATTTTTCAATAAACTTTTTATCCAAGTAACTTAACTTACTAAACACCTCCACGAATCGCAAGTACTTTACCTCCTCTGGTGAAAGACTGTTTACATTAATCTTATAACCCACACTCTTAATCTAATATAAAATACAACTTAACTAAAGAAAATGCTATACGTTACAATATCATAAACGCACACTAACTAATTTCGGGAAGTTGCGCTATAATTGGTTAACCACTTTCAACACCAACCTACTTCAAGAAATGTCTTACGTTATGGTGCCAAATTATCCGCCTGTAGCGTGTTCAAATGGAATTTGAAAAAAGCGCAGACAAATTCCCGCAAGGTTCAACTAGCTCGCAATTTGTTACGTGAGTTTTACTAATAATTTTAGTTTCGTTAATCAGTAAGTCAAATCGAGTAATATTTAGGGCACCGCTCTGTCCTAAATCGGGTAACAGCACGCTAACAAAATATGATGCATTGATATAAAATAGGGGAGAGTACCTAAACCTACCTTTTACAGCCTCCTACGAATCGGGCACATCGAGCGCTTCCCCTTTGAATCTGAATCGCAACAAAACAACTTTGGAGAGATAAAGAATGTGGCGCACGCACTTTTTAATTAAAGAAAGCATTAAAAACAACATACTCAATTTAGCACGTCGTCACCAGCGGCCAGTGTAAATACTCCAAGTTGGTTAATAATATAACTAAAGAATTTCGTAAATGTGTTGCCTAATATTTTAATGAACAAATAATAATCTAGTGAATACTTGAAATTTACACAAAGTTACAGGGTAAAGGAGTAGAAGCAGTACGTGTACCCCTTGTTTAGAACTGCTCCAGGCTTTTTCCACCGAAACAATCGAACCAACTTTGTACGTAGCTGGAAATTCACACTTCTCTCCACGAAGGCACATCTTCTCAATACACATAAACTTTAATGCAAAAGCTGCCAGTGTGATAACTCTTCTCGTCGCCGAGATCTACAGTGTGTTGAATCAGTAATTATTATTTCAATTAAGCACAACTTCTCAACCAACTGACACCCGACAACAATCAATGGCTTACTAAACCAACCCGCTGTTTATATAAAACGTTTAACGAAGTAGCTACTAATTTTCCCTGAAACGATAACTGTGCATCGTGGAAAAGTACAAAAAAATTTTAAAAGTGTGACGTGCGAAGTCTTAATAGGAAATACGTAAAATCAAGGCAGGGTAGCAAGCCTTTAAAGTCTCAACACATTCTTTAGGGTCACACAACATAAGGTCGGTTTACGTCACTAACACTCGCTCTTCAACCGGATACCGATTACGCAAGTCTTACGCACCTCAAAGCTTGCCGCTCATTGTGTTCCTGTAAATTAGCCACTTTCTCATTTAAGAACTCTTGTTAATCCCTTCACAAAAAAATCATTCAGCTGTTCGCACAATAAACACAAGAAAATTTTCCTGCAGACTAAGTAAAAGATACTCGTCAGCAAAAACCTCCCTCAACCAGCTGTAACATGAATCCATGTAACCCAATCTATTTCTCGTTTGACTGCACACTTTGGACAGTATTAGATAAATTAACTCGCTATAAGATCTACATTAGCTTCACGTTCAATTCTTATCTATAAAAATGTTCTAGGTATCGCGTCGGCATATTACATTTTTTCCTTACTTAAGACTTCTATACAATCTCACGTAAATAAGTGTTACAGAAAAATGTTTTTCGATGACGCAATTTCCTCTTAATTAACAAAGATATATCAAAAATCGACTGTTATTAGGATAAGACGCAAATACACTAAATTAAAAACTACTTTCCTTAATTACTTTGCCTGTTAAATATAAGCAAGTGTATACAAGTATTACTAAAGTACGCTCCATATATAATCGCAATATTTAAACCTCAAAAGAAAAATCATTAAATTGAGTATCTAATAATTTACTACAACTTCCAATAGATCTAACAACACCGAGTCAACCTTAATACATGACTAAGGATCAGTGTTTCCCAACCTTTAAATAAGAGTATATCTAAAATGTTTCACCATAAATTCTTTACACGGTAACACTATGGAATCCACAAAACTCAGTTTTCTAGGCGATTACGTAAAAATGACAAACTTAATACTATTTAAATACATAATTAGCATAATTTTAGCGTAATTTAATAATTACTAAATTTTCCGGTATTGTTCTAAAAACGAAAAATTTCTAAATGTGTGCTACTACGCTGGCACTTCATGTACGCCATTTTCTTCATAGAAAAGTAAGACCAATGTAATACTAAGCAAGCAACACGGAAAAAGCGGAAAAGAGGAAAGTAACCGAAGTGAAACTTGTGAAAGTATACAACACCAGGTATAAACAGGAGACCGGACTGCAGAGCCACAGTTTGATTCGAGTAACACGAAGCCGATCCAATCAGTTGAAGAGAAGCTGAGGATGGCAAATAGGACTTATCCGAAACGTCGTTTTTGCACAGACAGGAGTCAGAGACAGCAGCAGCAGACCTAAAATTATCCATTCAAAACCCAGATACTCAATCCTTCGTTTGCCAAGTAAGAAAATACTAAAATTGATCTTTTTCCGCTTTGACATAACTACCATTAAAATTTAATGCTTAAGTGGATTAATATTTACCTAAAATTGAAATATACTTAAATACACTCTGAACTTTACGTTCTAACTAACTATTGTTTTTTCTTTTAAAGTTCAGAAATCTAATATTGCACGCTGCTACCTACATACATAAAAATGTAATTAAAAATTATTATTAATTTTATTAAATACATAAATAAAAAGTTTACCTCGAGTAGTATTTGAACCTATGACCTGTACTTTGCTAGAGTACTGCACTATCGAGATACAAGCCCCAATCGGTGTAAATTTTGTCTTTATGTATGAAGTAGACAGAATTTACATCGATTGGGGCTTGTATCTCGATAGCGTAGATGGTTAGCGCGGTACTCTAGTAAAGTACAGGTCGTAGGTTCAAATCCCACTCGAAGTAAACTTTTTGTCTATGTATTTAATAAAATTAATAATAATTTTTAATTAAATATTTACCTTTGACCTTATTCGATCATAACAAAAACTTATAATAATAGAAATGTAAGTTTATGAGAAAGATCACTTGTACATTGTGCTAAGCATCATTATAAGAATTCTGTTGCTTGAAACTCTAGGACAAATTTCATGAATATAATAATTCTTCATCCAAATATTATAATTATCACACTAATTAAGGAATTATACAGAAACAAAGCAAACAACCAAATATGCTAGGCAAACACTAAACGTGTGCACTAACATTAACTAAGCTTAGAGAACCATAAAATGTGCATACTTATATTGCGGGAAATAGAAGTTGTTTTCATTGGAGTAAACTAAGCTCTTTGAGGTTGTATAAATGTAAAAGTGACTTGCGAGGCATGAAATTTTAAGGATGCAGCTTTTACATTACCATGTAAATCTTTGATGTAGAACATCGAGCTTAATTTACTGTTGTAAAGTAAGCATCAATAAAATTATTTCGAATGGATAAAATTATATATCGGTTTCAGTTTATACAGCCCTCAATTTTTACGAAGACATTTCTTTGTCAACGTAAATCGATAAAATGGCGATTTGATATATATTTTCAGATCGAAAAAGGTCAAGCAAAGTAGATTAATTTTTGTAAATTCATTACATGGTCAACGGAAATATCTTATCTTGACGACGACCCCAAGACAATTTTTCCGCTACTCGTATAAAACATGACCTATTTTTTTTTTATAAAAAGAACATCAAGTAGGTATGAAATATTGTAAGAAATTTATTTAGACATTAATGTAACTGAATTGTATGAAATTTGGGCAACATAAGTTAAGCTCTTGGTAGATTTTCCGTAAAAGTGCGTCAACTAAATTAGGTATAATTACTTTACCTACTGTGGGATGTTCATTCTCGTAGCAACTTTTATATCCGTAGGGTAGAAGGTAATTAATTCAATCGTTCTTTGCTCATTCTTTCGTTTTGCTAAGATGAAAGTTCGTTATATCGTGCACTTATGTAGAGTGATAGAAACGCTTCGCAGGTGGGATCACATTTAATCGAGGCTAGAAAATTGACTCGACAGTTCAAATGTTTTTGTGTTCTGTCTACCTTAGTTAATCGATGACAATGCAGAGTATAAAAATTGTAACAACTATTGTATGTT